>WHYT01017899.1:66296-121558 GCA_009806455.1 Tetrax tetrax | reverse complement strand
TTTTTTTTTTTTTTTTTTTAAGATAAAGATAGTTTACTAAAATAGCAAAGGAAAACTACAATAATAACAGAATATAAGGATATTAAACTCTACAAAATGAACAATGCACCATTTCTCACTACCCAATGTCCCAATGACCGATACAGCCCATCCCAAGCAGTGACCACGGAAACAAGAAACGAGCAGCAAGCAAAGGAGCAAAAGTGAGACAGCAAGGTAGAGGGAATGATGCCAGCGAGCAAGAGATGGAAGAAGATGAATACGAAGGATGACCCCTCGCATGGGCAACCCCCACTTATATACTGAGCATGATGTTTATGGCATGGAACACTCTCTTCTGCCAATTTGGGTCAATTATTCTGTCTGTCTTTCTGCCAGCTTCCTGCACATTAGCTAGACTTGGAAAGCAAGACAATGTCCTTGGTCTCATTAACAACAACTTGTATCATCAGGGTGTTTTTATTAACATTCTTTACATACGAAATTAAAAACACACAAGCTACTGAGAGAAAAATTAACTCCATCCCTGCTGAAACCAGGACACTTATGTAATAAACTTTCAAAAAATTTAAGGAGTCTAAAAATAGATAGGATTGGATGATTGCTATTAGATAAGATTACATTGTCTTCTAAGTCAATCAAATTTCAATTAAATTTCATTTACCTTCTTCGTCACTTCTACAATTGAGACACAGACAGTGTGGTAAGCCTGTTCAACTGCTAATTTTGCTTCTTATTTTTAGTGAAAGATTGTAATACAGTCCTTCAGAATGAGAATATTGTTACTGCATTGGCAGTGTGCTTGCCACTGTACAAAGTCAAGAGAGACTTAATGTCACTCAACAGATGTAAAAGAAAGCCTCTAGCTTCCAAAGCAAACCGCTTTTATAAACCAATCACTTTTTTTCCCCCATGTATTCTTCTTTACTTTGCCTGCACCCCAAGTTCTCAAAATGGGTGAATTTGAATTGACATATGGTATTATGAGATCATTATTCTAAGTAGATTTTATGACTTGAGGCTGGATATCCTTCCAACAATGAGAATTCTTGCTGGGTCTGCCTTGGGTGTGCAGTAAGAGCAGAAAAATTTAGATAGTTATTATACATGCTTAAAAATTAGTATTTATAAATTTTGCATAGACAAGTTTTAATGAGAATTATGCACTTACATATGCTTTAACATACATCTATTATCCAGGACCTACATAAAAGGATATTTAAAATCAGAACTATGCTTCTAGGGTTGCTTAATTTAAGAAAAAATAGGAGTCATCAATCTAATTGCCTTACTTAAAGGTATATTTAGAAGTATGTATTCCTCCTTTTTCTTGAAAAATGGTTCCACTAGATATGTCTAAAAGATACTCCATTCTGAATTTGTGAAGACTATATTTTCCTCTATGGTTAGATGGCATAAATAAAGCTTATGATAGGTACTAGCAGATTACATTTACAGTTATTGTTTAGGAAAAATTTTAAGAGCAGCAAGAAGCTTTGATATATGTAAATTGAAAGCTGTTTGAATCTATCCAGCAACAAATGATTCAGATGCTGTTAACCGAATGCAAGCTATTCTTAATCCATGTTCAATCTAATGGTAGCTATTTCAGCAATTTATTGCTGGTATTTGTGCATCCCTAAAATCTTATTTTTCAATCTCTTTTGTCTTAGAAATGTTTCATAGCTATGTAATGTTGTAAAATGTGGGGTTTTTTTTTTTGTGTAAAACTGGTGTATTGTGGCATGACATGACCTCAGACCAGGCTCCCACAGTGCAACCTGTGTGGGTTCATGGGGCCATGAATTTACAGGCAACCAAGGGATTTGACCCTGAAGGCTTTTTTTTTTTTCCGTCTGATTTCATGACTGTGACCTACCTTCATTTTAAAGAAAGGTATTTGACACAAGTCTCTATTCTGCAGCTTTACCTACCATTTTGGATAAGTAATTTCTGTCCTGTGGTTTTTTCTCCCATATGGTATTGTAAAACAATTGTAAGAAAACAGATGTTTGACATTTCAAGCTGCAATTAACTGCCATACTTTATTGACTTATACTTCTCATTGTGATACTGAGAGGTTTTTCTTATTGTTGGCAACTTCAGAATATTGGTATAATGAAAGTAGTGAAACATCAGTCACTGAAAGTTATGAAAGAAGTACAAGAAAAAAAAAAGAGAATGGAATGAAAATCTGTCAAGACATTAATTGACTTATATGGCAAGAGGTTTCTTCAATTTTGTTTTAAGTTTATATGCCATCCAAGGAGTTTGGTTTGAATTAATGGTTAAGACAGTTTCTAGATGGCTGGGGGCAGGTGGGTCTCTTGTGTGTGACTTACTCACCAACTGCATGTGCTTATACAGACCTTGTTGATGTGTAGCCAGGAGGTGTGGCACTGCCTTCAATGCAGCCCCAACAGAAGGGATATTCCTGACTGCCTCTTAAGGCTGTAGCTTGCTCTCTGTCACACAAGGCTGCAGCATATTTGTATTCCCATATGGCAAAGCATAAGAGGTAGGGTCCAGACCATCTAATTTTACATGTCTGTAGATGTCTACATCCAAGGCTAATCATCAAGGCTTCCTTTAATTAAATACAAAGTAATAAGTCATAGAATCATAGAGATACATAGTAATAAGTCATAGGTCCTTCTACAGCACAAATAATCTCGTCCTTGCATATGTCTCTGAACAGCTCAAATGGTCAGTACATTAGAGACTTCTGTTTCTCTCCACTGACTATGAAAGTTACCAAGACAATTTGCTTAAATGCATGAATCTACACTGTAGATTTATGCAGCTTGAATATTACAAGCCCCTTAGACTTTGCATTATAGTAGTTGTACTGTAGATAGGCTCAAGGTCACATATTTACAAGCACTGTGGAAATAGTTAAAATATTTTAAGTGATTTAGATTTTTAAAAAGTACTGTTCCTGTATTAGGAGCATAAAATCTACGTAAACTCGAAGTACAACAGATGAATCCAAGGAGAAAGAAGTATGGAGAATGAGATGAATATATAACTCATATATAGGAGTGATTTACTTGGATTTATGCATTAATTTCAGTGTTATGGGCTGAATTTTTCCTAACCTGACTTAGCTTCAGTTTAATAGCTATTGTCTTATGATAGTCTTTTGGACAGAGAGGTCAGTGAAAATAAGTTACTTAGCCTTTCAGAAACAGCTTTTCTTAGGTGAGAAAGCAGTTATAGCTTTGGGACTTTCTGAAATATGGTTCCACCAAACAACACGGGGTGTATTCTTTTCTGTTACTTTTTTTTTTCTGCAGTCTGCCTCCATTTGTTTGTCATGGCATGCTTCTCAGCAGGGATTTTCCACTTTATCTCTTAACTGGCATCTTTGTTTTCTTTCTCTCCACTTTAATTCCCACACACAGAGTAGTATCGCAGTTGTATCTTGATGTGAGCGCAGAAAAAAGATACAGCTTTCCTCCCAGAATCTCAGCAGAGCTGTCAGTGACTACTGAGTGGAAGAAATTCATAGCTACGGAGGCTTCCAAAATCCAGCCACTGCTTTTTAAGAAGTGGGTTTTGGAAAGGCAGAATATGTTCACTATGACAGCTATCAGGACCACCTTTTAGTTCTGGAAAAGAGCTACTGCAGAATTTTTAACATCTATAACTGAAGGCAAAGATCTTAGTTTTATACCTCAGCAATGTACCCTTGTCTCAGGTGGATTGTGTCCCTCCTTCATATTATGATACTGTGAGAGTTACTAATGAACTGAAATCTGCATATTACAGACAGTCCTAAAAAGAGAAGGTTTTAGGAGAAAGAGAGTATCGTTTCATAGATCAACTGATAATATTGGAAAACATGGAAAAGCTTTGGGCACGCAAAACCCTTCGGCAGCAAGATCCCCATCACTACCTTATCTCCGTTGCCATACAGTAATGCTCTTCCAAAAAGATGAATTTAAATTCCTAAAATTAATAAATATGTTGAATTATTCGTAACAGTGTGTATAATATTAGCTAGATATTCAGCAGTAATCTTGTAACTGGACAGATTGCATGTTCAGTTGATTACAATTGTTTTTGAGAGTGCATAATTCAAACATTACTTGAACATTTTGAGATTTTTCTGCTAATGAAGCAATAACATTTTAGCAAGAATGGATAATGACTTTTTAGTACAGAAATACACAGCAGCATCATTTGAACTGCGGAATCACTTTCTCTGTTCTACTTGAACCATTACTTCATTCGCTCCACTAGAAATATTACAATTACCTGCTAATTATGTCAATATTATAGGAGGGAAAGTGTAATTTCAGCCCACCTAGAGAATTACCTGTCTTATTCTCCCTACTTCTACTACCTGCTTAAAGGATTCTGAACTCTCAAAACCTAAAACCACTCTGATAATAGTATAATATAAAAAAAAAAAAAAGTAGAACATAATTTCAGCATAATTATTTGAATTATTTGGAAACTCCTTAATATTTTCCTGTGTGCTATCAGGGAAATAAATAACTTTGAGAATTTCAGTGGTGATTAATTAGTGATTAGAGAGCATGGAAGCAAAGAGAAAAGTGGTCACTGGAAAACAAATCAAATTTTACCCTTGCGATAAATAGTTGTGATAATCTCTGTGCAAGTTCCCTAATTCCTCAACTGGAATACCTCATAGATTTTTTTGTTATTTGTGTTTTTTTTTTAATAACAGTAACCAATGACTACCAAGGCAAGCACGCAAGAAGGTGCAAATCTCTTGTCATAGACTGGACTTTGGATGTAGCATATGTGCAGTCAGGGCTGACAAGCCACGAGACACAGACACTGAAACACAAGTTATTTTCTACATGCAGAAATCTACCAAAACCAGGTAAGAGAAAGTTGTAATTTTGCTTATTGAAGTACCTGTAAATTTTGTTGAAGTGATAGAGAAACTGGGGAAAATTAGGGTCTCCTTCCTTTTATATGCTGTAGGGTATATCTTACAGATCATGGTCTATATGAGAGGTGTTTCAGCAGACCATCCGTATTTTCTTTACAGTGATTATAAACAACTGTCCAGATAACTACTTCAGTGTGATAGATGTCTGTATAGATGTCCAATGTCTGGTGATATTAATCCCACCTATGCTTTCAGCCTCGCAGCATTCTTTTCAAGTTTGTGACAGGGAGAAGAAGCATCAGCTGCTGCAGCTCCTACAGCTCCAATCAAGAAGTTTCTGAGTTTCACAGAGCTTTCTATTTCCTATCTCTCCTTCCATGGACAGTGGAGAAATTCTGGAAGCAGCAGGTAGGAAGAAATATACTGGCAGCTTGTAGGAGTGTGAGATGAGTATGTGATGAATGGGTATGCCAACAGTGTAATGGGAGAAAATCTGAAAAGTGGGAGTCCTTGTGAAAAGAAAAAGGTGAACAAAAAGTAGAACAGGAAAATGCATGCTTAATTTAGAATGGTAGCTGAAAAGATATAGGGTGAAAGTGTAATAAGAGGTATTATGGAGACATAAGTCATTGTAGGAAGACAGGAGTTGAACAGGATGACTTAAAAAAAAAGAGTTGTAGGGAAATTTTAAAAGAGGAGGGAAAGTTAGCTGGCATATGAACTAACTTTCATATGAGAAAGGAATGAATAAACTGGTAGTTACCGAGCCTAGAAAAGTGACTTAAGGGAAATATGAAAGAAGTCTACAAAATCATCAACGTTAAGGAGAAGGTAGATTAAATTAAATCTTCCCCCCTTCCAAAAAAAGAAGAATTAAGTTTTGATGAAGTTAGTCGCACCTAGACTCAACTAGAGGCTTATAAAATTTGTTGTCAGATGGTGTCCTTGAAAGTAAAAGCATATACAGACTTGAGATGAAACAAGTCTGTGGAAGACAGTGCCATTTAAATTTACTAATTATACAGAAACCAGAGGCAGTTCAGCAAATCCACTGAACTGAAAATGTTTGGAGGCAGAGAGAATTCTGGAAGTATTGTGTATGTTTAGTTTGTTCATATTTCTCCTTAGATATTTGCTTGTGGCCATTGCTAGAGGAAGTGTACTGAGTTAGACGATCCTTGGCCTGACACAGCACAGCTGCATTTATTTTCTATGTAAGGGAGAGAAAGAGAAAAAAGGAGTGTGCTACTATAATTCAGGGAGTATTATGAAGGCAATATTCAGGAAATATCTTTTTTTGGGAACATATATTTAAGAATTATATGTTCAGGAATTCTTATTTTAAAGCAAGTCTTGCTAACTATATCTGTCTATAGAAAGAATTTCCAAATCTATTTCTAGTCAGTCTCTAACTAATGGTACAATCTGTTTGAGATGCCTTGTTTTGGTGACTATATATAACAAAAACAAAACAAAACAAAAAAAACCCAACCCCCTCTTCTTAATAATATTCCATTTAACATAACTGGAAGAGATTTATCTGAAGCCTGTATTGATGTCAGGGAAATTAGGCTTGTGCCAGTTAACTCAAGAGACTGTTGTACAACGGCTTATCTCAGACAAAGCCTTCAAAAACCACCATGTCATAAAAAGGCCAAAGGCTGTGCTACTCTTTTGTATGGCCTGCCATCAAACCATGTTTATGGACACCCAAAAGCAGGGCTCCTGGAGAAAGCGGTAGGGGTCTTAGCACTGTGTGTCACCCCTGTCAGTGCAATGAGAGACACATCAAACATTTGCTTCCTTTCATTTACTGATACTGATAGGTGCGTTTTAAATGAATTTGTACTCAGGAAAAGTATTGAATAGCTTAAGGAGTGCGATATGCACACAATAGAAGTACCGTGCTCAGGTAGCCATACAAATAGCTGTACAGGAAGCAGCTTAATCTTCCTTACTAATGCCTGAAAGGATGGTGACATCCATCAAATAAAGTACAATTGTCTTTCTCTAATATAAGTAACTATTATGATTATCTTAATATAATGGATTCAGAAATATCTAAATCTGCCAGATTAATAAACAAACAAGCTCAGCATAGTGGTCAGCCAAGAGGTCAGATCAGGTTGCCCTGAGGTTAATTGGAGTTTTTCTACTGAATTAAATTAGGTAAGTGTTCAGCAGAAAATGCATGAACTTTCCTGGATGGCTTCTTTTCAGTTAAGTGAAGGTGACTATAAGCAAGCTTTGGTTTCATATTACGTCTAAGGCACAATTTTGTCTTGTGCCTTTGATGCATAAACCAAACCTCGCTCTTTTGCTTTTCTCATCTATATAACTATTCTTATCTACTGTCTATCAGTAATATACTTTAAATTCCCAGTACTGAAAAAAACCTAGACTTTCATACTGGTTTTTATTCTACGATGTTGCTAATTGTTGTGCAGACAGCAGACATAAAATAGCCTACAGGCTCTGTCTTGCAAACTGCAGTAGAAAGACTGCACTGTTTTATCAACAAATTCCCTTTTGCTGATTATCTGTAAGTTCTTCCACTTCATTAGGAGAGTGAGCAGGCTGGTATTTTTTAAAAATTCGTCATTTGCTTTGTAGGCTAGATAGGTAGGAAAAGAACCAGAGTGTTAGAAATCCGTATCATTGTTAATTAAACTTTATTCTGTTGTCCACCTAGTGTAATATTTATTCTATCTTTTGCCAATTTAAATCTCACTCCAGTGATATCTAGGTCTACCTATCCTAGATGTAATTCACAGGACAAAATACTGGGTCATACTAGAAGAGTTATTTAGCTTTTAAAACCTTGCATATACATATGAATGTGTGTGTGTGTGCAGGAAAAGAAGGAAGGGAGAAAGGGAGAAAGAAGGAAAGGAAGAAGGCAGGAAAGAGGGCAAAACAATAGTACTTTCTTTAAAATCTTGCTCCTAAACTCATATTTAACCATGTCAATAAAAGTGACCCAAACTCTAAAAATGAGCCCAGCAGGGAATTGCAGATGTTTAACACTTCAAGCAACTGATTTTGAAATTAGAAGCCTGTCTTCTAGCAATCAAATCTGAAAGTTTTTGTAAACTCTGCTCATACCAATAGAAGCTGTTTTTTCGTCATGTTAGCCTTCATTCCGCTCATATATGTTTAAGTATAACAAAGAGAAGGAGCTCAAAAGCTTAAACAAGAAAAGGCAGTGTGGTTAGAAATTGAAGTATAAAATGGCAGTGTTATAATGAGTTTTATTTTTGGTATTGATTATATCAAACCGTGACTTAAATGTAAATCTTTGGGGGATTTTTTATGATGTTGCTGGTTTAAATTTACATTTTCTGGAAGGTGTTCTCATTTGCTATCAAAACTAATGTAAGGCACAGATAAAAGGGCTATTAGCTTAGGGAAAAAATACCCTGTGAGAAACCACAAAGGAATCTAGTTGTATTTTTATTAATAATTTATTGATTTCTTTTCCTTTTAACTAGTGACAGTCTTTCACTTATTGATAAGTATATCTTAAAAGTCTCAGAGGTTGCATTAAACACCCAAAAGTTCAGATGCTCATTCAAATTTTATTTGATTTGCTTTCATCTAGACTCCAGCCAATTGGAACTTCCCTTTTTTTTTTTCCTTTCCTTCCAGAAATGACAATTTATTAGAAACACAACTTGTCATGGAAACATAGCAGCTTTGTTAAAAACAAACAAACAATCAAAAATTGTTGTTAAGAAACCTTTTGGCAAAGTGGTAGCATACTCTGTCAAGTTATATTTTGGAAGCTACATGCTTTTCTCCTTTAAGTAGAGCAGAATTTAAGGCTCTTTTTTTTTTTTTTCCTTCAAATAGTTGTTCCAGGTTCATTCTGTTTTCTAATTTACAGAGTTAAGATTTGACTCTAAGTAACACAAACACTGGGAATTAGAATGTTTTCTTTTAATTATTTTCATAGATAATAAAAAATTCAAATTGATAGGTCTTGAGTTCATCAAAACATTGAACAGAAAACAAACAAACATACTTCCACTCCTGTTAAGTTTTGAATTTTCCTGGGAAAGGAAATCTATTTACTTATCAATCCAAATCTAGACTTTTCTGCTCCAAACTGAATAAAAACTTTTATCAGCTACTGTTTTTATGCTTTCAGTAACTTGTAAACTCCTAGAAGATTTGGAATAACTCATTATAATAGACATAAGAGAGCATAAAACACTGCTGTAGTTATTTATTTATTTATTTTAAATCATCTTCACTAGTTCTTCTGCCTCCACTTCAGTTGAGGGAAAAAGAAAATGGAGAAAAAAGAAATTGGCAAGAATAATTCCAGAGAACAAGTAACTATACATACACATAGTTACATAACTGCATAAATGTGTCTGTATTTCAAGTGTATATATTCAAATATTTGATAATAATACAGACACACTTCACTCAGTTAAGGCCTAAAAAACATTAGTTAGAAAAAATTGAAACCTTGAATCCATACCCAGAACAGTGGTGAGATATTTTGGGCACTTTGGTTGCTTGGTTCCTCTGTCTTCCCCTTTTCTTCCATCCACGTCCCTCCCTCCCTCCCCTCACATCCACTGGTAACTTACACTTACTGCTGAAATAACCTGCAGCCTTTTGAGCCAGAGGGCTCAAGTACTTGTACAGTTATTTGACAGTGTTTTAACTCACTCTTACCATGGCCCCATGTGGGGGCCCTTCCTCTGAAGAATTCATGAAGAAGATCAAAGGAGGCTTTGGCTGGGGGGACTGTTAGGTGGAAGGGGAGAAAAGAGAGAAAGAGAAGTGGTTATTAAGTTTCTGGGAAGTCAAAGAAAGGAAGTCCAGTGTTTCTCACACTGTGAGCGTTTCTCTGTATTTTTCAGTCAAGAATTGTGCCACTGCCAAAATAATTAAAGGGAGGATCTCCCTTACAATCCTGCTTTTTTTCCTTATCTAAGCAGCACCAAGAGTACCACAGATCCAATACAAGATACGACTTAGAAAGTCGAGAGAAGGAAAGGAAAATTTCTCTAGTTACAAATATACTTGCAGTGCCCTATTCACAGCATGAAAAAGAGGGCTAAGAACATAACAAACTGTGTGATTAAGTGCAGCAAGCTTGCACTGATATATGCAACATGTGAGTAAAGATGGCCATTAATAACTCTTTCAGATGCTTAAGAGCTGTGGCTCAAACATTATTAATACACTTCTCCTAATAGCCACTAAGGGAGGTGGCATAACATCTTCGAGGAGGTCAGCTTTCCCTCTGCACTCCTAAAGAGCCTGGTGCTCACAAGGGAATATTTAGGCAGGAAGGGACTAAGGCCTCTGATGTTCCAGCTGGAAGTAGAGGGGTCCAGCATATGGTTTGTTACTGTACTAGCTGAGGACATACTTTATTTCAAGTTGCACAGGAACTATAAGAGTGTTGTTAGGTGTAGCAGCGCTCACTAGATGGCCATTAGGTCGCACATCTCTATTCAAAGTGTTGAAATTAGAAGAAAATGTGCTTCCTGGTCTCCATCCCTCGGATACAGTATAAAGAGTTGTTATTTCCCTGTTTGCTAAGTCTTCACACTCCAGTGCTTCCTGAACCCCTTTAATTATGCTGTATGTGCAGGCGTTTCACTGAGTGGCCTGCTTACCTGGATGCTGTATTTCTGCTTGCCCTGTCCACTTCTCACACAGTTGTTGCTCTCTTCAGACCACCCAAGCTGCACCACAGCTGACACACTTGCATCCTTCACTTAGAACAGCTGCAATGCACTGCTTAATTGGTTGATCAACTGATAGACAGCTCAGCTCAGCAAATAATTTCCAGGTACTTACCCAATACAAAGGGGCAGCTCAGCTTGCTGCTCCAAAGACATCAACTGCTGCCCTTCATGCACTGACTGACAGGTGTTAGTGTTAAACTAAGTCCTCTGTCTAATGAAAGTTTTCTCTATTCAGAGGAAGGATGTGAGGGCCAGATATTCTTTTCTGTTGCACATGTTCTTTCTGTTTTGGGGAGACACCGCTCATCTATCTAGTATCATGCCATTCTGCAGCATGGAAACTAGGAACCTGGTTATTTTCTGGCAAAATCTCCATGACTTTTAAACATCTTTGTATCCAGTTTTATTTTCAGCAAGTATGTAGCAAAGGGTGGTGTTATTTGATTTTGATAAATGTCTGAAATAAAAGTACAAAATTGTAAGTACTAATGCTGTAACCGTTCTATATCTGACACTGAATGTGTTCCCTTTTTATCTCATCCGACAGCGAGAAGCACAAGCTGCCCTTGCTGGGAAAGACTGGATGCTGAGGAAATCTGCACTCCTTCAGATCACTCCTCCCAGCTACAGAAATACATGAGCAGTAGCTGTTCACTTCAAAGCAGCATTATGGAGACCAATGGCCTTTCTTTTACTCTGTTCTGCAAAAATCTTTAACAGCTTATACGAGAGAAAGGATTGTGCTGACATGCTACAGCTCTGTGTGACTCATCACTAACACCTCAGGAAAACATTTTGAAAACAATTTTGAATTTGTTGTCAATCAGAATCTGTACAGACCATGTGCACTAACTAGGCAAGTGAAAATTGCAAGATTGGCCACTTGGCCTCCTTATATTCAAAGTGTTCTTACAAGAAGCTAGTCGGAATTTAGGTACTGTTTCACTAGCTTATATTGCATTAATTTTAACTAAAGACGAAAAGTCACCTCTGTACACTCTTATGTATACTTATTTCTCTAAGAGAAGAGTAAGCTCAATTATTTAGCACTTCAACCATTGAAAAATATAGGAGAGTAAAAGAGAGTCTGTATAATTTTGGATATAAAATTTCTTGAATTCTACATGTGCATTTCATTCTTCTAAACATAAACTGAAAATATAAATTGATAATGTGTTTAAAATTTGGAAGGTAACGGATGTACAAGGAAGGGTCAAAGGAAAGTGTTACAGTGTAATTTGAATCTTTAACTATACTAACAACATTTTCATGTTTTATGATACTTCTGGGGTAATATTTAGAATCAAAAGTGTGTAAGAATAAAATAAAATTATCTGTGTGCTAATGAGACAAGCAACATAGTTGCAAATTATTTGCAAAGTCCAATCAAAATTTACTTTTAACTTTTTAAATTGTTATTTGGATTTCGGTAAAATAGTTACAATTAGAAAATATCAGACTGGATGGCTGTCTGCAAAGTGGGTAGTGTAATTTTTGAGGGTTGTATATAATACTCCGAAGTGAGGGTATTTTTTTTGGTTTTGAAAGCCAGCTCCTACCCCATTCTGTCAGAAACATACACAGTTACCCGGTAGTGAAAAACCTTGGTAATTCTTCATCTGTTATTTCTTCCGTTTTTTTAAATAATAAAATATTAAAATGTGTATAAAAATAAAATGTTACATTTCTTTTAAATGGATATAGACAGATTCTTATCTTTTTACTTAGACAATCCATCACAGTTATAAAGACCATTTTCTGATTTGCTTTCCAGACTATGTTGGGATACCTGAAAATATAACATAGAGTCAGATTCATCTTCTTATAACTGAAGAAGACAAACACCTAAATCTGAGTTAATCCTGTAGTCTGTGTTTATATTAATAGAGAAAAATATATACCCAATAATGAGGGTTTAACTGATGTGAATTAGAGGCTTGTCTTGAGGTAAATCCTACTTGGAGATGTCTCATGTCCAGCTATTGGCTATAGAGAAAAAAAAATGCCTAAGATACAAGCTTAAGTTCATACATTTGAATGTAACTCATGTGACATTTGTCTCTTTTCCAGTAAAAGTGGATGTCTTGCCATATGGTGCCAAGTTCTGTAAGGAGGCATGAGTGGTTAACTGGGTGTGATGCCGACAACTCTTTTTTCTTTCTTTCTTTTTTTTTTTTTTAAAGCACTTTTTATGCACTGGAGTCCCTCGTGGAATTTGCACAACAGCTTATTTTGCAGTACTAGAGGGTTCAAGATGCACTCTCTTTTCAGAAATAAGCCATTAAGGGACCACCAGTATGGTAGCAGCCCTGTTATAAATTGGCTTCCTCTGCCCCACCTTCTTTGGAAGCGTTGAATAGGTTTCTGGCATTAACCATCCTTTTTCTGCTTGTTTATAATTTACTGAAGATGACTGGCAGATACTGGGAACAATGCCAGGACAAGGTTTACGTGGACTTTAACATCTTTCTATAAAACATGTTCTTATGTTGGTAACTGCTTAACTGCTTAATTGGTATTATAGATAGTCTGTTGATTTTCACAAGTATATATTCAATGTTGAGAGAAAAGCACATCAGAAAGCAAAAAAAAACCCAACCCCAACAAACTATAGCCATGAGTAAACAGTCAACAAATGTCTCTGAACCCAGTAAATGCCGCTGAGAACTGATGGTACATTTCTGTTTTCAAAATATAACCTGAAGAAATGCATGCTGAGGTATTGGCAGACCCAAGGCTTTGCTATGGCTGCCTTTCTCAGTGGAGTTTAACACAGCTCAGTTTCTGTAAGACTTCTTGAAGGAAAACAATAGATTTCTGTGGGAGATTGCAAAGGATGCATCTTCTACCACTGTTATGAAACAATGTGATGCATGAAAAAGTGGGGGTAGTTCTTTCAGCTTATTCAAATGAGAGAGTTTTTAGTGAATTTTTCTTTATTTAATGACAATAAATTAGTAATACTTTAACTACTAAGACTAGCTTTTCTGATTTTATTTTTGAGGACTTTTATTTTTAAGAATAGTTTCCAAATTGGTTTGTTGTACCCAAGGAGTTGTCAGAAGCTGAATAAGAGGAGTTGGATAGGATAAAAATGCTTTCAGTTTTTCTAAGTCTAACAGAATATTCCTTTTAAGTATTATCTACTATTTTTTTTCCTTCTTCACAGTAGAGCTGTCTACTCCAGGGGAGCTAGAAAGATGTGCACTTCATCAAAGATTAAAAAAAAGGTGATATGATGATGATTATATATGGACAGCTTTGGGGAATGTCTTTCCTTGTGTATAATTTGGTTCAATTCTGCAAAGTACTCCACTGGCAGTTTCTTTAGCCTGGCCCCTGTGTAGGGCCTTCTATGGAGACTGCTTTTTGTCATTGTCTAATAAATGTAAGTCTTATATTCCTGAATAACGGTTTTAGACTCTTCACCTTACAGAATAATAATGCTATATATTATTTGTTGAAGCTTGTTCTCTCCTTTGTTTATTTCCCCAAGGAACTGACCACGGAAATCTTCTGTATTAGCCCTATGTGGAATTAGATTCAGTCTTAGTAGACAGCTATCCTCAAATTCTCTAAACAGCAATAGCAGCCACATTACTGTTGAATTTAAAATCCAGATGATTTTGATTTTGTATATGTATGTTGGTAAGTTTGCTGGTCTAGTTAAGAATATAGCTGCAGTGATGACACTTCCAACTACTAGGTATCTGTATATTCTTTCAAAGGTCACTTGTCCTTTCTTCATTCATTGGACATGTTGTCCTTCATATTTTGCCACATCCTTTAAATTTTCATTATTCCTTCATAGTCTTCCAGTTTCTAAATATCACTGTTCACAACTATAGATTTTGTTCAGCTGCTTCTCCCACAGTTGTATTGCTGTTTTCTGATGAAATTTTTGTACTGCTTGTGTTTATGTCACACAACTATTCCTCTGAAAATTCTTGAGTATTTTCTAGTATGAGATCTGGGTATTCTGTTGTAAGAACGGAGTAACATCGATGATGCTTTTGTTACTATTCCTTATTTTAACACTATATAATTACTGTTCTCATCAACAGTAATAGAAGGTTCCTTGTCTCTGGCATCATCTAGTATATATATATTCATACATTATGTTTTTTTCAAGAATGTTGGGCCTGGAGAGCCAGGGGAACTTAGTGAACAATCCAGACCAAACGGAATTGTTATGTTTTTGAGTAGCAGGCTTCAAGGACATTGATGAGGCTGCCTGTGAGATAGTAATGAATCTGCCTGTGAGAAAGTACTGAAGCCACCTCTGTGAAAATAATGAGGCCGCCTCTGAGAAAGTAAGGAAGCAACCTTGAGAAGAAGGAAAACAGCTGGTATATGTGACTGGGGGCTGAACGTGAAGCAGGGTGCAGGTGGAGAGAACTGTGCGCGAGAACAAAGAGACTTAACGAATCATATTTTAGCTAGGAGTGCATGCTAGGAGCGATGTAACGAATGATGACTTTGCTTACCCCACATCTATCTGCAAGAACCTTATAAATGTGTGAGAAAAAGATAAATAAACGAAGTTCACCCATACCTCTATGAGGAGTCAGTGAATATTCCGATCCGGTCCTCCAACACAAGAATATCAAGACTTCTTTTCATTACCTCACTGCCCTCTCCATCTAAGAAAGTTTAGAGCATAATGTATATTACCAATGTCAAATACTGACATCTGTAGCTACTGGTTGTGTGTTTTTCTAGAAAGAAATCATCCTAGGTTTCTTACTATGTATAGATGGGGCAAAACTCAAGAAAAACTTTCTTCAGTTGCTGAAGGTGTTTCTCTGAGACAAAAGTTCTTGCTTTCTTTCAAAAGTTCCATTAGGGCACAAGGGTGGAATTAAATAATTTTCCTTCAACCGTTTTTATTATTTTCTTCCCTTGGCTATCTTCCTTAGCTCTTTGCTCCCTTTTATTAAAGGACTTCATTAACTTGTGAAACATGAACAAAAGGACATGACACATTTTAGTGGCTGAAACAGGCCTTGTCTATTTGTACATTTATGAGCACCTCAGACCTTGTTATGTATAGTATAGTTATCAGGGAAGAAGGTTGTGAAAAGTCAATTTCTTCAGCTGTTTTCATGACAAGGTTTAAAAAGTTGATGTGTACATTTTACTGCAGTGAGTTTTTTTTCCCCCAGTTTCTCTTTTGACAATAGCTTTGCAGACAGATACTAGCACAATTTAAGGCTTAATAAGGCACAGACACCCACATATATACCATAGTGTCTTCCAGCTAGTTCACTTATAAGCATAAAAGAAAATAAGTAGAAAATGTCATTTTATATCATCATCCTAAGCTGCTCACTACTTCACATACAGTAGCATAAAAATTGGTAATCATTCATTTGAAAATGTACATTTTAAAAGAAGAGCAAAATAATATTTGAAATGAAACTCAGGAAGTAACTCACCAAGGCTAACTCTACTACTTTCCTAAGACTCCAGAAGGTGGTTCAAATCCTCCTGGCTAGGTTGCTGCTCTGATACAACCATCAACATCTGAGACATCTCTCCTACTATTCATAGACCTCTCTACACTAAAGATAGACTTTGAGAATTATTTTTCATGTATTAGACTATACATTATTCTAAAGGTCTGTACTTGCAAATTGGAAAGCATTGCATAACTGCCATATATGACTTATCTCTGAGTGCATGAGAGATATTTATAAATAAGAAGAGAACATTTTGGAGCACTATCTAACTTCTTTTAGACATAGTTATCCATTTGCTTTCTTACAGAATGGGAAAATTCCACTTATTTTTATTGGTATTTTCCAAAGGGAGGATGAATAAACAGTAGATGTTTAGATATTAGAAAGGTTTAACTATGTTTACATTCAAGAATATCAGTAGATTCCAAAGGAAGACAGAAAATAAAGTTTTCATTTAATGACCACTTAATAGTGAAATAATTCACAGTTCTTGAATATCAATGTATATATTTAATTATTTTTTTTTTTTATTTTTATCTGCCTGTCTATCTATCTAATTTTTTATCTATCTATAAATTGGGTGGAAGTGTCAATCTGCTCGAGGGTAGGAAAGCTTTGCAGAGGGACCTGGACACCCTGGACCAATGGGCCGAGGTGAGTTATATGAGGTTCTACAAGGCCAAGTGCCGAGTCCTGCACTTCAGTCACAACAACCCCATCCAACACTACAGGCTTGGGGAAGAGTGGCTGGAAAGCTGCCCAGCGGAAAGGGACCTGGGTGTGCTGGTAGACAGTTGGCTGAAAATGAGCCAGCAGTGTGCCCAGGTAGCCAAGAAGGCCAAGAGCATTCTAGCTTGTATCAGGAACAGTGTGGAGCAGGAGTGGGGAAGTGATCATGCCCCTTTACTTGGCACTGGTGAGGTTGCACCTCAGATACAGTGTGCGGTTTTGGATCCCTCAGTTCAAGAACGACATTGAGTTGCTGAACCGTGTCCATAGAAGGGCAATGAAGCTGGTGAGGGGTCTGGAGGAGTCTTATGACGAGCAGCTGAGGGAACTGGGATTATTTAGTCTGGAGAAGAGGAAGCTGAGGGGACACCTTATTGCTCTCTACAGCCACCTGAAAGGAGGTTGTAGGGAGGCAGGTGTTGGTCTCTTCTCCTAGATAACTTGTGACAGGACAAGACGAAATGGCCTCAAGTTGTGTCAGGGGAGGTTTAGGTTGGATATTAGGAAACACTTCTGTACTGGAAGAGTGATCACGCACTGGAACAGGCTGTCCAAGGAAGTGGTGGAGTCATCATCCCTGGAGGTATTCAAAGAACATGTAGATGTGGCTCTTCAGGACATGGTTTAGTAGGCATGATGGTGTTAGGTTGATGGTTGGACTTGATGATCTTGGAGGTCTCTTGCAACCTTAAGATTCTATAATTCTATGTATTTATTGTAAGTAAAATAACTCTGAAGAAAGTAGACCTTAGAGTGATAAACCACTTCATTGACAGATCTGTCATTCCTTGATATGTGTTCCCCCTGAAATCTGGCCAGGAATCAGTTTCTCCACACAGCTGTGCTGTTGCAGAAAGCTTTGTCAATGGCATGTGGAATCAATGACACTATATTAATGCAATTTTTAAACTTTTCTTTTAATGCTTTCTCTTTTTTACTTTTTGCTTTTTTCTAAATATACATAAGTACAGATGGTCACCTGTAAGTTCTAACAGATAAACAAAACCCAGTTTCTGAAGAGTTTCAGTTGTAATTTAAATGAATAAAGTTCTGTTCTATTGCACAGGCTTGTAGAAAATCTCTCATGCTGAACATTAGCAAGAAAAAGAACCCATCACTTTCTGGCTCATTAAAGTCTATAGTGACTGCTCTTTGTAACAATGTGAGCCAAGCAAGAAAGCAAATGAAAAAGCCTGCAAATGTAGACACATACAATTACTTTTACTCTCATGAGGGACAGCACCCAAAACAGAGGGAGGATTCTCACAGTACCAAAACTAAAAATGTCAGGCTTTGTCTGAGCAGGACTTTCTCTGCTCAAGGAAATTGCATCATTTGATGCATTATTACATGCAACAAATATTACAATTACATATATTTTTCCTATGTAACCTTCAGAAATTTACTTTAAAAAACTTCTTCTGAGATTCTCAATATTTAGTAGACAAATAAGCCCTTATTTTCTTGAACTGTGAAGATTTTAAATTCCTGCTCTAAAATGAACTACAGTACACTTTAAAGCTTATGAAGGACCTTTATTCACAGTTAATTATTAATTTCTTCGTAATATTATTTGAATTCTTGACACTGTATCTAAGGTGTGTTAGATGCGAAATAATTTTTAAAACAGGAAGAGCCAAAAGGAAAAGAAAATAGTTAAACTCTGGCAGAATTCAGAAATGCCTCCAAAGCATTTACAGATCTTAACCTGATTGCACTTCTTTTACAGAGGGCAGACTAGATTGAATTGTTGTACTAGCCTTGATTAAAAAATAAAAAAAAAAAAGATGTAATGTCAAATGTCCATCTTGGAAGACTATTCTTCTAATAGAAAAGAGCTTGATATAACTTTTTTAAGGACTGGAAAAAACTAAGCTTTTTATCACTGGAATTTTAACAAGATTTTATTTCAAGAATCTGAGCTCTTCTCCTTGACCCTGCACTAGTTTTAATAATTTTGTCCCCGTTCACTACTGCATCACGTCAAAGGCATTGTTTAAGGGCAGTTGAATTAATTCTATAACAAAATGTAATGGCATTAATAATCTATCAGTTGGTACTTCTGATGCTTTCCTTCCTTAATTGATAATTAGTTGTATCCTAGGAGACACTATTCTAGTCCTTGAGAAGTACATACTTAACCTGATTGATATTTTAATACTTAGATATACAATTCTTGTTTTAACTTATCTGAAATTTTGCAGTAGTGGATGAAGTCTTGTGTCAGGTAGATACCTTCAGATATTCCAGTTACTACCTCCTAGGCAAAAATATAGATAATGGACATATTCTCTTAGTATACGTATTTGATCAACACTGCACAAGGATACAATATAGGATGGACATGTAGTCTAAACAAAAAAAAAGATTAATATCTGTTTCAAAATTAGATATGTACATCTGAAACAGTGAAATAGGAGGAGAAACATAACATTAACTTCAAGATTAGTTTTTGTATTAGTCAAACATTTAAAAACAAATCACTAAAACATGTCAGTGTTACCTATATATGCAGTTCTTTTTTTTTTTTTTTTTTTTTTTTTTTTTTCTTTTTTTTCTAGAGGTTTCTTTTCAAAGCTAATTACTGAAGATAAATGTATCTAAACAGGAAATTTCTCACTGAAATTTTTCTTTACACCTGAACTATTTATAATAGGAAACACAATTCTCTGTGATATAACATCTGTGGCTGCAAGAAAAAATGATTCTTTTAGAAACTTCATATATTAATAAAGGGAAGGAAACCATCAACCACAGGTGCAAAAGAGCAACCCTTGATATATATTCTGAGTGTATACATATACCAATTAAACAAGTTTTGTTTATAAATAAAGTTGAGTTATACACCTATTAAAACTATTGAAAGGTAAGAATGCATAATTTTCAACTAGGAAACCTCAGTATCCTAGATGACTTACATGAGTATAATAATTTTACATGTGACCTTAAAAGTCCCGAGTGTTTTAGTCTTACTCTCACACGGAGATTCAAGATGGATACGTTTTCAAATCATATTAGTTTGCATCTACTAACATCACTGTATGGATGAAGAAAGTTGTAGCTTGGATATGTTTTACCTGTTTGAAACAAGCTAAGAATTTGCCATTTCTGTCAGTCAAATGATGTGTTACTATTCTGTAATTTGGATTTTAGTATATGTCACTGAATGATTTTTGACTAAAAACAATATTCTCCATCCATTCTATCCCCTCATTAGCACTGTCATCTCCTTTCAGCTATAGCCATAATAATTGGTTTTGGATTTAAAATAAAGCACTCGGATAAATACTGCTCTGCAGTGGGGTCTCAGTTAACCATGTTGTTAAATGAATTTTTTTTGTGATTTTGAATTAAAAGGGTTTCTTGGTGTTTGGAGTCTGCTAAAATGTCTTATTTCAATGTTTTTCACTAAATTGATCACAATCTTTCCATTTAATAAAAGCCATATACACAGCTGGGTTAAGTGGGCACAGATTTATAGAAGTCACTCACATTGATTCACATAAGATGAAATGCTAAGATGAGGCTTTATTCAATTTTTTTTAGTCTTCCTAGCTTTTTGAGAATGAGAAAAAAAAAAAGAATCAATGTAAAATCATTGCTAGGTAAAGGGGTAGTATGTGTTTCTTGAATAATACCACCCTAAAATTGCCAGGTAGCCTCATGCAGTAAAATAATTGCCTGTGCCTTTTAGTCTTTCCAGTAGGGATAGGAACCATAACTTTATTTTCCAGAAATTGCAAAGAAATTTTTGATGATTAGTTTCATATTGGTTTCAGGAATGTAACTGGAGAAAATTGATTTGATCAGTGTAGAGAATGTTCCTAACCATTTATAGCTATAGCCGTTTACTCTTAGATCATGCAGTGCTACAAGTTCAATAAAATCTCCTGGGTACAAAGCATAGCTATGAGAAAGGGATGCTGCCACTGTCATTTCTTCATAGCTCCTAAAAACTCATCCTCTCAGTGACAGGTTGTAATGGTGAACTGAGAAACATGTTTTTATTTATAAAAGAAGGTCTCACCTAATTTTACCTCATTTGCTAGAATAGAAAAATAAGAAATTTTAAATAAAATAGAAATAAATAATTCACGGGAAAGAAGGATAAGCTCCTTCATTAAGTTCTTTTGAGTAGGTTTTTATTTCCATTTATTTATTTTTTATTGTTGCAACTCCAACATTTTAAATCTCTTGGAAACTACTGTAAAATGGGATTTAGCAGAATGCTGTTTATCATGAGATTTCAAATCATGGGAATGTCACATCAAGCATGAAAAGAGAAATGAAGACTGAGAACAATAGCAGCTCCTCAGGTGAAGCTAAAGTGTTTGGCCAACAGAACATGTATTGCTGTTGTTTTCAGGCAGACCAGAAAAAAATTAATCTTGTCTGTCAGGTTCCAGATTGAGAGTGCAGAGCAGATGCTTGTCAAAATTATCTTCTGCACTAGAAAAACTTAAAGCATACCTCTGGAACACAATATCTATGTTTGACTACCAGAACATGTGGTTTTGAGTGAGATTTTAAATTAAGAAGACAAGGAAAAATATTATAATAGAGGCATTTATTTTTTTTGTGTGAATTAACTTCTACCAGCTACATACTTAATGGATACACTCCTGTAGTTTTGCTTTTTACACTGTAATGAGAGTTTTTGATCCATTTTCCAGGAGGATTTAACCCAATGTTTAAATTTATGTTCTAGTGAGCAACTTCAACCAGTTCCATGAGAACATCCACTATATATAAAGTCAAAGAGAGAGTTAGACTAGGTTTCATCCAGAATCTGAATTGCGTGAGTTGAATACACTCCTATAAAGCGACAAGACTGTTTATAAAGAAGTAAAGCAGACAAGCTAAAAATAAAAAGAAGCGTTTAGCAAATCTGATTTATTTTGTCATCTTTTTTTCCATGTCCCTCCCAGTTATTTTTAAAACATTTTGTTCTATTATAAGAATTTATGAAGCCTCGATAGTAGAATCTTGATCATAGGACAATATCATTGTTGTTTTGTAAAAGCATATAATGATATAATGGCTAAGGAAAAGAAAGAAACAATTCTTAGTATAAAGATATTCATGGAACCGAAGCAAAGCTTTGTGCTGATGTCAGTGGATGTAAAACCACAGAGAACAATGGAGTGGTGACTACTTACACCAGTGGTTAGTTTGGCCCTCTGAGCTTTCCTTGTAATATGGTACAGTCTTGAGAGTACGATTCACCCAGATCTCCATTAAAATGGGAAGTTGCCAAGTGTGTGAAATGTATATGTGTGGTTTTTCATGGGTGACTGAATTTATATTGCTTTACTGGATGTTTACCACATTCTTCACTTCATTCTTCTATCAATCAGTGCTGTCTAAGTATCCTCCTACCAAAGCCAAGCCATGACCTAATTTGAGTTTAGACTGTCAAGAGTTGTTTTTATAGATGAAAACATCTATCATACTAGTTAGAGGTAGGTTAATAATCTCAAAGAGTGCTTTATCTTAAATTTAGATCCTTTTCTCACAGGATATCCATGGGGAAATAATTTTAGACATTATTTTTAGCTCAGTGGACTGTCACAAGCAGAGTTCACAGGGATTCCTTCAGATGTGAAAGGGCTGAACTCATGTAGTCGTTGTGGTCAGTCAGATAAATTATGTGGGAATGTCTCTGTTCCCTGAAAAGACCAGATTACTGAAGCGGTTTTGAAACATTTACAGTGGAAATGTTCACCACATAAATATTCCAGACCTGTCATGGCCTCTTGTAGCTTGTGTGAGTTTTGCATGTTTGCCATCTCCTTCCCAGCCTCAGTGGTGGCATTGCCAGTGGTGTGGAGACCTGGAGCTGGTTGATAGCCACAGGCTCAGTTGGTAAGGTCTTTCCCTGCTGTGCAGGCAGACCTAATTATAACAGCAGCCATTTGTAGTCAGTCAAGGAAGCCCAGAGCACAGATGCATGTGACCCTCTCCCTGCCCAGGTCTGGTTGACAGAGAAACCGAGTCCTTGCTGGTGATGTGCCACAGTACATGGGGACCTGTGTCCTGCTAAAGTAGGAAGATATAATGTTTGTGAAGAGAGTACAAAAACATGTACGTATAAATGAAAGGAAATCACTAAAAATTTTCAGCTGATATTTGCAGTCCATATTTAGTTGTATTTGCCAAACAGATTGACATTTTAGGTACTCTTGCATCCTTTTATTTTTAAATGGAAGATCCACCAGACAACCCAGAGATCCAAACCACCTCAGACTGAAATGAACAGGAAGCCTCAAGTTTTCAAGCATGAATTCAGGAGAGTGAACAGAAAACCTATTTTTTTAACATCAGAATGTCTATATTTGTGTGTTGTTGCTTTGTAAGCATTCACATCAGATAATTAATGTTCTTTCCTTTCAGGAAAAGTCTGTGGGATTGAGAACTTTCACTGTCATTATCAGGTGATTTATGGCATTCACCCAGGGAAATGAAGTATTAGTGTGATTCTTCTATGCCGAGTTAGATTTTTCAAGTTTACTCTCACACTAATTTTCAAATTAGTTGACATCTGGTGCATTTCTCTGTTCTTTCTACTCTATGTACCCTTCCTTACTTTTCGTCTTTCCCTTCATTATCCTAATTTCGTCTTCTCTCAGACCTCTCTCCTTCCCTCCCCTCACACACATATTGCTCTACGTGCCATCATCAGTGAAGAGGGAAAGAGCTGTCGACTTGCATCTTTTATTTACAAAGAGGCACAATCATTAATCCTACATTTACTTTGTTTCATTTTTGTCATTCATTACATTAATAATAGATGTATTTATTAGGTACCCATCATTTTAATACAAGTTGGTCCACTGTGACAGCAATTCTAAATGGGTAATTTTTCATAAATTAAAATTCCTTGCAGCAAGTATAACTTTGTTTCAGTAAATTACAATCCACAGACTTCCATAACAGAGTGCTAATTGTAACTTGGCTTTAAATGTTACATTTTGTATGCAAATTGGCCTGTGGGGAGTTATTATTTAGTATAACATTGCTAAGAACACTAACATTAGTTTGTAATTTGTTTGAAGTGGAATACCATTATTACTAATACATTACGTGTGGCTTAGAGAAACAGCATTGCTTTCCCATGTAAGATAAAAATCTTTTATCAGTCAAATTTGTTGAATGTTGTTTTTGTGCTCCACTGGAAAACAAAAGGTGACCTGGGTCATTAAAAAAGCATTGTGTTTTAGGTTGTTTTAACAGAAAGAAAGTCAAAAGAACATGACGTAATCCTCAGGCACTGAGAGCAATGCATAGGGCCTGATCCTGCAAATGTTTGAACAAGTGAGATATTGTTTGCAGATGAAGTCACTCTGGAATAGTGGGATTATTCTTTTTTTTTTTCTTCCACATGTAAAACCATAGAATAACTTGCTTTCCCTTCAAAAACCAAACCAGAAGATCTGATAGAGTTTATTCCAAATGTGTGGAGTATCTCAGTGATTTCCTTGCTGCGTATTTTATTTCCTGCTGCAGTTGTCCAATAACTTTGGATTTTTATTTGGATTATTATTATTAATATTATTGTCCAAGCACCCTGATGTAAAAAAGGTGCAATGTCCTGGACATCAAAGCTCCAAAGTTCTTATGTAAAACAGCTTCAGGAATATTATCATCAGATCTTAGGCATATTTTGATCTGGTATTATTTTTATGTGTAAGTACAATATTTTTGGCCCTCGAGGATGAAACAATATTTTCTCATGGGTGCAGGAAGAGAAAAAGCAATAGAAGTGAGTCCCCCACTCTGTTTCTCAAAGGGAGTCTTACAGTCCAGGGTCCATTAAGGATGACTCCTGGTTGGTCACATCTCTGCCCAGCACACTCTCGCAGCAGAAATGAGACCCTCAGGGGTGTTTACACAAACAGGATCCTCCCTCTGACTTCCAGAAGTATGGATAACAAATAATACTGATTAAGAAGACGACTTAAATCTTTACAGGAATTCAAAGGGAGTAGCCACATCCTGTTTATGCACGACAGAATTCTGACAAATATCAACATCTTTCTACAACAGAGATCATTGCTTTGGAAGACTTGAGTTTACAGGCATTAACGAAAGGTATCCATGCCTGTCATGGCAGAGCCTGGGATCCTTTCTGCCAAAGACAGGAGACGTGGGAGTTCAGAAGGGTAATTGATTTAAAAAATAAACCAGGAAATTCACACCAGGGTTGGGAAGAAAAACCTCCTTCTGCATTTCAGAAGATAGGAGTTCCATTAATTTTATTGAAAATTACAAGCACACTCATAACTTTTCAGCAGCTGTTGATTAATTGTTGAAGAGAAATAATGGGAGCCTGAGAGAATTTTGTTGATAGGAAGTTCACTTAGGTCAGTAAATTTATTTGGAACACAGCTGGCCCTGGTAACCCCCTGCAAAACTACAAGAACAGATCTGTCCAATGAACTAGCTTTTCTGTGCTAAACCACTCAAATATTGTCTCTTTCACTTTAGTAATATAAGTAGATGGTTTATACATGTGTTTAAAGCTTGAGGTTTCTTTTTAAAGTAATTTCATCCAATATTTACAGAGCAGGTGAGACTTCGGAATGTAGATTAAAATAATACATATATCAATTTCTGTCTCTGACAGTCATAATACAAACATTTAGATGTCTTTATGGCTCTTATGGAAAGAATTTCAAGACTATTTTTATTTATGTATAGTACCTGACACTCATATTGTAGTAAAAATAAAAATTATAACTTATGGAGCCTTTCAAAGTACTAGGAATAGGCTGAATTCGGTGTCCCTCCCTGCAGCTGCCTCTGACAGATGTCACCCATGTGAAAAGCAGGGCTTCCTGGCTTACACTGAGCTGTTGATTCACTGGGAGTGGGAAGTCAGGAGACGCATATTTCTCTCCTGTTTTCCAGCACTTGACTGCCCCTGGGTAGATCACCCTAAACTTCTTGGATAGACACTAGGAACACTTCTCAGATAAGTATCATCATCTCCACCTTCATCATGCATCTGGATTCACCATGTGACTCTCATACACACATCCCCTACGATACAATGAGAGCACACGTCAATGCACCCAGTGCAGGCTGATCAGAAAGACGTTTATATTAATAGGTATCCCTTTAAAATTTCACTGAAGCTATTGTCTCATCATGTGACATAGGAACATTGGTGAAAATGAAAGGCACAAAGTGATCTCAGATTGCATCAGCCTGACACGTACACATGTATGCATGTACACATGTTGTCATGCAAAAGGGAATGCTTAAAAGTAGTTCAGTTGCTAGGATGTATTTCCTTCTCAGGATCAGGCATTATACTACAGGATATTACAAAGTTCATCCTTAGTTTTGTTTTGCTCCTTGCTTTTACCTGAAAAATTGAAAAGTTGGGCTATAGATTGGATGAATTGTCCTGGCAGGCTAAATCTGGTCTCTGGCCTCAGCATCTCTGCTCCAGGAGACCTGCATTTCAGCCAGTACTCTGCCACCTGGAAACTGATGTGTGCAGAAAGATAGCAGAATGCCAGGCTAGAATTGGGAAGGATGTTCATTTTTACCCTCCACGCATATATTCTCTGAAACAATAGGAGCTTACTGGCCCTCTTCCCTGTTTCTTAAGCAACACCAAATGGGCTCACACTTGAGAACTGCTCACATTCACTACTTAAAGGTTACGAGTTGAAGTAGCAGGCTATTAGTTCCTGATTTTTTTTTCCTGCTTCCACTGTTCTTGATGCAGTCTTGTAAAAATAGATGGCCAGCCCCACAGGAGCTACCAAGTGACCCACCCCTAAGGTACCCCTGCAAGCTGTGCTAAACCTTTCCTGAGTGGTAAACCAGCAAGGAAAACCAGTGACATATGAGAGTTGTACCTCAGGAGACAAGAAGTGATACAATAACAAGAGGATGAAGACTAAGACTACCAAAAAAAAAAAAAGCAATTGCAGGTTAGAACAGGGGAGGGCAGAAGAAAACAATATAAACAGTTTCCAGAAGTGAAAAACAAAATAACAATGAAAAAAAGAAACAAATTGCCCTGAATTAAATTGGCAAGAACACTCCATAGAGTGCTCTCCAAAGAAAACACTTTGGAAATCAGTAGATAAAATGCCAAGAATTATCTACATGCTGCATTGGCAATCTTGACTCAGAACTCTACATCACCGTTAGAGCCAGCAGCCCTTCATCTCTATTAATCAGAGCTATCATCTTTCAATCAGTGTAGGTATCTAGTAATAGACACAGCTCTCTGGGACATCATTTTCTCCCATTGAAAGGAAGGGCCAGTTTCTTATTCTCTTCAGTGGACTCTGCACATAGCAAAATGAAAGCTGTTGTTCAGTATATACTATGTACATGGGGAAAGAGGTTGTTGAGGAAAAACTCTACTTCATTTTACAGGATGAAGGATGAAATGTTTGCAAGACATCACTGATTTATAATGGATCAGCATATTATCTTTGATATTTGATGGGTATGGCTGTCTATACAAAAGATCTGTAAATATCTTCTAGGCTTAACCATCAACAGCATACTGTTTTTTGGACTTGAGAGTTAACACACATTGTGAACATGCATGATTTATCTCTTATTTAAAACACTTTTTAAAAAAATGCTGACTTGGACAGGCAACACAACACTGGTTAAGTTCCCCCCAACCTCCACTAGCTGTACTGTAGAGCTCCCTTTTTAGCTTTTCAGACAAAAATCCCAAATTCTAGAGACTGATGGGTCTTGGCTAAAGTGCTGGTAAAGCATTTTCTTGCACACTAGCCCAATCTGTCTCCTGCAGAACACAGCATAATAGGATGAAAATTGCCTCCTACCTGTTGACCAGCTGAAAATTACATCTTTAGCTGCTTTCCCATGGAAGCTTCAGCAGCTTCCTGTTCTTTAGCAGCTAATTGAAATTCTTAGAGGAAATAAACCCCTCTTGAGTAGTCTACAGAATGCTTAATAAGGTATTACACACCATCCCCTTTTAGCACTCAGTCATCAACTCTACTTCTCTGCCTTACATAGCAATCAGATTCTGGGGAATGAAGTTGTAGGACGCAAGTGAGTATGCTAAGGGAGTCTTAGTAATTTAGGAGACATTGCTCAGTTTATTCCTGTGAGATGTTTGTGCTGTACTGGACTGTTAGTGAGTAGGCTTTTACTGAGGAAAAGGCATATAATTGTCAGTCTTCTGTTAAAAAAAACTTTGGAAAGTCTCTCTCCAAATATTTTAAGATAAAGAAAAAGCTTTAATCTGGTTTATAGTTTTAGTCCAAACTGGATTTTTCCAGCAGTTTAAGGGCAGATTAGGACATAGATGACCCTGAATATTTTTTTTTTGGTGAATCTCATGTTTGAAACGCCCAGATTGCCCTTTGGTTCCCAGTGCAGAATTACAGAATGGCGAGGAGACCCATTTAATTGTGAGCTACCAGTGGTTCACAGTTCATGGAGTTCTTTTGTACTCATGGATTCTAACAACCACTATGACCATTTTACACTTTCTGAAAATGTAGAGTACCAAACAGAGAAGTTCAAGGAAAGCTGGGATGTGTGAAAGTTGCATATTCAGCTGCAAAATAGAGGAACTCCATTTCAACTCTCTCGTACCTCGTATTGCTCCCAGTTATGGCTCGCTTCAGGATGTGCTCCAAGTTGTATAATGAGCTGCGTAATGGCTGCTGTGAGGCTGTGTACATCCTTCTCATCAGTTATTTTGGTAACCTATATGTATGCTTGGGTAGGACCAAGATTTCATAACAAAGAGTATTGTAAGAAGTGGCATACAAACTTTACATTGTTGTGCTGCCTGGATTCATGTTATAGAGGACAAAGTAGGAATTTGATGGTGCTACAAAGTAGGAATTTGATGGTGCTCCAAACTGGCCCATTATTTTTCTGCATTACTCAATTTCATCCTTTTTCCTTAACTCAACTGTACGAACCGAGTGGGAGAGGGAGACAGAACAAAGGAAAGGTGCAAGGCTACAATTTTATTCGTAACTTTTCATGCTGTTCTCAGTTGTTACCTGAAGATGTGAGGTTTTATGACTTAGTAGCTAGAACCAAACTAACTCTGCAGTCCGCAAGGTGTCAGGAATTTACAGATGCAACTGGAATTGTATTTATAAGATCCTGTTATCTTCAAAGAGAAGCAGGGAATGTATGCACCTGTAAATTCCCATGAGCACTATGCACATCAATAATAGTTTTTGGAAAGCTTTTGAATGTATCCTCCTCTGGTCCTCTTCATAATGCTTTCCTTGTCTTCTGCGTAAATAGTGATCTAGCAACAACATTGAAAATAAAAATCTTTATTTATACATAAAAATAGAACTGTTTCATGATGTTTTTCTTTGAATAGCAATGTTATCTCATTGTCTAATCTATTCTTTTTCTCTCACTGTTAGGACCTGAGATTCCTTATCCTGTAATGCACATGGCACACTGAGGTGGCCACAAAATAATTATATTCCACTCTCATCAAGAGCTCCTTAGGTTTCTTCTTCTTTCTCCTCCTGCTGTGCTGCTTGTGTACTCTGAAATACTTACAACTTGCCTGGGTGGTCAGACAAGAATTACAGTACAATCCCTATGATGAATCTTCAAGATCTTCAATCACAACTAGAAATAAAGTGGAATAATACTACCATAAGGCATATAAATATTCTCATTTCCGTAACAGAACAGCATCTCTGAATCCGAGTGACAATTGCTTCATATTAAATGTTTACTGTTAAGTTATTTTTGACATATCAAATCATGGAACATTCAGGAAAAGTAAAATGTTAAGATAGTAAGGTTTGACAAAAGTAACATAATTGCATTGCTAAAGGAAGTATCGGTAATTCTCTGTTTCTGTGCATATGTGGTACAGAGTGCGTGTATTCTGCAGTGGTGAGAGCTGAAAAAGACCCATGTATGTTCTTCCTGGTAAATTTCCAATTTCTCAGAAATCCTGCTCCAAGTACGAACCCAACCTGATTGTCACTTACTTTTGAGCTGTCAGCACTGCTCTGGTGGCTAACTCTGAGTTTAACTCACAAATGTGATGAATATTCACCCTTCTTTTTACTAAACAGTTGACAGTACTATCTCTGAAGAACCCTAATGTAAGTTTGCAGGAACTGTGTGACCTGGCAGGGATTCTTATGTTTCCTTCTTTGTTATCTTCAAAGATGGCTGTTTTGATTCCAGTACAAAGCAGTATTTGTGTCACAGTTTAACAATTTTTCCACAATCAATGCATTTTTAATTTCTTGCGTTTGTGCCAAAAAAAAAAGAAAAAAAAAACACACTGATTCCTTTCCCAGATGATGACCGTGTTCCACCAAGTAAATCTGTAAGGAGGTTCATCATAATGCTGCTGTTACACTGAATATTATGCTAAATTAGATTGAAATGCCTGAAGTAAAGTATAATCTCCTTTACATCCTGCGAAGTTGAGACAAAAGCTTATTGGTGGTACTCTTCATGGTTTGCAACGTGTGCTGTCTCCCTAAGAAAATGTAGGAGATGGAAAGGAGACTTTCCCAGCTCTATGTACTTCTGACTATTTGTATCAGCATATTGCAACATCCATGTTAACAACTCAGATATTCACTACTCTCTAGGTGCCATGTGCAGGATAACATGAGATGGTTACAGCTGACAGCTAATGGTCTTGGTCTTAGTCAAAAGGTGACCATCATGCATACCTACGTCTACAAGTGCACTGAAAAACTGACAAACTGAGTCTTCTAAATAGGTCAAGTCAAAACTAATTTCTACGGGAGAAAAGAAAACACTTTGCCCTCTAGAAATGGCTATTATTTTGTCAAATCAAAACTCTTTCCTCAAGTATTTTCAGCTATACAATTGTTCAGAAGTCTGTTCCCTATATTTTATTAATAAGAAAAATATACTTTTTTTTTTTCCAAATCCCTTTATAATCAAGTAAGAGCAAAATTATTTTCATTCAAGATTTCTATTAAGTAGAAACAGCGTGGGAGATGATAATGTTTACAAACAGAGACATTGGGTATCTCAGTGCTCACTAATGCAACATTTGCCTGTGGTACTGTAATACCAATAAACTTCCATGCCCAGTAAATCTCTCTGTCTCTGTATTTTGCATTCTCTTTCTAACTATGCACAATATCCTCTTTTTCTGGTCTGTTTAGTTTAGGAGTGTGTGGGAGAAGTCCTTTAACCTTGGTTTCCCAGGAATCCATGAATTATCTGCAAAAAAGCAAGGTCTTTGAGGTCTTCAAGGTTTGTTGCTTCTGTAGTTTATATTTATTTATTTATTTATTTATTTGATCCCTGAGTGAGTTAAGGAGGGTTTGTTTACCCTTTACATGATTAAGCTTGTATAAAGGGGACAAAAGGGAACCATCAGTTTCCTTGTTCCTCCTTCGTCAGGCTGTAGCCACTGATTCATCCTTGCAGGGGGTTGATGAGGTTTCAGTTTGGTGGCACTTGCCATCATCACCCCTTCTCTGAGTCTGGTTTCAGAAAAAGGTTAGTCAGTGCAGAGGGTCAGCGTAAGTCAAGAGAGAGAAAGAGAGAGGCACTGTCAGCAGCTGGAAGCGCAGCTGTGGGAGGCTCCCACCATGTTAACCACAAGGGGAAAGAATGTCTATTTGATAATTCTTGTGTTCGTCTAATGGGTACTTTTTGATGTAAGAACATAAAAATGTATCTCTAAATTAGTGTCATCCACATTCGGAGGAGAGTGAGGCAGTCCACAAATTGTTGTACTATCTTTCTCTCACAGATTTGTATCTACCTCATTACCTCCCTTATCCCCTTCTAATTAAAACATGTGAGACATTTTAAGACAGTCTATTTATAATATGACAAAGTTGCTTTCAAAGTATTTTTTTTTTTTATTTAGCGTTTGATCCCTGATTTCATGCGCTTTTCCTCCATCTGGCAGTTGTCACTAAGGCAGATGGCCACCAGCTGGGAGGGCAATGTAAGTATCTCCCTCTAGATCCACTGCCAGAGCTGCTCAGTAAATGCAATGTGAAGGAAAACTGTGTCAGTCTATTACCCATGCAACGAGCTTACTTACTGACTTGTCACCACTTCAGGTCCTGACGATGAAATTCCACTCTCAAGCTGGAAGCCAGGGGAGGGCTTTATTTTTTGGGGGGGGAAAGGGGAGACCTTCTTCTTTAATTTCTTAATTTCCTTCCCTTCTGCTTCTCCTATGTCTTTAGCTCCTCTCAAGGCCTGCAACTATGAAAAGCACATCTGCTGCTACTGGTTTTGTAAATAAACACTTGGGCAAATTTCCTACATCTTCATACTTACCTCTAGCCAATGACCTGCCTATAAATAAGCATGAGTAAAAAGAAGCCTAAATTTCCAGTATCCTTAGCAAAGTTAATGAGACCTGAGTGTATTTGCTGCCTTGGTAAGTTCAGTCAACTCTTTTAATTAGCACACTAATTCAGAAGTAAATGGTAGATATATCACTTATAATGTGTAATGAAAAAAAATTTTGAAGCAATCACCAGAGCAAGTGATTTGATCTGGCTAAGCAGAAGGGGGCAAATATAAAGAAAGTAGAAACATCACAGGTCAAGACTTCCCTTTAATTTTACATTTGAATTCAGTACAGAAAAGAACTGTAAGTGCTCAAAAAATCTGAAATTTTCTAATTGTGAGGTCACTGATAACAGTAGGGAATGGGAACCCACCATAACATCGAACCTTGAGGAGACAAATGAGGAAGGGCTACTTAAAAAATACAGTAACAACTACAGGTTTCAGAGATACCTGAAGAACACAGGAGCAGGAATTTCACGTGCTTATGTAGATCGAGAAAATAGAGCTGATTACAAAAGCTTTTTCTCTGTTTAACAAAATTTTTCAAGTTATCAACAATTTCTGCCATGCTGAGAACATGTATGCAGTATATGTAAAACTAAGCTGGGAGACTTTGAAAGGATGCATTTTCATATTACCTTTTTTTACCAGTTATTATCAGTTTTATTTTTAAATATAACTAATATAATATAAACTATTATAACTGCAACCTTTTAAAATATAACTAATAATTATATAAATATTATATTGCCATTTTTATTTTTAAATATAACTTACCTAGATTTGACTACAAAAATAAGCTCAGACAAGAAGAACATTAGAGATTTATTGTTATTTCCTTTAGAAAGCATTGATAGAAAACATGTGAACATTTTTAAAGGCTTATTTAAAAACATGAAAACTGATTAATCAAAACCAAACTCTTTCCAGGAAATACTTCAGTTTTTGAAAATCAGCATTTTCAAATACTCAGTTGCAGTTAAAAATTTTGCTAACGTAGTGTAATCTGGTAGATGAGTAAATATTGTTGAGGGAACTGGTATAAACTGGGCTCAAAACAGCCTCTTCTGCCTGCATAAGAAAGGATTATTTCCTATAGAACTATCAATTTTTTTCCCCTCTGTGTAATCAAGACTGATAGTTAAAGAGCACTAGAAACCAAAATCACTTGAGCACTTAAGAAGAATCCTCTAGTTATCAGTCTTTTACAATTTCAGTGAAAATTTTCCCCACCCTAACATGATAGTAAAATAACTAAATGTGATTATAAGTTACATGCCACTTATTACCCATTAGAATAAAAATAATTTGGTTAAGTGCTTTGCTTAAACTTTAAGGTAACTTTGCACATGTTATTTATGCCAATGTGTTTGAATCTGTGAATCACTAAGTACACGGTTTACAGCATTTTCCATTTGCGAGTAGTGCATCTGCTTTATTCTGTATTTACTTTGGCTCACACTAAAGAAAAAAAACCTCCATAGCCACTTTTGACCTTTTTCTATATTTTATCTACAAAAAAAAATGTTTTTTCCTTGTATAGTACCCTTCCAATATTAAAGTTTGTCATCACTTTAAACAAATATATGTTTTCTGTTCTTTATTTTCAGCAGACTTTGGAACAAACACCTATTTTACCTATACAATTACTGTTGAAGTTGAGAAGAAAATAAATACGTAGCTCAAAGAAGGTTACTCAGCTGACTTGCATGGTACAAGAATGAAATTAATAAATATTTAATCTATGGAGTAATTAATTATTTCAGGATAAATAGTTCTCTAACAAGAGCACGTTGACTTAAAATGCAGCAAAAGAAAGGATCCTAATTGGCTGCACACTTTTTTTTAGTACTGCAAAGTTTCAGTATTTATCATTATATCTCACATTTCCAGCATTCCACTGACCTTTTCTGGATTGCATTTTTTGTACATTTTTTAATTATTGTGAGGCAGACATTTTTTAGACAGTCACTTTGTTTGTTTACATCTCATAATATCATTATTTTTTTGATCAGTTTTGTTAAAAATAAACTTTCTACAAGTGTATTTGGCCAGCTGCTTTTCCTTTTCATATGCAAAACCAAAGCTGTGATGGAGAGATATCTTTTCTTATGCTTTTTGTTCTTCAGAACAAAGCCCAGTGGCTCTTACATTAAGAAACGTATGACTCTGCATTGTTGAATTACATTATTGATTAGAAGAGCCAGGATAAATTTACAGGAAGGAGCAATGTAATTCACAAAGGAAAGTGGATTAATTCCAGCTAAGCAGTCTACGCACTGTAACTGAGAATGTTTGAAGATGGTTAAAGCATCAAAAGACCCTGGCATAATGACATTCTGCCTGCCAGCCAAAAGCTGGTTATGCTGAGGTTTTACCACAAGTTGCCAAAATAAATATTGGGCTGTGTAGTTTGTGGGCTTTGGTATTCTTAGAACAAAAGAATCTCAAACTTTATGGGCAGGTTATGTTACAAGAGGTAGAAACAGATAGTTGTTTAAATGACTAATATGCTAATGTTGTTGGAAATTATAACTGCTTTTTTTTGTTGTTGTTTTTTTAAAATAAAAACGTGTACATAAACACTTAAAAATGTCGATTGATGAGACTGGCAGCAAGGTTTCCTAGTCTCTCAAGGTGATAGCTCTCTACCTACTTTTGGTCTGCCTACCAAAATAAAGGCTCTGAATGCATGCGATAGTGTCCCAAGTATGTGCAAATCTAGATACACCACAGAAAAAGCAAAAGAAAGGTCAGAATTATTCTTCCAGTTTTCAAATTCATATGATCTACAGAGTAGATGCAAAAAGGGTCTTATTGGCCAGCATCAATGTAACATAGCATACATAATCTTCCTTACCAATGAGTTCAGTAATTTTTAAATTATTGCCCAATAATAATTTAAATTATTATTGGGCAGCTTGAGGTTTATATTCACCCTTTTTTTTAATTTCAGAATTTTCAACTGTAAAGGAAATGGAAATAAAGATGTTCAAACAGTAGAATGGGCAAGTAGATAGTCTTTTAGTTACACAAGACTCTCGAGATTGGTTTTCATTTCTTATCATGGATTTTCTTGCATGATTTTGGGCCCTTCAACTACCTATGGACTCTATTCCTGACTCTGAAATCAACTTCTAAGGCAGGCAGAGCTGTGAAAGGGAGTATCATCAACCACAGCTGCATCACAGCACACGCAACATAAAAGGAAGGGTCTGCAGCTCTCTTAACTTCCCTTACCTTCTCTTAAATCAGTGACTGGGTAGTTGGAAAAGATGTTTCCAGTGTGTTTACGTACAGTTTCAAGTACACTAATCTACTGAACAAAACAGAAATCTCCTCTCCCTTTCAGGATGGAAGTAGATGAGCATCTGTAATTCTTTGGAGAAGTGATGCAAATTAGTAAGATATTAATTACAGAGATCATGCAACATTTACATATACCTCCATGTTAAACAGTTGTGTGTAATTAGCTTGCTCTTTATTTTTTAAGATTTTATAAGAGTTAAGATTTCCAAAATGAACGAAAACTTTAGTTTGTAGGTTAGTTGCTATTTATTTTTTTATTAATTGTTACTATTATTATTTGGTAGATTGTTATTAATGATTATTGCAAGTAGGTATATCTGCCTATTTTGGCAGAAGATGATGCTACATTTCTGTGGCAGAACCAGATTTTTGTTGAGTTGCTTTGTAGTGCTTCTATATTTCTGTTCTTTTCTTTCAGTACCCTTTCTTGCAAATGAAGGCATAATGCATTTTCTTTTGAGCTATACCAACAGCTATATATTTGATCAATTCTCATATTTACGACATGGCAACTCAGCTGTGGGGCAGAAGACAGAAACCTGTTGTAAAAGGAGTAAGCAATTTCATAGTTTGTTGCATTGTTTTATTTATTTTACATCTCACTAGATAGACTTGCTTTAGTAACTTCATAATTCTACAATGGCGGAAATGTGTAACTTACATTAAAAGTACGTGGTTTTTGTTTCACTTTCTAAAATTCTTTACTAAATAAAGATGCCTAGTATTGCAGAAAATGCATATGAAACACAGTAGGGATCATGTTCAAAGGAAACATACCACTTCCATCAAATTTTATGCTCACATCTTGTCAGGTAGCAACAAGAGCCAGGGGAGTCGAGTGCCAGGAGAACCCCAGGGCTGGCAGCGCCCACTTGGAAAGTTGCCATCCTGCAGGGCCTGAGCACAGTGGGCAGAGCTGAGGGCCAGCAACAGGGTTGCTCAATAGCCGTGACACTTTTGGGGACCGACAAGCCAGGGTTGGGTCCCTGCAATAGGACCCCGTCAGGAATGGACAGCCATGGGACCAAAGATCAGCACTTCTATGCCATTGCTGGAGTAGGGAATGATGGCCTTAGGCTGGGCTCAAATGGAGTCTGGACTATGGGCAGATGTGTGAGGGATTTCGGTGATGGTCTGTGTAGGGCCACTGTGGGAAATTACAAGCTGCACACAGCTGTGAGAATGCAACCTTGGAGAGGGGGAGCTAGGAGGGTTGTTATTGAGCAGTATGTTGCCGGCCATGAGTGCATTGCCACCTGGTCAGTATTCTTCAGTGGAGAATCTGCTGAGGGTATAAACAGAGGCGGCTCGGAGCAGAGGGAGAGAGAAAGAACCCAGAGCTCACTCTACAAACAACAGGGGACGCCCTGAAGGTGCTGCGCCTACCTCCCTTCTCTGCTCTGACCCCGCTGATCATCATCCTCCTGCTTGGCAGTGTCTCCGGCTTAGTCGGGGTGGGAAGACTCTCACAAAGGGAAAACAATACGCTAGTAACTGCTTATGCTAGGAACTGTAACTGCTTATGCAAGGCTATAACAGAGCAATAAATACTGTTGTGCTTTTAAATATCATGATGCTGGGTGAAATTTGTGCATAGGAATCCTACGAACCGGGTACGGCAAGGTGGGGAGAGACCCCAGGGGGCCTAGGCATGGACAGGAAGGTTCTCAGTACACTCAAGGCCCTAACATGTCTTTATCAAGAAAAAGTTAAATATCTTACATTTTTTTACTGAAGAAGGGAATAAAGCACATTCTGCAGTATGTTTGGGGAGAATTATTTTCTGCAAATGTAAAGGCAGCTTTTACAGATGTGCGTCTGATGTTCAGTGATCCAAGTGTATGTTTCATTCAGTCTTGGATCATTAGGAAAATAATCTGTTTGCCCTACCTTTGGCTAGGGGTACATTCCAGAGAGAGATTTAGTTTCCTCATGGTGAAAAAAACCTTTTCATTCTAAAATGGGCTCAGTGTGAAAATAGATTTCCTTGGGCAAGTTAATGGAAATCTTTCTGAGAAAAAGTTTATTTTCTGCCAAGGCAGAAGCAGTCTCAGTTTTGTCTGAATCATTAAGCAGTTGAAAAGATCATTTAAAGGGATGGGTTGAGCTGCTGATTTGGGTCATAGCTGCAGGTCTTTAGCTCAGTCTCAGCATGCAACAAGAGTTGAGGGGGTTTGAGGGGTTTGAGTTAAACATGGAGGAGAGTCAAAGCTTGAACCTCCAATTGGAGCACAGTGGCAAAGGGAGAAGCAAAGGAAGGGGTGGGCTGCAAGAAGATGTTTTCGTGGACCACATTGTAGTCTGGGCCATGTTTGCAGTTGCAGTTTAGGTGCTGTCTATAGGCTGATAAAGCAAGGGGAAGGTGGCAAAAAGATTTCTCCCGTGAAGACTGTGCCATTGCAGGGAGGCCTTGGCTAAGACTCAACCCAAGGCCGACGTCAGGGCTGAGATTAGGGTTATTGTCAGAGACAAAAGCTTAGACCTTCAGCAGGAGTTGAGTGTCAAAGGAGGACACAAAGGATAGTTGCACTGAAGATAGATTTCTCCCCTAAGGACATTTTCATCTGAGGATGGCTGGGGAGCCTTGGCTAGTGATCAGCTGGAGGTTTGGTGTTAGGGTTGGAAAAGAAATAGATCCTGAAGCTCCAGCTAGTGTGGGGCTATGAAGGAAAGTTTGTGCTGCAGAGAGATTTCTCCCCTGGAAATTATTTTATCTGTGTCATATTTGAGAGTACTTGCCTAAGGCTCAACCAAGGACAATGGTTTACGATTTAGAGCTGAATTTGAAAGAGAAACAGATTCTGGAACAGCACTTGAACGTCTAAAAAGCAGCCCATTCATATGGGTCTGCAGAGGGTCTACCAAAGGAAGGAGTACACTGCAGATTGTTTTTCTCTTGAGATTGTTTTTCTTTGGTATATGGTAGCAGGTCCTTAGCTATGACATTTAACATTTATGATTATGGTTATGGTGAGTAGAGGAGAGAGACAACCCGTAGAGCTGAAGCTGGGCTTGAGTCTACCAAGGGAAAGAGTAGGCTACAGAAGAAAAGAAAATAAAGTTCTCCCCTAGTAACTTTTTCATCTGGATCGTAGCAGGGGGATAAGTTTAGTGTTTGATTTAGATTTTGAGTTGGAAGTGTTACGAAGCCATTTAGTGTGGATAATAGTTGATTAAATCGTGTATTTGGAACTATAATCTTACTTTCCAACAGCTCTTCTTTTAAGTCTGTGAGTTCCCCAAGTTCATTTAATTAGAATAAGACATGCTTTTTACTAATTTATTCTTGGAGTTCTAAATAAATTAAAATGCTGACAACTACTAGTAATAATAGAAGCTTGATTGTTAACTATTTAGCGTATTATCAGTAGGAATAACTTTTCTTCATCAGCCTTTGAAAACCTTTTGGAAGTCACTTGTAACTGTTGAAGACCTTTGAAATCTCATCACAGTATGGCTTTCTGTCTCCCCGTGAACACCTGTTTTAAAGAAAGCTTCATGATTGAAATATTGAGGTATGCAATGGTATCCTCACTCAAAATAAAAATTTCCTAAAGAAAAGACCATGAAGAAAGTTAGTAGATTTAGATAATGCAGCCTAATATTCTTATAGCACCTTCTCTCTTGCATAGTATTCATGCTATAGTGAAAGACCAGATGTTATTTTTGATTTATGCAATCAGTTGTACACCAGTAGCTCATGATGCTAGGCATAGATGAATTGGTAATATTTTCCTGTTTTAATTTAATAGATGTGTCCATCTGAACCCTCAATAGTATACCTTTTTACAGAGCCATATTCAGAATTCAAAGCGAATACAGACATTTAAACAAAGGAGTGAAATATCTTCAATTTTTATTATAACTGTACCTGAAGTCAGAAGACACAATAGTCTGTATTGTAAAGGAAATAATATAATTATGCAAACAATTCAGGATATTAGTCACCTCAGCTAAAATAACCCTTAGCTATAGATCATGTTTTCTTTAGCAGAACATATTCCTGTCTTTGTGTTGCTTTGACTCAAGTGGATGCCCAGGTCAACATCTTGTTAACTACCTCCACCTGCATCAAATCTGAAGTTATTTTCTTTAACAAGGAGAGTCATTACAGCAGTAAAATAAAAAGAGGACCAGACACAGATATGAATGTTAGCTCTACAAGAAGGTCCAAATTAAAAGCTTTCACAGTACTTAGATTGTAAGTAATGTGCCATATTACCTTGATATCACACAGGTACATTATCATGACTCCATCTGACATTGCTTAGCAGGGGTGTCCAGGTTGAGTTCCTGCTCATAAGAAAGAAAGGGCAGAATGGTAGTGTCTTCGCTGTGAGGGCTTTATGTAGCATTTCACGCAGTGCATGTCACAGAGCTTTTCAATCAAATGTAGGCACTGAAACCAGTACAGCAAAACATTGATTCTGTATTTGTGAATTTGAATGAGGATACAACAAGCCTTTCTTAATAAACATAGAGCATGATATTCGCAACACCAGTAAATCATGAACAAACTCTTTTGTGGTTGAAACTCTACCGGATAAAGATAAACCTAACTACTAATTTCAGATTATTTTTTCCCTCAAAACTGAGAATGTCCAATCTATTCTTCATGTCCTATGATGTGTGAGTTAGCCTGTCCCTAGACTGCATGATATCCTGAGCAGAGTATTTCTTTGCTATGTTACATGCAATGTAATACATGTGCTGTTTAGAATTAGGCTTCTGACACTGCACCAGCAGCTTTTAGATTTTTTAAAAAACAGTTTTCTTTTCTCCTCTTTTATTTCAGAAAACAGTGAGTTAGATGTTATGAGAATACCTTCAACCTCTGGAGGACAGAACAAATAGAAGAACTTCTAGAACTCCAAATGAATCTTTGTGGCCATAAAATTGTCACTTTTTTTTACCTTCCAAGTTCAACATTGTTTGGTTTTAGGTGTCAAGTAGAATACAAGGTGAGTGTAGGTGTATTACTTTGTGGTGAAACCACCCTTCACAGCCAGCATCTAGCTGGAAGAAGAATACTGTCACCAGTGGCTTCAGCCACTACTGAGACATGGATTGCTCTTTATATGAGAGAGACGGCTGGCACTCCACCAGCAAGTGTTGGACTTGTTTGTATATCTGCCTTGACTTCAAAGTGTGCACTGTGCAAAACAGAGCACTTCATGAATTTATGTAATTTTTCCCTTCCTGTCACACAATTAGCACTCCTACACACTCCCTGTAGCTGTACTTTGGGAATCACAAATATTTTTGCAGTGTTTCTCAGAACTAAGCATATATAATTGTATAATAAGTGTTGGAGAGAAACTTACATACAAAAGACTGTGCCAACATCAGATGAATTTGAAATTCTGCTTCATTTGAATCAATTAGTCACTCATAGATTGAGTACAGGCATATAAACAAAGGCATTGCTAGGATTAATAACCAGGTATTTGTAAAAAGATGACATTAAATATGTCCTGGTTTGTTAAGGCAACTGTTTGAGTAACATGGCTTGTGGTTGCAGTTATTTCCAAATGTTGTGTATGTAGAGCAGGGATTTTGTCAATTTGAGGACATCCTTCATATCACAGCAAAAAGAATACATTGTGCTGATGCAGTGATTACCTGTGATATATTTCAAAAATATGAAGGGTATAATTATTAACAGAATATATAAAGTGGCTTCCAAGAAATCTAGTGTTTAAGTTATTTAGAGGTTTTCTACTGAAAAGGAGATGGGATCATGCAGAAAGGCCTAGGTTTGTACTGAAGTTAGTCAAGGCTCAGTTTGCCTCACAGTAAATGGGGCAACATTTAGAATATCCTTTGGTAACCTGAGGTAACCAAGAAAAATTGAATATATCATTGTTACCACATACTCAGAGGTCATGGGGAGCTTTTAACATGCAAGTAGTGCAGGCTTAGACCTTTAACCTTTAAAATCTACACCTGTCAAATGAAGAAATTCCTTCATTTTGGATTAATTTTAAAGCAAGTTCTTCATCTCTCACTCTTTAAAGGATGTATTTTAACATGTGTTCCTGTGAGATATATGAAATCTCACATATTTATTTTAAGCCTAACTTACTTAAATTGCTTCAGCTACTCCTGTAAATAGAAACTGCCTTTTTAGCTAAAAATCTTCAGGTGAATTTTAGGAAAGCAAGGAAGGCTAAAGGAAAGGGAAGGAGTTAGTCTTTCATTTTTTTTTTACTTTAAATTTTTATTCTGTCTTCCCTGGTTTTTGGGGTTGGTTTTTTTTTTTGTTTGTTTGTTTGGGGTTGGTTTTTTGCATAGAACGTGCAAGTACAGTATCCATTTGTAGCCATGGACAGGATTTACAGTTATCTGTGAGAAACAGCTCCTCAGAAATGAACATAATACAGACAGGATCTTTTTAAGTGTAAGAAGAGAATAACAGTATGCAGACAAACTACTGCTTCTGTGGAAAAGCATAAAAGACTGCTCTAGTGAGGCCTGAGGATGACAGCTACTGTGGCTGCAGTCAGAATAATACAGAAGTTTCATACAAAAAATTATTATTGGCCTTGCTACAGCAACATCAGTGCAGCATGGTAGTTTGGTATTTAGGGAAACTGAACTCTGAAGAATACTAATATACAGTATTCTAAGGATGAAAAAACACTTTTTCCCAAAGTGGATGCTTAGGGGTGAGTAATAGAACAAAGTAAGCACTCAGTAATCGCTCTTTTTGATAATGTCCCAGTCTCCAACACTTTTCTGCGCAGTGACACTTTGAGTCAGATATTTAGTAGTTGCTAATGTTTTAAAAATTTTTCTTACATGAACATTTACAATATTCCCTGAAAAATAAACAATTTTTTAAGCTCCGCAAGGTTTATGTGTCAAGGAATCTCCTAGTCAAAGGTCATCATCCTTTTACAGGAATTAGTTCTCACCTTCTTTCCATTTGCAATTTAAACTAACTTTTTAAGTTTAAGAACACAGTAAATAAATGGATGGCTGGACCTTTTGTAGGGAAAAAAAATCTCCAAACCGTAAACCAAAATGAAATCAAAGTCCTCAAAGGCAGTATGTAGACTCCTTCTCCACTACCTAAGGTGGATGAGGTATCATTGTTGGCATGCAATACACAAAAATAACTTCAGTAGGGAGCTGACTAGCTTCCTACAACTTCATGCTGCTGTAATGTGACCAATAGGAAATGACAAGATCCAGGTAAATTTATCTCATATCAGGGTGTTAAATGCAGATATCTAACAAAAAGCCTAGTGAAGCTGTCCTCATAAGGTTATTAGTGAGAGAAAGGATTCTTAGAAGGACTAAACATCTCATATATGCACCTAAATATAAGCAGATAAAATTTCCACTCATTTTCATGGCTTCAAAATCAATCTTTCTCTGTTGTCTTTACAGGGAAGTTGGAAAATTGCTTTGCTGGTCACTCAAATGTACCTGGGCAAGCTGAGTGCCTAAATTAAGACAACTGATTTCACCTCCTCATAATTTTTTTCAGATACACTCAATATTTGTGAAAGAGAAAGAAGGATCTCAATTCTTCAGGGCTGAGCTAAGGATCTTATTAGTGAATCATTCTTAGATATTGTAAAAATTTAAAAAAAAAAAAGGAAGATCTACACTCCTTTTTCTGCTAGAAGGAGTAAAAAGTTCATACTTCTATAAAATGTTGCTCTAGATCTGTTGGTGATGGAGGATCTGTAACAAGTTATTTCCTTGACACTGTTTAATCACTTCTGTTAACAGATATTTATTTGTCACATAAATGAGATTCTAAGAATAAATAATTTATATATACACCTTTAGAAGTGCTTTTACACTTGCACTTTTGTGTTCTTTTCTGCCATAAAAGTTATGCCGTTGATATTCACTGGAGATCATGAGTGAGCGCAGTCTTTAAAGCTTCTTTGCAAAACACTAATTCAAGATTATTTGTGGAATTTTGAGGTTTAAAAGAGATAGTACCTTTTAAATTTTCTTTTGTAATTATTTTATTCTAATGTCTATACTTTCCCCCCTCCATGCAAACATAATTAAAATATGGCTTAAGGGATTTTCTTTAGACATTCTAAAAATTTCACCTTTAGTCAGAGGCCAACTGTAACAAATCATGTCTATTTACACCTGGCTCACACGGTCATCAGCAGGGATCAGTTGTAGCTAAAATGCAGCCTCTACTGCTGGAACTAAAGGAACACTGAGATTTAATAATTCCAGACCAAAAAAAGGAATGATAAAGTTGACTCTACAGTTGTGCGCTGTGGCTCATTACAAAATTGCATTCAGAGCTTGAGTGTCTGTATACCAGACACTTGAGACTAACCTTTCTGATGCAAGATGTATAATGAGTTTTATAAATGATGGACTGGTACTTGTGATTATGTTTCCGTAATGGTATGCACTGATGAGATTAGCACCTATTATTAAAACTGATTGCACATTTCATGGTCAAATATGCAATTTTTGTTTTTTTTTTTGTTCTGGAGGAAGGAAAAATAAAAGAAAAGAGAAAGTAGCTGATATGAGCATTTTCATAGGAATATATCCATTTTGACAAGAATAGATTGCTTGGTGTAAGTGAAATAAACACTTACACACTCCAGTATAATGCAGCAGGGAGGGTACTTGCCTGGAAAATCATAGATATTTCTTCACAACTTCAGTGGCTGATTCAAACCCAACCTTTAAATATTACAGTGACTTCCCAAGTGTGCACTCTGCTTGACCATTAGTCAGCCATGTAGTTCTACATTGTGAAATATTTCCACCAAGAAGAATAAGATCTCCCTTCAACAGCCAGTACATGAGAGACCTCGTCTGAGATACAAAGGGTCTTTGTTCAGCTTTCTGGTCTGAATTAGTACAAAGGAGGAAGACCTCTTGCCCACCACCAACCACATGCCCTTTGCTATGGGTCATTTTTAACTGAATAAGAGCAGTATGCCTTTAATGGCTCTACATTTCATGCTTTCATGGTTTTAATTCAATGCAGACTGAAAAAAAAAATTAAAATGTTAGACTTTCCACTCATAAAAATTAATTCACTACTTTTCAATAAGCTTTTTTTTTCTTTTTTTTTTCCCCCATTTTTCTCGAGTGGTAACTAACAGGGTGATGATTCCCAGTTAAGTTTCCATTCAAAACTAGAAGGAAGTATCTGGTAATGGTATATGCAGGAGATTGTAGCAGAACTGTCGATGGCATCAGGCGTCCAAAGCGGAGAGACGAGGCATAAGGACTAAAGTATTAAAAATCTAGAGTCAGTTGGTTGTTAAATTAGTAGTAGTGAATAAAAACAAAAACTAAGAATATTTGTATTATTTTAGTTTGTAGATTGCTGTTCATAGCCACACACAAATATTTGTTGGCAGACTGTAAATGAGGCAGCAGAGTTAAAGCCTGAAAGAGGTAGAGCATTCAGAATACAGTAAATACTGAGTTCTGAACCACTGTTATCCCCTTCTGATACAGCAGTTACACTGCTATATTAAGGCAAGAAGAAAATAGAGATAGAGGAATGGAGCTGGTAGGAAAAGAGAATTAAAAAAAAGGGGATTAGGAAGAACACATCTTGCATTCTAGAAACAGAAGCCTCATACACCTGATCTATAGAAATGCTGGGTACAATTTTAAGGCTGAAGCTGAGTGATGTTCCTAACTCACTTATGTAAACTGGAATCGTGCTGTAGCATGTTATGACTATCTCTGGCTTATTTAGTCAGCCTGTAGTTCGGCTTTGAAACAGATACCTGCAGTAATGTGTTCAGGAGGTGAAAGTGACACTTGTGACTTTCAGAATGGGACTTTTTGATTATCTTCTAATAAATATGACTCTCAGAGGGACTCCATATCATGGTGCCAGTCAGTATGAGGATAAGTCATACAGTGACAACTTTTAGCTATGGGGTCCATTGACCACTCGCAGTTAAGTTTGAGTGCAAGAAGCAAAGAGGAACATTGTTCCTTTCAGCTCAATTTGCAAGTGAGTTGTTTCTAAAGGAGTTTTGAAGACAGAATACTGTCAGTACTGAGTAAACTAGCTTACTGTTCTTTCAAAATAAAAACTAAATGCAGGGTTTATAAGTAGCAGGAATTAGCATTACAAGACTTGCTTTAGTGTTGCTATTTGTCTGGAGGTTGATTCTGTGACTTTGAAATTAATTAGAATTTCATTCATTGAACTAAATGGGAAGTGAATTAAGCTCTCAAATGTTCTCGGATCACCACATAATAAGTCTGTTCTTCAAAAAAGTCAGAAAGCACAACAGTCAAAACCTCTGTTGCAAATATAAACTGTACTGTATTAAACAAAAATAAAAATAATAATAATAAAAATGTCCAAACCTTGCAGCATAGAACTTTGAAAGATTTAAAGTTCATCTGAAGGTAAGCATATTATACATCTTCAAGCAGCTCATTTCAGACAGTTTTTCTGTACATCCGTTAAACAAGTGAAAGTCTTAAATTCTAAGAGCATTTGCACTGAAGTGTCATAGCAATGTATGAATCCCTAACACGGGTACAACTGCTTGGGAATAAGGTACCAGATAAACGAAGATTACCTAGACTAGTTTCAGTACATACAAACTATGACACCATTAAAGTATGCAATATTGCAGTAGATATTTTGGTAGATAGAGAAGAGTACCAGAAAGGACATCTAGGGGAACTAAGGGGAAAAAAAAAAAAAAGAAGAAAAAAATATTAAAAATATTAACACTATTTGTACCTAGAAGAAACTATTTTACTCTGTAGCTGCCTGTATCTTTAAAGGGAGTGATACTTACCTTTAGTCTGTCCTTTGAAGACTACACACATCAGTAGAAAGCTGACATTTAAGATAATATGTTATATTTTAGTCTGTTGTTTTTTATAAGATGATGGAAGTCACCTGTGCAGATGCCCTTCAGTGCAGCCAGCTGGAGAGCTCAATAGGATACAATGGAAAAAAAAATTCAATATACACCCACTTGCGGTAATAGTTAAATAATGTGGAGAACCTATGCATGGCCTATAAGTGTCAGTGTGGGCAGTGCCGTAGGGAGCCAGGATAAGAAACAGGAACTCTATTTTACTTAGCTGTCCTTAAAAGAAGCAATTAAGTTTCACACTTTTTAATATATTTAAAATGAAAACACATAATGGGTTATTAGGCATATAAATGAAAGATATATATATTCAGGTTTGAATCACAACAGCTTAATTTCAGATGCAAAAATGTCGCCATGTGTTAAGTCTTCTTAACTTCTTTTGCTTCATGTGAAGTGAAAGGTATTTAGGACCTTGAAGACCGAACTCTATGTTTTTGCATTGCACTAGACTCAGCAATGATGTAAAATTGAATTTGTTACAAAAAAAAATATAGATTAATCATTCATTAAGCACCTTTAGTATTTTCAGCCCACTTGAGACCCATGATCTTGCTAATTTAAATAATGATGTATCTCAAAAGATAAAGGGCCTGTTGATAAGAAAGCTATGATTTTTTTTAAGTGTATTGTGAGGAAAAGTAGTGCAAAAATAAAGTTTAAAATGAGGCTGGCAATCTCATTTATTTATGCATTTTAGTGTAGTCTGCATGAAAATTAACTTAATCTGTTTTTTGGAAATGAGTAATGGCTCTGTATTTCTCTGGTCTGTTTATTACAGAAATGGCCCTAAGCAGTTTAAATGGCCTGGCTTTTGTGCTTCAGCTAGCCTCAGGTGAACGTACATTTAAACAGAAATATAATTTAAATTATTTTCAAACATTACTCTGTACGGAGCCTTTCCAGGCTATATACAGCTACTGTGTCTGATTATAGAATTTATTAAAAGGGAAAAGTAGATTATTGTCCTATAAAGTATAAGAAGTGTTTTACTTGCAAATAGTTTAAGCACATGTACTTAAAATGTTTATACACATATGTAGACACAGAAGTATACATAGATACAGGTATATATATGCACATATATATGCATATATATATATACACCCGGATTTGGTTTGTCAATGCAGTATATTGAATGTTAGCACAGTATATTTTACGTATGCATATATATAGCATTTGCTTGCACAAAGGCAAAATCAACAGCACAAAAAACCACACAATCACTTATATAAATACACATTTGTAACGCGCACACACAAGTAACAGGGTACAGTTCTTGACAATGTAGGTCTAGCCAGCACAATCACATGGAAAGTTTCTTCAAAAAAAACGGAGATGGAAATGGAGAAGTATAAACGAGTAAGTATGGAAAAGCTATTTGTATTATTAAAAAAAATAAAGCAACTATATTAAAAAAAAAAAAAGAAGTTTCGTCTGTACTTTCTGAAGTGAGGCGTATGTTTGAACTGTTTGACACTGACCATATTGCTTGCCATGTAAAATAGTTTCACTTAGCTCAAAATAGCTCTGCTACAAGATGTTCTAATTTGGGGAGGTCTGTGTTGGGTTTTTTTTTTTTTTAATTGTAAAAAAATAATGGGGAAGGATAGAATTTAAAACTATGAAGATACTTTAAGCAGAGGTAAGATACCACAGGACATCTCTTCATGGGGAGTTATTGAGGATATCTGTGAGGAGAAAACACAGAGACAAATAACATGAGGTGTTTTCAAATCAAAATTTCTAAATAATAATCAGATCAGAGGGCGAAGTGTGGTATCCTATGAGACCATTAGAGCTACTGTTTTTGTACTAAAGGAAACAGTAGTTTATTTGCCTATAAAGCATCTGTTAGTCTGCTCTTAGTTACCACATATAGCAATTATGTGTGTGCCCTAAAGGAAAATACCCTTCTCTACCTGAAAAATCTTAACTCCATTAAAACTAATGCAGATTTTTTACATGCCTAGGGACAGGTGAAAGTTAGCAGGGACCCAAATCAAGTGGTTTGCCTGAGGGGTTTATTACTTAAAAATATATTGGAAAGCAATATAACTGTAGTCAGAGGCAAAAATAAGTTCTTTACATATGTGTTGCCAATAATAACCTTGCTATAGTTAACCACTGATTAACACATCTATGAGGAGTTACCAAGCGCTGGGAATGTTCCCACAGATGAAATGTTATTTCTGCTGACTCACCTCCATAGTCAGATTAAGAAGGTTTTACTAATCTTGCCAGACAGAATCTTATCCTACTTTGAAATCTCACATTTGTTCCTTAAAAATTAAAAAGTTTTACTTACTGCACAAAGTCCCTGGCAACACCTTTCTAAAGTTGGCTAATGATATCTTATCAGTATTTAAAAAAAATGAAATTAAATATGATAATTAATGAAAATCTTTAAACTGTTCTGCTAATAATCAAACATCAAAATTAAAGGTACTAATGTGATTTAAAAAAAAAAAAGGTATAGGAACAAATCTGTGTTAAGAAAAAAGCTAAACACATACTGCAGTTTGTATTACTGTAAATGTGTAAATTACTGCATTAATGTAAATAAGTGTTTAGAGCATCTCTATACTGCAGAAGCAAGAGGGATCAAGGACAAGGGGATTCCAGAAGGAATTTCAACAAAGATTGTTAGCTCTACCAGAAAGGCACATGGTTTAAGAAAAAATGGAGAAAATCTAGTGGAAGGGAAAATTCTGAATATGATGTTAATCTCTGAATGTCCAAGGAGTTTGGAAATTTTGCAGAAGTTAAGTGCAATTCCTGTAAATCAAATTTTAGATGGGACATAAAGGATAAGGATAGAGGTATATTCTGCTGTGCAAGCATAAGTTTGAGGAGGAGTATGTAGAGTGAAGAAAATGGAAAAATGAAAATATGCTGCATCGAAATAACAAACAAGATGCCAACATCAGTGATTCTGACCAGTGTAATTTGTGAATTGAAGCCTGAAATAGTGTGATGTTTTTAACATGAGTGAATATAATTTTGAATATAATGATTAGCTATTGGGAAAGTGGTCTGGTTGAAATAAGATAGGATACTGTGCTGTTATGAGTTTGGAAAACAAAGCTCTATATTGCCACATCACATTCTCAAATTTTTGTTCTCGGCTGGAATAGCCTGATACTGTTTGACGTCCTGGCAATACTGTCTAGTCACACTGCCAGTAACCTTGTTGTTTTGTCTCAACCATTCTGTCTTCCTTCTGGCAGGTTAACTGATTTTGTGACAGAAATCAGTGTTCAGTCATGATATTGCTTTTGTCACAAGAAGAATATATAAGAATATAATGTATATGCAGCTAGCACAGCTAGGGAGTGACAGGCTTTTTCAAACTCCTGGAATACTGATTGAAATTAAGCAGCTGGGGAGTGATTAATGTTAACTGCATATGAAGGCAGATAAGAAAAAAATCCCAGCAGTTTCCATAGTAAGTTTATTTCTTGATGTGATGAATGCGCTTTTCAGCTCAACCACACAGGACTTCAGAATCTCTAAGCTGGAAGTTACTATATTGCTACTGGGTGGGAAATGTGAAGTGTGTTGACACCAAAACTGTGTTTATTTTGGCTCTACAAATTCTCTGATATTCTGGAGCTTAGGGCATGTAGGACAGCTGCACTAAGCTAGCACAAAGGAACAAACAACTGATCTGTTCAAAAGTGCTGGCACAGAGATCCATTGGCAAAAACTGATGGAATGCCATTCTTCCCTCTGATGCTAATTTCTCTATAGGTAGTTGACTGGGCCTCTGTTAGAGGTTAAGTTTTAATTAGTTTGAACTTACTTGACATTATGAATGCCTCTTGAGAGCTGCTTGCTTGAATTTATGTATTTATTAATTTATTTTTACAAGTGTTTTTTTTGGGGGGAAGGCACTTAATTGTTTAGGTTAATTTTGTGAATATAAATACAGGACACTTCTGAAGAAGTCTGAGGTGTAAAAATATATATTTTTTAATGCTACAAAAAAAAAGCTTGATAAAAAAAAAATTGAAATCTCGGAATATAACTGCTGAGGCCAAGATAGAGTTCAACCTCTGCTCTGTTGTGTTTCTAAACATTGTGCCTAAAAAGCTGTGTATTGGAAGGGAGAACAGTAAAAATCCAAAAATCGAGTCCAGTTTTCAGGTATAGCACCCAGATGTGTAGCCCTTGAACAGACATTGGGTTCATAGGGCAGAGAGTCACTATTTCATTTCTGAAGGATATGGTAAAGCTGGAGTTTAATGGCTACTGTTCATCTCACATCTTCCCCAGGTTTCTGAGGCTTAACTGTACAAATTAAATTTCACATCAGCCAGCCCAAGATGTCAGCATACTGTTTGGATTTAACTATCAAGTTCTGTTTTCAGGAACAGCTAAATATGAACAGGAGTTTGCTAGCACTTCCATATCTGCATCACTGAAACAATTTTCACAAAATGAAAACACAGCAACTTTTTACATGCTCTCTGTTGTGACAAGAAAATTATTCCAACTGTCTGACTCTGCAAATACTGTATAAGCTGGTTAAAAAGCTGGAAAAAAAGAGATGAATAATAATTTATTTTGCAGTGTTGGTACGTCCCAAATGCAAGTGGTACTGGAGAATTGCATTTCTTTTGAAAGGCAATGACAGAACCCCACAGCCTTTAACTGATAGAAGTATGGAAGTGGGAGCTTATAAATGCAAAATACATTTTTAGAACTGGTGGTTAGATACCAGAGAGAGAGATTTGCATGAATGAATGTTTCTTCCAATATTTTCATACACCTCTGACAGTCACCCTCATTCCTAAATTTCCAGTGGTTAATTTCGACGGCCGAAGTTACTGGAGGAGGTCATGCACATAATCCCTGAAATACCAGCAGTGCTGGAAAGTTCAGTGCCTTTTGAAATGTTCTAAATTATGATCCTCTTACATGAATTACCTACAGGGCCTGATTTAGGAGTTGGGCTCTGAACAAATTTTAACTCCTACCAAACCTGTTCAGAAATAATACTTTTTTTTTTTTTTTCGCACCTAAGAGTGATACTTACCTATTCGTTAAATCTGGAGGATTTACAGTCAAGATCTTTCGTTTCTTGTGAGGAAATTTGAGTTCCCATTTTTCATCCATAAAGAGACTATCCCAGGGAATTAGTTGTTCAAATATATTTTTTTTGTTTGCTTATGTCATTCTGTGTTCAGGAAGCTGCTTCCTACAAATTCGTATCTCAGGTGTCCAAATGTCCTTGCACTTTCCCTCATGGACCCTAGCCACTCAACTCAGGATTGGGAGCTCCTTTAAGTGGTAGAGCACTGAAAATGTAAATGCTCCAAAGATGGTTATTGTGATCCCAAGATGATCGCTCCAACTCCGGCTCTGGGTAAAGAAACATATTCAGCTCTTCTGAAATTCAGGCCATTTTTCGTAAACTTGAATCTCCAAGGTAAACACACAGAAAGGATTTCATCCTGGAACAGAATTCTGAAATTTTCAGGTGTCTGTTGTTGCTTCTCAGAATCAAAATCTTTGGCCAAAATCTTTCCTGTGTCATTCTGTCAAAAATCAAAAGCAGAATTCTGAACAGTTTTCCCTGATGACACGTATGTTTGCAGCAAGAGAAGAATTTCATTGTTTTGGAGATCTTTTTGCCAGCTGTCTATATGAGAATTCCTACTAAAGTAAAAAAAAACTATTACTTATCCAAAGAGTTTTCTGGAGTAAGGATTCAAAGGTGAAAAATGCACTGGAACAAACAATAAATTTAAGTTTCTACATTCAGATCCAGGTCCAGATTCTGGCATGCAAAAATTGCGCTGTGTTCAGATGTGATGTCAAAACCTTGCTGGGAAAGATAACCTGCCTGGAAATCAGCTTCAAATTTAAAATGCTTCTCCCTCATTACTTCTATATTTTCATTTTCTTTAACCAGAATGGAAGGAATAGAGCACGCATACTAATAAGTAGCAAATTTGTGCATGTTATGGCAACCGTCTGTATAGGGGAGGGATTTTAACTTTTTTAATGAGGTTTGATGACCATCAGAGTCACACACACCTCCATCACTAAGTCTATGTATTTAAAATATGTTGTCTGAGGCCAGCAGCAGCTGCTGCGGTGACGGCAAAGTACACACATATATATGCACACATGTATATAAAATTCTGAAAGCCACAATTGCTTCATTAATGTTATTGAAGGATTAAAATAGATTTTAATTGTATGGCTGATTTCCCAGAGCAATTTAATGGGGTAAGTATTTGGCAGAAACCAAAAGCTGTAAAATTCATGTTGTTTGCTCATGAAGTTAGCGGTGAGCTAAACCCTTCAGCTATTACTCAGGCAAAAAATCCCATTGAAGTGTATTGAAGTGAACTTCAGTTTCCCCAGAGGACTAGGGTTTGCAGCATTTTTTTCAAAACAAATAGCAATGTTGAACCTCAGGGAACCTGTCATGATCAGAGAGATTTAAGGCAAGGATACAGTTACTCTAAATGTAAAAAAAAAAATCCTTTTTTTTTCTTTTTTTTTTTTCTCTTTTCCCCCTCTTTTTTTTTTTTTTTTTTTTTTTTTTTTTTTTTTTTTTTTTTTTTTTTTTTTTTTTTCCAGTATGACAGATGCAGCAATTTAGGGGAACAGATCGAGACTGCATGGACATTTATTTTGATTAACAGAACAGTCAGTTTATTTCCTCCATTTTTAAATGTTTTCTGTTGGAAATATCAAACATCTGCCTGGAGTGAATAACTAAATAGCTGATAGCACTGTATGTGTTGTTATTTCAGGCTTCCAAAGCCAGATGCACTTGAACACCCATGTAGGATCCTAGGTGCTCATAGAGACTTGGAAGCTGGAAAGACCTAAGCCATATAAGATCAATTGCTCCTGGCACTTAAAAGGCCAGTAAAAACAGGTTATAATGTTTACATGACTTTTTATGGGTCAGAGTTTATTATAGCTCCATTCTATGGCCTACAGCAGAGGAGCATTTTACAAGGCTATTGCTGTGCTTGACAGATATGTTTCAGTCAGTTTGCCAAGGCAGGCTATTTCAACTGAGCCCCTAACATTTATAGATTTCCAAGGTTCCCTTTGCAGCAAAAGATACTTGGGAACTGGACAATGTGGAACCAAATTGAATCGGACATAATTCATAACAATAAATAAACCTTATGACTAGTAGTCTTAAGAATGTTTATATATGTCAAAAGACATTATATTCTGTACACAAAATGCTATATTGAAGCACATTGTGAGGGCTATGAAATTAAGCTATCAAAAATTAAGGAATGCTAGAATTAAATTTGCTTTCTTAATCCCTTCCCTACACTTCCCTTCCCTTACAAAAAAAAAATTCTTTCACCATGCCTGGCACAGGATTGTTTCGCTCACTTCCATGAGTATTCTCCGACAGTTTACTCTCTTTTCTTAGCTCAGTTGCTGAACTATGTCTCATTTGTTGCACGCTAATGAAGCTGTTCTCAACACAGATTTATTGATTACCTCGCAGGGTCTTCTATGGTACTTGTAGGTATAATATCTGATTATATTACAGTAGCCCACAAATGATCATGATGGAGACAAATTTTCATGAATAAAGAGAGTGGTGCAAGGTAAAGAAAGAGAAAAGTACCGTGATGGGGTAACAAATTTAATCTTTTAAGAACAAGAGCTTGAAAGAGTCATTTCACTCGTGGTGGTAGCTCTTAGTGGTAGTTAAATAATGAACTCTCAGTATCTCAGTGGTCCAAGGTCCTTGCCTTGCCTTCTGGTGGGAATTTGTGCGACAGCCATGAGAAAAAAAAAGAAGAAGAAAGGAATTATTTCAAGGAGAAGAATTAGGAAACATTTCTTTGAGAATTTTCAGTTTTTGTTAAATTAACATTACACCTTTTTACCTAAATACATGTTAGACAAAGTATGATGTAACAGGTCAGTAGACACAGTGCTGGTGAGACTTATAAGCAAAACTCATAGTGATAAGCCTGGCATATAAGGCAGAATCATGATCTCTATGTCTTTCTGCCTAGTTAATGTATTGTCATAGCGCTCTTCTTCCCAGATCACATGTTTCTCCAAACTGAAATTATTTCTTCCAGCCTGGAAATAGAACTTCCTAAAGTGATAACTCTTTCTGTACCATTGAAACTGGAGATCAATAAAGTGAAATTTCTCATATATGTGCTGTTCATACTTCAGTTTCTGGTTATAAAGTTCTTGGTGTGACAGTGGAAAAGCAGAGGGTGATTTTTTCCTTTATGATAACTCAGTAACAGATGTGAAACATTAAGAGTTATGATTGACTGAAAACAATTGTAATTGGTAGCAATCCTTATATATTTATATAAAAAACTTTAGTAATTTGGCATCCATTCTTAGCAACTTTCGAATAAAAACAAGTGCTGTCATCTGAACATATTGGTAACAAAAGAATCATGAAAGTAGACCTATAGCCTATTTAAAAACCAAACTTTTAACCTAAAACTTGTTGCTTCTCCACCATCAATGTGAACAATTCCTTCTTTGTGGGATTTCAAGTGTTGTTGCAGTAGTTCTGATAACACAAATTGTTTGTAGCCAGAAAGCTGACTTTCATTAAAAACAAACTGCCACACCATACTGTACAGTAGCATTTTATTGAGTTTGAAGTATCTGGCTTGTTAACTCTATTTAAGCAGCTGCTATCTCACTTCAGTCTGATCACAGGACTGTTTGAAATGAAAATAAAACCTGCTTTGTTTACAGACCTCTTTTAAGTACTATGGATCAAGAATTGTTTGTTCTTTCTGACAGCTTTTACAGGCCTTTGTTACATTTTATTCTCAGTGTGATAGATGCTGGTAATTTTCTACTTGCTTTTTGTCAGTCTTTTTCTACCACCCACACCACAGGGAGTTTATCAGAAAAGGCTGATCTCTCCTAATCCACTACCACATACCATGTGCCCTTTGGAGCAGGTATGCTTTCATATCACAGTGTTCAATACAATATTCTGTTTCATAAACAGGTTCTT
>WHYT01017899.1:33572-66276 GCA_009806455.1 Tetrax tetrax | reverse complement strand
ATTACATTTTCTGCTATTGGTGATACCAGCAATCGTGATATCACCTCAAAGAGTGATTTTAAGGGGCCAAAGAATCTTTCCTGCCTACTGTGACATTTTCTCAGACATGGTGTCATCTATTAACATTTCTTGGCTGAATAAAGAAAATATGAACCATAATGACATTATGCTAAAGATTAATTAAGTTCTAATTCTTAATTTTAAGATTTTTTTTTTTGGTAGTTTTGACTGACATTTCAGATCAAGTTTATACTGAAATTATGCATGAGAATATATCAGTAAATTTAACATCTGAATAACGGCACAATATAAGCAAAGATGATTAATTTATTACATATGTTAATTTTTATTTTTAAAATGTTGTTTCTTTCTATTTTATATAAAAAAAAATTGAAATAAGCTTAACAGTGATTACTAGGCATTTAAATAACTGTAACTTTTGTATAGTGGAAAAAACAGTTTCCTAAAGATGTTGGAAAAACTGTCTATTCTTCCTATTTCAAGACCAAAGCTTAATAACTGCTTTGAGATTAATCAATAAAATGGTGAATCAATTATTATATGTTTGAATAAAAGTAACATTCTTTAGAACTTTTTTCCTTATGACTGTTCTTATTTACTTTGCAAAAATGAACAGAAACATGCAAGCACAAATGTCTAATAATAAATGTTCTCCAAAGAATGTTCAAGATTTGAACTCTAAAATCACACATAAATTCTAATTTCATAATGAATATTAAGTGTGGTTTCTTCAGACAAACAGAATATCCCATCAGATTGAGATATACAGTAGAAATAACTGAAATCGTGTCACAATCTGAGTAGAAGCTGTTGATTGTTAATAGTTTGTTGTGAGAATACAATCTATGGAGTCTCAAGACCTAGAGAAATGAATATGCAATGAGAGTACAGAATTTAGTATATCGTGGGAACTAGCATAATATAAATAATACACTAACAGAAGAAAATTGTCTAGTAATCGATTCTATAGTTATTATATAGTAATTAGTAAGACTTCAATTGTATGTCTAGGCATAGAGCTGTATCAAGGGATCGTACAGAGTCAATCTTTTTAGAAGGAAAAATAATGAGGCATGTTGCCACATCTTATGTATTTCAGAAGAAATTTCAGCATTATGTAATCAGTCTTATGTAATCAGCTGATGTGAATGTTGTTATACTATACTGAATAATGAAAAAACGCAAAATATCTCCTCTGTTTTATCTCCCTGTTCTGAAAATCTAACTGTATCTACCTTTATCTGTATCATCCCATCAGACTGGGATGAGCAATCTTCCTCCATTTGAAAATAAACTGACCCAAGCTCAGCTGTAGAATTTTAGTTCCAAAAGTTTCTTGTTGCAACTCATTCAGTCTGCAGCAACTAGATAGTTTCATAGCTCAAATTTTAAACTGAAGCTATTTTTATTGGAGGCAAGATATTATGAATCAGTATTGTGGGATCAGGGAGAATTTCTGAACACTGCACTTTAGTGAGGTCTTTGGAAGCCTTCAAACCTGGAGCTAGGTCTGAAGAAGAGGATGAATGACTATCTTTGAATGTCTTCTTTGACACCTAATGTTAACCCACGCTGTTTAAAGTCTTTAATCACTTGCTACCCAACTTTAAGCACCTCAGGTATTAAGGTTTTAACAGTAGAGTTCCTTTGCTACTTTAACATCAGTTTAGTTCATGTTTAGTTCCACTAACATGACTTAGATTGCAAATTGTGCTCAGCAGTCAAGAAGTATACTTTGGCCTATGTTATTAGATAAATGAATGGGTATTACAATTTGAGTTTTTCTTGTGTGCCTTGGCAGTCTTAGAGGACACCTCTCTGCCTGGGCTCCCTCAGATAATCCAGGCTTATTAGATAACCCAGGACCTCAAATTCCCGGGTTCTCTTGGGAGAATACAGGTGGAAGACTTTCTCTGCTTTCTTGCAGTGCTTCACTCTACATAACAGTCCTCCTGGCTGATTCTCTGTGGCGAAAACAGAATAACATTCCCATGGGACTAAAGAAGGAAAAAGTGTAAATATATTCCTTCAACAGCGTTTCTGCTATTTTTTCTTATATATGTATTTTGCATATTCCTTAAGTAGATGATAAAACCTAATTCTGTAATATAAAGATTAAACTCCCACATGACTGATCTTCTGAGCTAGAAACACTGTGCAGGTTACATAACTGTAGAAGAAGGGTTACTTTTTAATCACTCGTTTCTCCCTACTCTCCCTTAAACTGTAATACACCTATTCAGTTCAGTTCAGCTTTCTATACAGGGTTTTCTAATCTATGAAGTCATCTATTCAACAGATGTTTCAGGAAACAAAAAGGGTTTTGGGCTATGATTTAGGACAGAAGAGAAATCCTTTTTATAGGTCAGTGTGACCTTCCTCTCACCTCCATGTAATTCAGAGTCCTCTTTGATTTTAAAACAGAATACAGTAGGATCCTTCCTTCAGAGAAAGATTGAGCTACAGTCATCACATTGGACATACAGACAGATTCCAGGGTTAGCAACTTTAGATTAAGTTTTTCGTGAAAAGCTAAAGGCACCGACAGAGGGAATTCCAGTGACATGAATCTACTTCTAGACAGCACTGAAAATGTAAGTTTCAAGCCTACTGAGTTTAATGAATTATATCCCTAAGGAGGGTCGTATAAGCCAGCTGACAGACTGGATGTTGTTTGCTTTAATTAAGGGATACTATTCATAATTAAGGATTATGTATGCAGAAAAAATGGCTTTTGCAAGTAGATAAATGCCCCAGTGAAGATAGGCATATAGCAACGGTAAAACTATTTAGAGTAAATAGTATAAGGTATGTTTAAAAGAGAATAACGATGCAAGGGAGAGAAAGAGGTGGACATGAAGTGACATGCTGTACAAACAGCAAAATACTAGTCAATCTGTGCTAAAAAAAACCAAAATATTGTCTTTGCCATCATAGTGCTATAAATTCCTAAGCAAAATTCACACCCCCTCCCCATATATCTGTGTGTGTATATACATATACACACAGATAAGTGTATGTGCCTTAGTCACTCACTAGAGTGTGAAGCCTGCCTGATGATACCCCACTGGGAGCCATGTTGAGGTTCTGAAGACTGAGGAAAGGGGGTATCACTACCAGGAAGATGTTAAGACACCTCTTTCAATCTGTCTACCCAGGCACATAGTGGTAGTCCTGCTTCTGGGTAGAGTGGACTGAAATGATTCTATTAATGAATTACTGTTCTCAGATAAATTGGTTTCTTATTCTGTGAAGATCTTATTTTTAAAAGACAAGATTTTTCTTCATATGGTGGAAAAATTTCTTTGCACCTGCAGTTTCTATAAGCTTGCTACATAGATCATTGGCATTCAGGAAGATTTGTACAGCTTTAAGCAAGACCCTAGTGAGGATATATTCCCTTTCTATGTCTTTGAAATGTGCCCACATCTACTGGAAATAGTTTGTCAGCTTTATACTAAATACTATCACTGTATCAGACATTTAATGAACACCTTAATGAAGTGGCTCATAAGCCCCAGAAAGTTCTGTCTTGTGTGCAATTTCGAATTAAGTTCCCAGTTTATGAAAGAAAACCTTGATGTCTGAAAACCTGAAATGAAAAACCTTACGTGTATTTCTTGCATTTGGAATTTTAAATATCTTCAGGTCCAAACACTGACATTGAATTCTTCATGTAGCAATGCCTTACTCTTCTTCATACTTGTGATCGCATTCTAAAGTTCCAGTTGCCAGTGTCATTAAGGAAAATAATGGATTTCATTAAGGGCAACACATCAGACATCACTCCATTTTGCTCCTAGGGAGAAGGCACATGTTATTTGTATTAACTCTGTCTGATCTAAAGGACAGAGGGAGGACTCCCAGGGAACTGTTTTTTCTAGCCATGAAGAGAAAGAATAACAACCTACTAATGAGAGCTTATTAAGGGACAGGATGCCCAGCAACAGAATCTGTTCTTCAAAGAGGAAAGTTTAACATTGCAAGCTCAAGAGAAGAATGGACATTTTTTTTCAGAGTTTCTACAGTAAAAAAAATAATGCAAAGGTAGTTTTCTAATTTTATTTTTGCAAAAGCTCTTCTTCCTCTTACACTAAGTTGAAGAGAAATTGAGTTAGCAACAGCATCACCGAAAAACTGTTGGTTTTGTGGAAAGAAGCTACTAAGGAAGAATTCCTTTTTGGCAGGTGTTTCTAGTTTTAAATTGTTTATAAAATTGTCTGTGTTCATTATTAGGTGACCATTTGTGATTTCCGTTACTGCCACCCTTACCAGATATAATTTTTTTTTACAGCTAGTAAAAAACCATGCCCTCCTGCTCACTAGGTTACTTAATGAAGAAACTAGAAGTGCTAGTTTCTCAGGAAAAAAAAAGAAAAAAAAAAGAAAAGGAAAAAAAGGAAAAAGAGACTTATTTTCTACATTGAACCATATCTTTCTTACAAAGGAAAATAAATATGGATGAAACTTGTCCCAGTATCATCAGAAATGGCTATTTACGACTGTTCAGTACTTATTTAAGCTGTAAACCACACAAAGGCTATGAAACCGCATTGAATCATCTAATAAAAGATTTATTCATTTTTCCTTAGTTTATGTAGTAATAAAAAGATTTGGAAAATATATGTAAGAGGGGACTAGGGAAGTAGAAGGAACAAAAGCTGAATAGTTAGATGATACGCATCTGAGGCTGAAGTCTGAATTCCAGTCTAAATTTGGATAGGTCAGATTTATTGAATAGTTCGAATCAAATTTTGGTGGAATAGTTAAAAGCCCTAGGCTTTTGTGATTCCGTAAAGAGATCACAAATAAAAGTTGTCTTATAAAAAACATTCATTATTGAAAACATGGAAATACACAGCAAAAATATTCTAAAAGTATGCTTCTCCTTGTCAAGCTACCTCGCAGCTTTTGCATCTATCACTAGATTAGTGTTCAACGACAAATAGTGTTGGATTGCGCACCAGTATGTAGCCTATGGCTGTAGTCTGTTTTGTAGGATTTTGCTTTGTTTATGTAAATAATTTAATTTTGAAAGGTAGGGGAAATGAACTGTATCATGCTACTTCCAGGGTATTTTATCAAGTGCAACTTTCTCAAACAGTACATGAATTGCTAAAGAAATATTGTAATGCACTTACATATTTACAGCATCAGCTCATGGGGCTGTCAAATTGCACATAAATACCTTCTTGGGGCATGACGCAAAGTTAGTCTTGCTGTAGGCAAACATTTGTTTTGCATGTTCTTTACACATTCCTTTCTCTAATTTGGGTGGTACCTCATATATACTTGAAATACTATTCCTTTGGTTTGACTGGTGGTTTTCACAAGTGACTTCATGATATTATATTAACTTTCCCTGGGATCAGATTTGTGTGCATTTTATGAAACATATGCTCAAAAAATTAAAGATTTGCATAAGAAGTTTTATGTGAAACTCATATTGTTATTCATCCTTCAGTTATTATACAAATGACAATGAGAATTAATGAATAAAAAGCAATTTGTAGAAATTAATACAAATACCATACCAAAGATGAATAATAACTAGTCACTGGCTTTTCCTGGCTAACCAAAGACTGCAGTTTATTTATAATCTATAGTTTTAAAGACCTCTTCAATCTCTGGAAATTTTCAGAAAGCTACTTTTTCTCTAAGAGATCCCACCACACATTCTAAAATCTTTCCTCCACAAAGAAAGCAACCTCTTCCTTACACTATGAATTAGCTGTCAAAGTAATCTCTTCTCAAAGTTTCTTTTGTCCTCAATCTCCCTATAGTAAAATAAACAATTATTCAAAAAATCTTGAAAAATTTTACCTGTAAATGTATATTTCTGGGCAAAATAGCAATTCCTTAAATTGAATCATTTGCAAGCCTATTTAATGATTAAAACATATTTTTTTTTTTCCTACTTTTATGTTTATTCATTTACATAGTAATTCTCGAGATGGATAGCTTATTGCACAATATGAAAGCAATGCAGTATACTAGTACTGCAGTTGCACTGTTTTTCACTCTTTGAAGGCAGCTGAAAGTAAAGTTTAATCCATTTAACCAGGAAATTCAGTCACATAGAGCCTGGACTTTCCTCTTCTGTGTTGACACTATTTTTTCATTGCACTTGCACATTTAATCTAAACAATGTATCCATGATTCTAATAGCTAAAAAAAAAAGGAAATGGACATATGGGCAAATATGATGGACAACTGTCTTTATTTAGGTTTTGATTCCAGCTTTTCTAGCATATTTCAATGAGGTAAAAATATGGTGATTACAGGCTCTGTGGAATAAGATGTATTACACTCTTAATTTATTAATTTATTCTATATGTTTATTCTTCATTATTCGTTTATTCTATATGTGAAAGCTTTTACTACTCAGGAAACCGAGTAGTAAACTCAGTAAAGTCAGTAAACTGACAAAAAAAAATATATTTTCTCTCATTGTTCTAAGGGGACTTAAAGTCCTGCATGTCACTACTGATTTTGGTTCTTTAAATAAAATATTTACTGTCTTAATCTTTTCAGTACTTTTTGTCTTCCTCTGTTTCATTTAGATTTAATTTAAGGCTAAAATTGTGGGGTTTTTTTGATGTATATGGAAGTTATCAATGTCTCTTACATATGATATCAGCCTTCCGATACATCTGGGTTCATGTGCTCTATTTCTGGAGAACTGAAAATAGTTATGTGAATTTTGATTTAAAATACTTTTTTTTTTTACAAAGGACATACCCATTGAAATCTATATTGTTACATATAAAAGTTTACTTACAAATAAACTAAGATTCATCTTTTTTTTTGTTTGTTTGTTTGTTTGTTTTAAAGATATTCTTAATAGAACTGAAAAGTAAAATTTTGAGAATTAAAAATACTTATTTGTCAACTTAACCAGTAGTTGCATATATGGATTCTACAGGTAGTAAAAATGAAATATTTTGCAAGGAGTTTTGACAAGCCATGGTGGCTAGAGTGTACAGTCTAACTTTTAATACATTCAGTTACTTCTTTGTATCTAGCAATATTTTTAATCATCAACTATGTATATATATATTTACATATAGATTGTATATTGACATGATGAAATCATTAGAGTCCTTGATTTCAGTGAGTGCAAATAACCCAGATAATTCCATAAGTTTCAAATTTTTCTACTGGTGCTCAGGTATTCATTTCTTGTAATTGGGGATGATTTGTTGTTCAGATGAGATAAATTAATTGACGTTCTCTCATTTGTAATTTCCAAATGGCATAATACTGTATACAGAAGTTTACATACTCTCTAACTGATTACAAGGAGAGTGATAGGCCAGTTATTATTCCCTCATTAGAAACTGCTATGGATTATGTTTAAGTGGTTTTGCAAAGGTTCATACTGGGATAAATGGTGCTGTCAAAAACATGAGGCAGAGTCAAATCCTGAAACATTAAGTGAAGAACTGTGATTTATAACCCATATTTTGGGGGTGGTTTATATTCCTATTTTTTCCTTCTGCTTCTCAAAGTTTCATAAATATGGTGTTATTCTGCTTTCTCATGCAAATTATGCCAATTCTTCCTGTTTCACATCTAGGATAGAGCTCCAAAAATTGCTAGGGACCAAAAAATCCATGTAGGAGGAAAGAAACCAGTCCTTTAGGAAAAAGCTTTTCTTAATTCAGCTTCCAGTTTTTTCTGCTTCTGGCATCTCATGATCAGTATTTCATGGTTCTCCCAATATATGAAGTCACATCTGTTCTGGAATCTGTTTAAGGTTGCCTAACACAGAAATATCCTTTTTCTCATTAATTTTTATTTCAATCTTTATTGTTATTTTTATTTTATCATTCTTTGAATTAAACAAACAAACAAAAATACCAACTTGCTACACTTCTATCATCTTCATAGTTGTAGGTAGTGTTGAAGAAAAATTGCAAGGGTTTCCAAGATTGATTGCTGTTTTCTCCTAACACTTAATTGAAATTTGAATGGAGAAATTTCATCACGCTTTCTGTGCATTTGCACAGGACAATGTGCGAACACGGTCATGGAATCTCTATAGCGGAGAAATATTCTTTAGACTTAGATATTGTTTTCCAAATTTTTTTTTGGTTTTCATTCTTTGTGCTTTTTTTTTTTCCTTAAAAAAAACTAAACCAGGGATATCACTTTGTCTGTTACAAAAGTCAAAAAAGTGCAAGTATGTTTAACTATTCATAACTACTTATAATTCAAAAGTTATGAATATTTCAATGTATATATTGGTTTTTCTCTTCTACCCTTAATGTAAACATTTTTTTTTTGTCATGTGTGGATCCAATTATAACATAAATTATTTTAATTGCTCTTATTTCTTTGTGTATATATTTTAAATTAAATTTATTGTGTAGATAGGAGCAAATACTCCTGACAGATGACTATTTGCATTATTTAATGATAGGTTACTTAGAACTGAATGAACCCTACAGGTGTCTGCAAGCTACCTGAAATAAGAACCTGAAGAATGGTTCAGAGAAGGTGGCAACAAACCAAAGAGCCTGTGACTCCTAGGACTTTTTCTTCAGCTCTTGTCTACTCATATTATATTAGAGGTTTCTACTACTTCGCCCAGATTGTATTTCCATGAAATACATGACATCTTCTCTTCAACATTTTGTATGATGCAAAAGGTACTGCACATCCCTTTGTCTGACACATTTTTTCCCCATGTAAAATTTTACATTATTATTATTTTTTTTAAACTGTAATTTCCTGCTAATTATAAATGTAAGGAAATTAATCACTGCTTCCCAAGTTTGTCCTCTTGTACTTTTCTTGTGTGTGCAAATGTGGTAGTGTTAGACAATTTCAACACACAGTATATTTCTCTGCATAATTTGCCTGAAAGAGAAGTATTTTTCCCAACTCATTGATGATAAATGCATGTTCAGAGAAGTCAAATGATTAATTCTAGAGATCAGTACTTGATTCAAGAACAGAACTGATTACCTTCCATTTTTGTGGTTTATTGGTCCAAGTTTTCATAGTAGTTTGTTATGGACATTCTCTAAACATTGACATGTAATACTTTAAATGAGACAGCAAGAATGAGTAGATTAGTTTTCCTACATGGATAGTGATGGTGATTTGAACTTAACTTTACTGTTTAAGATAAGATTTAAGATAATGTTTTATGAGATTATAGGTTTACAGAAAAGTAAATATAGTATAGTATAGCATAGCACAGCATAGCACAATATAGTTCCAAGCTGAATATCTGGATGAGGTACCAGTATACTTATAGGCTAAGAGCATCCCTTGACAAAGGTAAATAGTTAAGAACGGAAAAGCTAAAATAAGGAAATAAAAGGAGGGTGATACACAGAAACAGTAAATATGGAATAGCAAATGACTCATCTGTTAATAAGACAGTAGATTTGTATTTGAGATCAACATAATGAAAGTTTAGTTTTAGAGGAAAAACTCCAAGTGTACTCTTTACTTTTTGATGCTGTGTTAGACTGACAGAAAAGCTTCTGTACGGTGGCAGATCATGAAAATCAAAGTTCAGAAGAACTTTATATGTGAAAAGGAAAATTCTACACTGAAAATATTCAGATATAAAAAAATTTCCCTTAAAGTATCTTGCACTTGGCAATTAATGAAGTATTTTGTTATTATTCACAAACAAAGCTGGGTTTTTACTTCTGTTTTTTTGTTTCCTGATTAGGAACAGTTTACACCTTCAGCTTCAACTGTTGCCAGTTTAGAGAATGTTGCTCAGAAGCCCTTAAATTACTTTTGCTCAGCAGCAATGGCTCTCAGGAGAATGGTGTTCAGGATTGACTCAGCAGTTAATATGACAGCTGGTGAAAGAAGGGGTGTAAAAAGGCCTTGAGTCACCAACCAAGATTGTGTGGGACTTCTCAAGTCATGCAAAGTTGGTGGTAACATCCCAGAGAGCAGATGGAGATTCAGATTGACCTCCAAAGAGAGGGCACAGAAGTTCAGGTGTCAAGCTGCCAGGCTTCTCTGATGCTTCTCCTAGGGGTCAAGGGCATTGGCAGCCTCAAGTCTGGCTGAGGAGTTGAGCCACTGGGTGAAGGAGCTGGGGAAGATGAGTAGGGAGTGTACCATCAGAGATGAAGAGCAGATCAACAAGATTGTCACAGAAATCCTTCAGAAGCCAGAGGTCTTTCTTCCTGCTATTGTGTAGGAGGAGGTATGGATAGAAGATACTCTTGAATGAACATAGGATAGTGACTCCCAAGATAGGAAAGCTTATGATTTCTGGCAATGGAAGGAAGACTTTCCCTGCTGCCAGATGTGTACTTACAGGATAGTAGTAGAGTGCTATAAATTTACTGTCCACAAAATTCGGTCATTTTTTTTTCCACTAATAATTCAGTTAATTGAGTCTCCTGCCTGTCATAAACAAAAAAGTAATTAAGCCAGCTAACATACTAGAAAACAAGTATATTTCATTGAACTTAGTCTTAGTTGGCAGCAATTTTTATTTTTTTAATGGAAGTAAAATGAAATAATTAGTATTCACACAGATATGTTCAAAGGCAAGCATTTTTCTGGGTCAGCACACAGAGGAAACTTGGGGAAAAGGCACCTGGTCATTGATAAATGAACAGGTAACTGCTTAGCTCAACACAGAAACAGAAGATGAAAATTTTGTGAGTCAAAAAAACAGAGAAAAGAATGCAGAAGGCTTTGTACAAGATTTGGGAGTGGGATTTTGTGTGCTTCATCAAAACTAAGAACTGAGGAGAAAAGATATGGGTAACGATGAAACATTGATGATGAGCCAAACAACAGAAGGGCATAGTATTGTAAATAAAGTTAAGTAGTAACTTAGTATCTTAACTAAAATTGAGATATTAAAGGAAGAAATATTAGTTTAAAATTCATGGAATATTAGCTGATAGAACTCAGGCAGATATATAGATTAAAGGTATGGTTGAAACAATTGTGACATGCAAGTGGAGATTTAAAGTCATAAAAGAGATGATGGGGAAGTTTCATGGCTATTTTCTCAACAACAGCACTTATCCGGAAGGTCGCTGAATTGATGGGCATTTCTATGAGTGTAGAAAAACAACTTGAGTATGGGGAAAAGGTAGATGCCGAGAATAGATACTTGAAGAAGAACTGAAGAGCCCACTTTAGTCAATATAGAAGAGAGGAGAACTGAACAGAATTTAAATATGACATTAAGTTCTCTGGGCTAGAATGTGACAATTAAATATATAGCTTTTTCTGATAATCAGTTTCTAGGCAAAATAAATTCTATATCTAGAGTTCGGTAAAAGAATTGTTTTGATGCTACATAATGAGATAGGTAAAAAGAAGAAAAGAATAATCTAAAAAACTGTCTATATGGGGAAGATAATAAACTGTACTGAAAAGGCTAGAAAGATTCACCCACGGATTGTTCTTGGGATCAATCTTATTTAATATTTTCATTTCATTAATGACCTTGGAACAAGTAATAAAAATGTGCTGATGACACACGATTGCTAAGGTATTGCCTCCATAACAGAATATCAATGTTCTTAATGCATGGGATGGTGTTAAGAGACTGAAAATTAGAATTGGAATGAAATGTAATAATACAAAGTAGATCATGAACTTAAGGATTAATTACAAGAGCATTGTGTATAAAGTAGGCTAAGTTGAAAAACTGTAAGTACAAGACCTTCATTTATTCGCTCATCACAGGATACCTGTGAATAATGACTGCAATACAGTGAAAAGCAGACCAAGAACTGTATTAAGAAGCATATTTGTGTGACAAATAAGGAAATTTTAATATTGCTCTGTAAAGCTGTTTGTTTGTGCTCCATACAACAAAATTCAGAAGGAAAAAAATACAGAGAACGTATCCTACAAGGTTAAGGGAAGGGAAGATCATATAGTACAAGAGGATGTCAAAATAGGGGCTAGTTTTACACAAGTAGGCAATATCTTCAATGTATGTGAGAACAATCATATGTCCATACATCAGCACAGATAGAAATATGAAGAGGAAAAAATACTAGTTAAAATAGGAATATGAGTTAAAGATGTGAATTTGTGATTGATGTTAGAGAAAATTTTGACTATTAGTAAGTTCGTGGAACAACAACCTAGTGGGACTTTTGAAGACAAGAAAATATGGTTAAAGAGATATAAATAAGGATTACATAGAAGGGTTGTTTTTTGTATTAGGGGACATAGATAATGAATTAGGAAGAGTCTTTGGCCCTTTGTGTATTTCTATATTTTTTTTAAAAAAGGAAATTCCCATGATTATGGAAGAACTGAATTTTGTGTCTTTTAAAATGAATAGAAGACCTACTATGCAACCTTACTTTTACACAGTGCTTATAGTGGGCATCTATACAAATGTTCACAAAATTACGTGAAATATAAAAAGAGAGGTGAGAAAGAGCATAGCAGTAACATAGCAGATGTTACAATTTGTAGGAAATTCTTTCCCAAATTAGTCCTCAGATTTTGCACTTTGACTTATCTTCTTACTCCTATACTGCTAAATCACAGATTCTAGCAAAACAGAGTACAATTTTTCTAATTATCTGTGGAACTTTTTGATTGTTTTTTTTTTTGTCTATGTCTCATGTTATGGGGTTTTTTTTTTGTTTTTAACAGAATATTATATACTACTATTGTGGAGCTACTTTCACATCAAATCACTTCACTCCTTGAGAAATTTATTTATTTAAAGTAGAGGGCTACTGCATAGTGAACTTAGCAATACAATAAACAGAACTGTTGGTTTAAGCACTGAACCTCGAGGCAGGTGTTCCAGAAAATTGCTCCACTTTTCTAAATAAAACCTACGTGCTTATTGTTGCCCAGAGAAACATAGTTGCTTATCTATCAGATTGTTTGAGTCAGGTAGGAAAATGCATGACTCAGAATCATGACTCTACACACCCTGCTGTCTCAACAGCCGAAAAATGAACTACAGCTTTTACATGTTGTCGCAGTTTTAAAATTCACATATCTTGCATTCATGAGCCATGGTATATTAGGAAGTTACTTAATAATAACTCAAATATGTCTGTCAAAAGTACCACATTATAATACAGTTAAGCAGAATTCAAAGAAGTATTCTCTAATATGGCATAGTCACTTAGATATAAAATCCAAGTCCTACTCAAAAAAAAAACTTAATCTGAAGTTAGTCACTTGGATCAGTGTCCATGTTTACAAGTGCTATAGACTGCTCCATAAATGTAATGGCTTTGATTTTTGTTACTGATGTTTTTTTAAAACAAAGCTTATTTACATTTTCCCTCATACGGCATATTCCTCAGCAGCAGAGTGGTGGAGTGTATGAGAAACGATGGTATAATAAAGGCAAAAATACATTTCCATTTCAACAAAAAAATGACATGTGCTAGCTATGAACTTAGATAGACCAATTTATGGATAGCAATAAAATGCATTCTCCCACCTCTAGGGTTTTCTTTTTTCGCACATATTTGATTTAACCTCATCTAAGTCTCCATGGACAGCTGAATCAATCATTGTTAAGATTATTTTGTTAGTGTAAAATACACTTGTTATTGCTTTAGTATTTGCATTTTTACAACTCTTGAGGTTTATTCACAGTATTGCTAGAACAAAAATGTCAATGATATCCAATATTTTCCCATTTTTATACTGCTGTCCCTAAACATGCATAGTATATTAAAACATACCATTATAGCTCAAGCAACATACAAAATGAGGCCACACATTACTATTCTAAATATTAAGTACAATAAATAGTTGAAAGTAACTTTTTAAAAGTTAAAATTTTATACTCACTGTTGTTAGAAATTTGTTAGCTTAGATAAATGCACATGGAGCTACATTTCCAACTTTAACGGTTTTATTATCTTACCTTAAATAAATTCAGGTTAGTAGTATTTGCCAACACTTGTTTTCATGGAAATTTAACTCACTGTTATCTTCCTTCTTAAACTACTGCTGAATAGTGGGGGAAAAAAACCAAACAAACAAAGCAACAGAACCCTTCAGGTCTTAGTTACTTCTAAGAAGGTCACAAACCTACATTGAGATAGGGAAGGGGAAATGAGTTCTAGAAGCAGAGAAACAAATACTTTCATATAGGACAATCTAGAGACCAGATATGCATCTAAGTATTGTTATATCATAGAACTATTGGCGTAATGGAAACCCTTACAGAGAGGTTTTGAAAGGTTGGTTGGTTTTGTTCTACTAAAAAAGAGAAGAGAAGGTGAGGGAAGGGAAGGTATGGGAAGGTAAGGGAGAAGAGAGGTTCAGAGAGGTTCGGACAGAGGTTTGGAGAGGAGAGGTTCGGAGAGGAGAGGTTCGGAGAGGTTCAGAGAGGAGAGGTTTGGAGAGGAGAGGAGAGGTTCGGAGAGGAGAGGTTCGGAGAGGAGAGGAGAGGAGAGGAGAGGAGAGGAGAGGAGAGGAGAGGACAGGTCTCAAATATTCCCAGTAGTTCTTACTTTGACCTTCCTATATAAACAATCAATTTCACAAGGTAGATTGGAAGATTACTGGAGACACCTATTCAGAGATGTAAATCAACACAATGATTTACATCTGACAACGAACAGGAGAAACTTGTGAAGAATTGTTAAGGTGTGTAGACAGGCTTGACTGGAATTGTGAAAGTTTTTTTTTTTTTGCATGTCATGAGATACGTGCAGTATAATGGCAAGTTCAGACCTAAGCAATTTTGAAAATCCTAATAGGCAGGATTTCTATCTTTTCATTGTAAACAGTTGACCAGTTAGTATCATATCCTGATTATAGCATACAAGTTAAGTTCAGGCTTCTAGCTGAATGCGTTAAAAAAATATGTGGAAATATTGTGTAACAGTGTTACCAAAAGCAAAGAAAAATAACACAGGAACGCAGTCTGAAGTTTGAATTGGCACAATTATATGGAAAAAGTTGATTGAAGAGTTAAAGCTCTGCAAACTGCTCAGCATATAATTTATAATATTGTGGTATTTGCCTCGTTTAATATTTTAACACATACTTAGGATCTTATTTAAATGAAATCACTGAATATTTTCTGTCTTTTCACCAAATGTAGGCCAAAAAGCCAACAGGTTTGACTTGGAACCATGTGAAGCTTTGACTTTTTAGGTTTGGATGAGCTCCAAATATCAGCATCCAATATGAAGAAATATCACTGATATTGCACACCCTTTTAGAGCAAAAATATAGAAAAAAGTGGTCTCGAGGACCCATGCAAAGCAAAATGCAGCACAGCTAGCTTAATTGGAAGTTGGATATGGTCTTTTTGATACAGTCCTGAGGGAGATACAATATATAAATCACTGTACTGACTGATAGTACAGACCTTTAAAGAACAAATTCTCTTTTTCTAAACCTGGAAAAGAAACAAGTAATCTACTGATGGCCTACACCAAGAAAAAAAAAAAAAAAGTGATACTGGTCTATGTCAAATCAGACATAATTTCTTGAGAATATCATTCAGATCTCCCAGCATTAGTAAGTAAGTTGTTATCTCACTTCAATTTCCTTCAAGTATATTTCCGTATAAAAGTATAGAGGAGTTGTTGCATCAGCTTCTAAACTGAGATCATTGGAGAAGTGTAACAGATTTAGATACTTTAAAATTAGAGATTTAATAAGCACTCAAATTTATAGAACAAATCGCATTGGACATTCATGCTATTTGTCCATACCTAAGTTCATTTGAAAGTTCTTCTGAAATGTCTTCCCTTGATGACACCAGCACTTGAACAAATATTTCCTCTGTAAACATTGCAGTTTCTAAATTGATGTAAGATAGAAATAATTATTGTTTATTGTTTCAAGTAGAAAATGTACATAGGTTTGTTTGTTCAAGGGTATTTTAGAAGCTCCAGGTGCTCTGTAGAATCACCTGATTTATAACTGCAGATGACAGTGATGGAAAGTATTAACGAACTTAAATCATCAATAAATCAAAGAAGCAAACCAAGACTCCTCAAACTGCCTAAAAGACTTTACTATATATTTTTTCCCACACCCAGGAAGTTAGACTCTTTACAAATATGAGTAGGATATTAACTGCTTTTATATCTACTAAATTAATATACATCATAATCCATCTTATGTGAAGGAAGAAGAAACAGACTTCATTATTTGATTTTGGAATGTAACTGGCCCTAATTATGCATGGGTTTTTTCATAATTCTACTGAGCTACATGACACTACCTAAAGTTAGTACCTAAAGCTTCTTGGACTTCAACTTGCCTCTCATTTAAAGAAAAATATTAGAGACAGTCAAATTAAGAAACAGAATAATAATTTCTATTTGATGTTATTTTTATACTGAAAGTATACTTCAAAAATTGTATACCTGATCTATATCATATTTTCAAAGCCTTCCACCCCGTAGAATCATCAAGCTAAACATTTCTACATGGCATGTCATAACAAGGAACTGACAACTCAGCACATGTGCGTTCTGTACTTAAAACAACATTTCCATGCATGTCAAACATTCCTTAACGTAATGGCAATCTTCAGAGTACTTTATTGTTTAGTTAGCTTGAATTATCTAGCTTGGTTTATCATAAGATTCAACTTTTCAGTGGATGTCTCAAAACAATGTATTTGAAAACAATTGAATAGAAAAACACAGACCGGGCAATGTTGCTGTGTTAGTTTGTCTTTTATAATTTACTCACGTAGGAAAGATGTGTGATAAGTTCCTCAGCTGACAGAATGTACTTGCTTTGGCTGGGATGGAGTTAATTTTCTTTGTAGTAGCTAATATGAAGATATGGTTTGGATTTGTGCTGAAAAAAGTTTTGATAATACAAGGATGAGCAGTGCTTGCACAGAGTCAAGGTCTTTTCTTCTTCTCACACCTCCCCACCAGTGAGTAGACTGGGAATGCACAAGAAGTTGGGAGGGGATACAGCTGGGACAGATGATCCTCACTGACCAAAGGGATATCCCATACCATATAATGTCATGCTCAGCATACAAAGTGGGGGAAGAAGAAGGATGGGGAGGACATCCAGACTCATGGTGTTTGCCTTTCCAAGTAACCATTATGTGTGATGGAGCCCTGTTTTCCTGAAGATTGCTGAACATCTGCCTGCTGATGGGAAGCAGTGAATGAATTCCTTGTTTTGCTTTCCTTGCATGCATGGGTTTTGCTTTATCCCACCCTACAAGTTTTCTCACTTTTACTCTTCCGAGTCTCTGTCCCATCCCACTGGGGGCAGGAGGTGAGTAAGCAGTTGTGTGGTGCTTAGCTGCCAGCTGTGGTTAAACCATGACGCAGAAACTCTTAGATTGGTACTTTCATCACATTAAACAGCACAACATGGATTGCAAGACAGGGAACACAGGAAATCAGGTTTATTGTGATTTTTATATTTTAAAATATGTCAAATTACTAAGCTTGCACTGGGTACTCATAAGAGCCTGAATGTGCTTTGAGTGTGTGCCATGCCTTATGCAAGCATGGTATGATGACTGAATGCACATTATATGGTACCTGGTATTTGTATTCTTCATGTTGCATTGTTCTATCAACCACAGATGTGTGTGGCTGCTCTCACAGTTTCTTGCTACCTCTTTTTTCCAAGGCCTTGTTGCTGGTCATTCGTATTAACGACTCTTAGATCTTGCTCATGTAATCTTTCTATCTTTCCTGGTTGATCACAAACCTGAACCTCATAAAAATAACCTTCCAAGACATTTATTATGCAGTCTGTCTTCTATCAGCTAGCCGCATATCTTATGGATTTAAATAACTGGGGTTTTTTTTTTTTTGTATTTATAGTACCGTGTTAGCATTATATTTGGCTGAATGCCCAATGGAAAGTACTTGATCTAGCGCACATTTTATTCTCTTCCTGTCTGTTCTATCTGAGGAGTAAGCTGATATAACAGTTGGAGTTTTATAGGCCATAAAGAAGAAAGTGATGCCACAATCATGCTTATGTTCCATATTGTCACTTTTTGATGGCCATAATAATACCTCCTTCTATTTCTTTGGATTTTTTTCAAACCTCTTAACCAACAGGATAATTTGGTAACATCTTTCTCTTAGTGTATCCCCGCCTGTTTTTAATACATTAGAGGGAACTTTGCCAGCCCCTTCTGCTTTGTTTTTCCTGAATGTTCTTATTGCTCCTTGATTTTTCTTTTTTAAAGTTCAGTTCTTTCACAAGTAAGCCAGCTGTCTGAAAAGGTGTTTGTTTGTTAGTCACTTCTACTATGATCTCATTTAAAGAAATGTGTCACATATCTATATTTCCAAGTGTCAGTTTTCAGATTTCTCAGGCAGAATACAGATATAAAACTGAAAGGACCTGATGGGTTGAAGCAATAGGCAAGCCTAGAATTAAAGAGACTGTTATGGCGGGGAATGGCAGTAGTTTCCTAAAGATTCCCAGATTTCCATCACCTCTAGAAGTTAGGTTGCCATGCATGCTTCCTGACTAGGCAACCAACTTTTTTTTATTGAGCTCTAGTTTTTGAGTTCTGCGGATGCCTGTGTCATGCAGTCCACAAGATACCTTGTACCTTCTGTTTCATCTTCTCTGATCCCTTGAAAATCTGAAAATGCCCACGAAGCTGAAAAAAAACTTCAAGTAACATTGGTTTTGAAGTGAAAACTTTTTATCTTCTTGTCATTCTCTGGCTAGGAGGAAGATAGACAATAGCTCTTTCTTTGTACATGCATGTTTATCCTCTCATTTTAAAAAATCCTCAAAATGCAGTACTAGTGACACTGCTGAAATAAGTGATGGAGTATGTGAGCAAGGGAAAAAAATAGTATTTCCTGCTAGTAGTTGTGTTTTTCACAATGAGAATATAATATCTGTTGATTAAACTTTGATATGAAAATTGACATCCACATGGACTGGTCAACGGTAAAGCCAAAAAAAGTGAATCAGTAAGCACTACCACTTTAAAAGATAATTATCTTTTCTTGTTTCCTAAGGCCAGAATTCCAGCCTACTGCAGCAACACACATCTGGCTAACTTCCTAGCAGAAAATTCCAAAGTAGCTAATATTTATGACATTTCTTGATATTTCAAGGATATAGATAAAAAGGGGAGTCTGAGAACATTTCTCTATGCTGGTTTCGGGTATGTGTGCCCTGGCCAAGTTCTGAGCACATATTGAGAGGAGACTTGGATACTTGGGATGTCATCTCTCTCTTATATCTTGTTTTCCACTGGGAGGCAGCTCAGATGTGTAGACACACAAGGTACCACTGCATGTTGCGCCACTTCCCAGGCATGAAGTGAATTTTCAACAGGCCATGGAGTACAGCTGCTGCAGAGTTTATGAAACAGCCAGCATTCCTCATGATAAATGGTGTATTCTTTATGCACTACTATATTTTCTATACTCCATTTTAAAAATAGGATAATTGCCATCAATAGCAGTAAAATAACCAAGTAACATATACTTCGGGGAACATATTATGTAAGTGCAGATTGAGATTTTTTGAAAGGATTCAAAGAAGTCAGTCATTCCTTGCAATGAAAGAATACATGATCATCTTATTTAACTATGAAAGCCCAATTCCTAAAATTTATTTTGTGATGTGAAGGAACAAAAATTCCACATTGTTTCCCGCTTATGTAAAGGAAATCAGTGAAATTTTGTATGAAGTTTTTTGAATATTCTTCTTTCTGTCTGACTTAGAAAGGCTTTAAACAGAAATAATTGGCAATGGAAGGGACTCTTTTTAATATGCATACATCTATTTTTTGTGTACAAAAATAGTGTTTACCTACAGCAATGGCATTTATACGCAAAAAATCCCAAACCTAAAGCATATCTTTTTGGACTCTGTGTTTGTATTACAGCTAGAAGGATGGGTATTGGTATGGTGTGTAAAGAAGTCTCTTTAGGGCATGCTGAAGAACTTGGAATGGTTTTTAAAAATAATAAAATTATAGATTACTTTTTTTTTTTGTTTATTTGTATATAACTCATTAGGCATTGAAAAGTGTTATTATTCAAAATGTTGAATTAATGTAACTTGGATATTTATTGTCAAAAATCTATACTTTATAGATTCACCAAGCATGTTCAGATTTTAAATGCACACCATTATTCACTGGTAAATTTTTAAATGTCTAGAGGAATTTTACCTAAATAATAATAAAAAATGAAGAAGAATCACAATTCCAGAAAGAAATAAGACTTGATATATATTTTTGTTTGTGCACATTAGCTGACATTGCATAAATATAAGCAATTTATTTTCTTAGAAAAAAATTGTGATCTTTTTAGGAGAAAAAGACACAATGTACATGATATTAAATTTAGAATTATTTTGATATGTCATTAATAATGAAGTTCTGAAATAAATTTAACCAAGAAAAATAGGAGCGAGCTTACATGAATTAGTTTCCTTTTAAATTCAGCTGATTGATTTAAGTACTGTCACAGCAAAATCATTATTCCATCACATAGAATTATGTTTTGTCTCCTTTGATTCCATTTGTGAAGAAGTGAACAACGGTGGGAGCTATATCTGTTGTCTAGACATACAACTGTCAGTTGATCGGTTTTTTTAACCACACTGTACATTTTTCTTTATGTACACTTTAATCTTCCACTACTGCAGTATAAAAAGATGCAGATGCAAGAGCTTTTGTTGTAAATGGCAGAACTCCATATTGTTAGATAACCAGTTGTTCTTTCTCCTCACCTTCAGAATGTCAAAAAAAAGCCGAAGTATAAATGAAACCTTGAGCACAGTCGTGCTAGTTGTGTGATTTATAAACTCATTTAACAAGTATGATTTAGTTGTATCTGCTGAAAGATCCCCACCCTAGCCCAAAGACATTACTGTCAGCTTAAAACTCTGTCAGTATATAAACTACATGGATATAGTCACAACTTGTTGTCCCAGACCTTATTAATCCTCAAGCTATTTGAATTTAAAAGCTGCTTTTGACATGGAATCCACTGTAAATCTGCACTCCCTGAATTTCCACTGACACTTCAGGGTGACATTTTGATTTTTTATTTCAAGAAAGTCTCTCTGTTCTTGCTTAATCTCATTACCTGTTATGCAGGCGTTATTTTATCTCACAACAAATATGTGGCTTACTACAAATTATTGTGTCATTGTTCTGCCAAAGACATCATCCATAAGGGATTTTCCTAGTGAACCAGTATCAAAATATAGACAAGATTACCATAATTTTAGAGCTAGCATCTTGAAACCCTCAGGGGTCTTTTGTATTAAGCCTCTTTGTTTTGCAAAGCTACCAGCATGAAGTTATGAGCAACATTAACAATTTGTATTCTTTGCAAAATAATAAAAAAAATCACTTGATTGTTTTCGGAGTAAACTTATTGCATTGCAGCAGATACTGGCTTCTTTCTTTCTTACTGCACATTTGCCTTTGTATTTACTGACATTATACTCCAGCAGAAAAAGAAGACAGTTTAAGACCACTTAAGAAATAGGACTGATCTTGCCTCAGAAACAGTTGAAATTATTATGCTTCAGAAACAGTCCTTTAAGCACGGTACCTTTTTTCGTCACAGAAATGTATATATGTATGCATGTAATTTAAACACATTATTAATCCCAATTTCTTCAATGGGCCTATTTTGTATTTAATATTATTTTAAATAATTATGCTGGATTGGGGCCATAGAATGATAAGACAATGTTACCTTCAATGAAAACAGATACTTACTTTTGTAACTGAGACACTGTGAGAGACTGTGTCGAATATTTGTCTCAACATTGTCAAAACTTCAAACCACCACCCGAACAATGGCTTCCCGTTATCTCTCAAGCCAACTCCTGTTGTCTTGTTGTCTCACAAGCCAACACCTGCTGTCTTGCGAACCTGAATGCAGAACTGGTTCCGAGAAATCTAGCCCTAGCCCCCAGCATGCGCCCAGAGGTGCGTATCACCCGGTAATGGGCATGCATATCACCGCCAGGTGAGGGGTGCGGCTAGGAAAACCAGCTCTTGAAATACAATGAAAACAACCAACTTAAAAGGGGAATATTTTTTTAATGGAATGCACTTTCTTCACTACAGGACTTCACTTCACTAGACTGGACTGCACTTCACTTCATTCACTCAACAGACCATGATGCTTCTCTCATTCAACGGAATACACATCCACGGAACCAACATCCACAGAACCGACATTGAAACGACCAACACCGGACGGATCATTCCCTCATCGAGCTAACTGAACTATCGGGACGCCGCAGCTCCGTGGTGGTAGCTATTACAACCGAAACTCTTCTCCCTCTTTCCTTTCTTTCTCTCCTTTCTCTTCCATTTACAAACTTCTTGTTGGGTAATAAAATTATCTGGCACTTGACTCCGTTTTGAGTCTTAATTCTGTTCCCGAGAATACGAACAAAACCATGATCTGGTGTGTGAGAGGTTGGTCCAGCCGCCCCCAGCCTCCCAGACTCGTCTGAGGTCGGCTGGAACGCAAGGGGGCCTTCCTCTCGTCCGAAACCAGAACGTGACAGACACACACGGGGGAAGGCAGAGTCCTTTATTTTTTTTCTATTTTCTGATCTGTCTTTGGCATGTAGTGTTATATATGATGATGAAACACAGCTATTTATTTAATTAATAATATAAAGGTGTAGCAACATGAATGTCTCTTCCGTAAGACAACAAAAGACACTAAAAAAAAATAATCAAAAGATACTGAAAACTATCTAGGAAAAAGAAGTTCTTAAAAAAAAAAAAGTTAAAAATGGGACAACAGATGTGACAGAGACCAGTTACAGAAGATATTGACACGATTTATTTCTGATGCATAAAAAGATATGGCAGCTTGGGCCGCCAACCTGCATATGGCAGGTAAGAAATTCAAGAACAGTTTTGAGGTTAGTACTATGTCATCTAACTCAGAGAAGGATTTGGTAGGTATCAAGGTTGTTAGAAGATCCCTTCTACACTGCCAGAGTTCCTCTTTCTTCAGGTTGCTGCCATGTGAAGTGTAGCTTTCAGCCATATGAAGACTTCAATTTGAGCTCAGATGATCAAGCCCCTCTACCACAAAAGACAACAGCATGTGAAAAACAAGATGTGAAGTCAATTGCTTCTCAAAAAATACCCAATCCACTGTCTCTATTGTATTTGTTTTATTTCAACTATCACTCAGACCTGTTAAATGATATTACATCTGCTCTTGCAATAGTGAGAAATGGATTACCACACAGATAGCGTGCAGCTATCTAATAGGGACAATGTGATTACTAATAATGTGATGATTCACATACTGTATCCTTCAGCAGCTGATTTGTGGAAAGTAAAATCAAAATATACCATGATGTTTCATAAGTGAAGCATAGAGAATAAGGAGGTAAATTTTTCGGCATTGAATTTTATAAGAACTGACTAAATTGTGCGAAAACTAAATTAGTTATAGTTCTTAACTTATTCAGAAGATGTGCAAGAGTGACAGTGGAGGAAGAAGAAAAAGACAGGTCATTTTAGCCAACAACCATTGCAGTTCTAAAGAAGGAAGAAACCAAATAAATTTAGGCTGCCTTTGTTTTCCAGAAGAAATAATCACTCTTCCTCCAGCTATATAAATATCATGCAATGACTGAGCCAGCAAGAACACCTCAACAGTCCAAATGTTTCCTTTACACCCACACAGAGGTTCTGAGAGTTGCAGAGGCTACAGTGTCCACTAGGCTGAAAAGTGCAACTCTGACATCTATTCCTGGCCTCTGTGCACTGTGCAGAATTGCATGTGCAACTGCTTAATAGGCTCAGTATTTCAGGGATAAAGACATTCTGAATTCAGATACATAGGCATTGGGCTTGGTTGTCATGGTATTTTCAGTCACTGACCAAAATCTTCTTTTGCCTCATTCTTGCAAAAGTAAATGTAGCTTTGTAAAGGTTTCAAAATCCTCTATCATAAGAAATATTATGATTTTACAAAGTATTTAAGAAATTAAATATGTGTTTGCATCCTCTTCATATAAAGAATAGATGCTAAAGTCATTAAAATCCTATCTTATTTTATGTTTACATTTGATCACTCTATGAATTACACATGCTTATATTTTGTCTCCAGAAAATGAATTGAGATAGTTTTGAGCTACATATTCTGGATCTGAAAATTTATATGTCTAGCTTTGATGAAAAGGCTGTCTAGCTTTTCTGCTACATATCAAAAGCATCTAGCTATTAAAATTTCAAACTTCTGTGTAGCTACTTCTTCTTCAGTCATTTGAGATTATCAAATAAATAAACCTGATTTTAAATTATCTGAGACTACATCATTAATTTGCCAGACCTGAAACTTAGTGAGAGCCAGCTCTTTCAAAGATGACCTTTTAAAAAATATAATTATTTTATTGGCAATAAAATTACTTTTTTTTTTTTTTAGAGAATTACTTCATAACAATATTCAAAGTTAAAATTTCCTGAAAGATCTTTCTAAAATAAAATCCCAGTAATAATTTACAGCATGGATAATTGGAGCTTATGTAATACAACTGATTGACTGTTGGTGAAAAGCAGCATGTTTTAGTTTCTGGAAAGTAAGCCTGGGGATGAGGAGGCTTGGAGCAAGAGCTGGGCTATTCTGAAGGTAATGGCAAAATTCTTTCTGGATTCAGTAAAGGTTGTAGCTTTACCTTATGCTGAAACCTTCCTGTGGTTTGTCGGACCACTGCACTGTAATCAGCTTCACTGTCCATGAGGTAGACATGACAATATACTTTTTTTTGTAGGAAGACATTTGGTTTTCAATTGAAAATCATTATAAAAACATACAGTAGAGTTAATAGTTCAATTGCAAACTAATACAATATACCTACCGAATAGACTGTCACTGATTTCATGAAGAATTTTCTCAGCAAATCCGAGATACATAATTCCTGGACAACTGCATCAACACTAGAGTGTTTGAGAATGTAAAACACTGTGAAAGAGAAACAGATGTACCCTCTGAATCTGCTAGAGCTGCATGTATCTCAACAACCAAGTTGAAGAAGGAATGTGTCACTGACTCAGTAGTGGAAAGCACCATCCCACGCCATTAGTACCCTGCAAGGATGTGTAGCATGCTGTCTATGGGGATACATGCTTTGCACAATATCTGACACACAGACTGAAAAAAGGCCATGCAAGTCATACAATCTGATATTCTATGCAACGGACTGTTTGCTTTGTTTGTCCGTCTGTCATTTGAATATTATGTCTCATTAAGAGGAGAGGAACTGGTGGTAGTGTCTTGGCAGAGGGAGGTTGGATGGCTCCCACTCTTTAATGCTGCCAAATGTACTGGAAGGAAAGATTGCTCCTAAACTACAAGGTGGGACAGGCAAGTGAGGAGGCACTGGAGTCTCAGACAGGAGAGAGTCTGCAGCACCATGTTTCTAAAAGGATATAGAATAACACTTGGGATCCACAGAAGAGTCAACAGAGCTTTCTGCAAACTGGTAAGACATTGAGCTGACTAAAATTAAGTCTGGATGAAAGGATGTGCTTCAAAATGACACGGCTGAGAGAAGATTGGTATATATTCTCTTTATTTCTATTCCTTTTTACACAGGAATTTTAAATTTTCTGTTGTGAAGAAAACTGATTTTTCCAGTTTCCATCCTAATAAAACTTGCATGGTACTTTTTAAGTCTTTTTACCTTGGGAAGTTCAGAAATAAGGAGAAGAACTAGGCAGATCACTTCAAGCTCTTACTAAATCTGGGCCCTGCCATAGAATCATAGAACAGTTTGGGTTGTAAGGGACCTTCAAAGGTCATCTAGTCCAACCCCCCTGCAAGGAGCAGAGACATCTTCAGATACATAAGGTTACTTAAAACATCATCCAATCTGGCCTTGAATGTTTCCAGGGATGGGGCATCCACCACCTCTCTGGGCAACCTGTGCCAGTGTTCTACCACCCTCAGTGTAAAAAGCTTTCTTATATCTAGTCTGAATCTACTTCCTTCTAATTTGAAACCATTACCCCTGTTCATATCACAACAGGTCCTGCTAAAGGGCTTGTCTCCATTTTTCTTATAAGCCCCCTTTAGGTACTAGAATGCTGCTTACAAGGCCTCCCCGAAGCCATCTCTTCTCCAGGCTGAACAGCCCCAACTCTCTCTGCCTGTCCTCACAGGAGAGATGCTCCAGCCCTCTGATCATCTTTGTGGCCCTCCTCTGGACTCACCCCAACAGGTCCACGTCCTTTTTATGTTGGGAGCTCCAGAGCTACATGCAGTGCTCACCAGAGTGGGGTCTCACCAGAGCAGAGGAGAGGGGCAGAATCACCTCCCTTGACATACCAGCCACGCTTCTTTTGATGAAGCCCAGGATGTGATTGGCTTTCTGGGCTGCCAGTGTGCATTGTTGGCTCATGTTCAGCTTCTCATCAACCAGGACACCCAAGTCCTTCTCCTCAGGGCTGCTCTCAATCCGTTCTTTGCCCAGTCTGTATTTGTGCCTGAGATTGCTCTGATCCGTGTGCAGGACCTTGCACTTGGCCTGGTTGAATTTGATGAGGTTCGCGTGGACCCACCTCTGAGCCTGTCAAGGTTCCTCTGGATGGCATCCCTTCCCTCCAATGTGTTGACTGCACCACACAGCTTGATGTTGTCAGTGAACTTGCTGAGGGTGCACTCTATCCACTGTCCAAGTCACTAACAAATATGTTAAATAGGGTCTGTCCCAATACCGACCCCTGAGGAACATCACTCATCACTGGTCTCCACGTGGACATTGAGCCATTGACTACGGAGCCATTGACTGCAACTCTTAGAGTGCAGCCATCCAGACAGTTCCTTATCCACCGAGAGTTCTGTCCAGCAAATCCACATCTCTCCAGTTTAGAGACAAGGATGTCCCGCGGGACAGTGTCAAATGCTTTGTGCAAGGTAGATGTTGTCAATGGATCATCCGTTATCCACCATAATCTGCATTGTCTGAGATGATTGTCCTCTCTTCCTGTGAATTTCTTTATTTATAGTATTTCAAACAGAGCCGGTGGCTTTATGTGTGTCTGAGCTGTAACTGTAAGTTTAAATTATAGTTTAATTCCTCTCTGCATTTCAGTGCCTGAGATGCATAGTTTCTGTCATCATTAAACTGAAGTAAAAGACTAAGAGGAGCTTCAACTTAGTCGTTCTTATTCTTAGTTAAGATAAATGTTCGGCTGAGGAGTATGAATTTGCCCTCTGTCATATATGCGACAAAAACGTCTGGAGTGGTCCAGCCTTACTGTGCTACATACAAGAGAGGAACCACCAGCAGTGGTGGTGCCCATTTCTTTTAGGACCTGAAGTATTCACAGACATACTGTCATTGCAAAATTTTTGTATTTAGGAAGATAATTTTGTTACCCCTAGTATGGTTCCTAACAAAGCTTTCCAGTTTCTAATAAGTTATTTATGACTTTTTTTTTTTTTTAGTAAGCTATTTCTTACGTCTTCAATGATTAATCTTATTTCACAAAGGCAAACTGACTACATCATCTTGTGCTTATCAACAGGATATCTTCATTTCTGGAGTGAAAGGTCACAGACTCTTGAAAAGCTTTCACCTGGCAGTATGAAATGATATTATCCTCATAATGCAACAATTCATATTACTGCTGCCTGGCAAGATGGTAACAAGTGACCAAGGCCCTACAGTAAAAGTTGATGTAAGATTTTTCCTTTGAATATTTGAGGAGATAGGCAATTTTCTAAAGTACCATTCTAATATTATTTTTACTATTGGGAAATATATTAACATTTTGGTAGGCAATTTAGCTGCTATCCTGCGTGTGGAAGCAAGTATTTATTGTCATTGCTGTGTATCCAATAACTGGAATTTGTGACAGCACCAATTTGTTTGTATTTTTTACCGCTTCTAAATCTGTTTATCCTTGTTATGTTTCTTTAAATCAGTAACAAATCCCCTGCCATTTTAAGACTTTTCCTGCAGTGAGGTAAACACAGATGAAGCATGACATGCAATGAAACTGGCAAATGTATTTGAGCTTTTCTTTTAGTGTTTCAGTAAGAGTTTCAGCAGCACTCGAGTTGCAGAAGGTATCTACATACCCACCGTGTATTCACCTCAGCATGACCCAGACATTGTTATTTTCATTTGTGGGAGAGCATGTCAGCCTATTCTTTATCAAAACTGGAAGTTTCAGTACAGCCTGGTCAAGTACTATAGAAAATATTTTTCAAAAATTGAAGTAAAACCCCAAAATATTAATTTCACAATCTCAGTAGAAAGGGAGGGGATGTCATTCTTACTATGTTCTTACCTATCTTTCCTTTACATCAATGAGATGGTGATGGCACTTAAGCATAATTGCCCTGTAAATTATGAGAAAGAGATGTCTGGAAGTCTTAAAACAATGGAGAAAGACCTGGTGGAGGAAAGTGAAGGTGCAGTGGGAACTGGCATCTAAACCACTGTGAAATGAGGGGCCTCCAGGCTTTCTTTTTTTTTGTGATTTTAAACACAGCTGGACAAATAATGAAAGTATGCCTTATCTAAATAGATACATATGCAAAGTCTCTTGTTTTTCTCTTTAAAATCTTGGCAAAACACATCACATAGCAGTGATGTACTGACAGTCTCTTGATATATACTTGGTAGGCATTTAAGTCCTGAAAATGGACATTATTAAACTTGCAATCACTGCAACCAGCTATCACAAAGAACCATTATAAACTAGAAAAGGATTTGTGTTTCAAACTAGTTTTCAGGATCAAATAATGGAACAATTAATCTTTACTCTAGATTAGCTGAGAGGACCAAGGTGAAGACAGGCAGCAACACAAACATTGTCTGTGTGGCAATAAGGCGACTTGTGGATAAATGTGTGCTCAGGACTCCACAAACCTAACACTGTAGCACTCTTTGTTTCCAGTGGAAAAATAAGAAGAATGTTACGATACAGAAAATGTCTTCCTCAAAACAGACTGGACAGATTTCTTCACAGACCTTGATTCTATTAGAGTCCAGTGTATGGCCTTTTGGGCACTGAAGAGTTATGTGCCAGGTGCATGTTAGCCATGTGATGGAGAAGAGTATGGGATGCAAGGTCACTGATGCTGGTGGATGTGTCTTTTGGTATGGTCTTTGCCGTCTATGCAAATGCAGGTGTCCTGTAGCACACTAGCTTCATAAACCTGCAAACCAGACCTATCCAGTAGGCATATCATAGAAGCTGAATGCATGGCTGTGAATGGAAGAGACTGGTACTTCAGAGTTGCCAGTGCTTGGTGACTGGGGACTATAAGTGAGGGGTGGAATGAGCAGGTACTGCTTTAAGTGTGTGAGACTTCTGATGCCTATCCTAAAAAAAAGGACTTTACTTTGAGTACATTGACACAATTACACAAAAACAGGGAGTCATGCATAGCTTGGGTCTGGGCACAGAAAAAGCAGGCAGCTGTCCTGAAAGATGGTGAATGGTAGGAAATTACAATATTACTACAGACTTCCTATCTGCTTTAGCTACTCCTTGAGCCCTGGAAAAATAACGTTATGGAAGTGATCACTGGTGTTTCCTCCTCAGGAAGAAGTGCAGTAAGTTTGGTAGAAGTTGCTGCTGCTGTAAGGGTAAGGGGGATAAGGATAGGTAGTGTCTCCTTCCTGCAACTACTGCACAAAATCTACTTGCCAATACCGTGCTTTCTGAGAGTAACTAAGTCAACTTGTTTCTTCAGGGCTCTGCCTCAGCTCTGACTCCTTCTCCTCACTGCTAGCTTCACTACCTTTATTATTAATTTCTTAAAGTTTTCCTTTAAAAAGAAAAAAACACAAACATGGATAGCACACGTTATATAGTGACAGTCAAATATACTTGCCAGATACTTGAATCTTAGATACCTCACCCACTTATAACAGCAAAACACCATGCAAAGGAAAAAGAATGGTAAGCAGCTACAAGTGACTAGTGGAGAACAGCACAGGTGAGAAACCGAACGGCCGGATCAGGAATGACCTTTCATGGAAAGCAGTTGTTTTCATGCCCCTGAGAAGATCTGACCTTGCCCCAGTGCACTCACCGCCTCTGTGAGCCAGATCCTGTGCAGAAGGTCTGTTGCTCAGGGACAGGGCAGGACCCAGGCAGAGGAACCACACAGCTACCTGTCCCCCTACATGCAGCTGTAGTCATAGCCTTCTACTGAGTAGTCATGGCGCCCATCTTTCCTGTCAAGAATTTTGGATTTGCTAGTAAAATGACCGCTGTCATTCACACTATTGCAGTGTTCAGTGAGTGATATTTAGCTTATTCTGTTTTGCTCTTTATCATGAATAATTCTTCGACCATTGCCAAAAGTGGCAATGAATAATGAATAATTTTAAACCATTTTTTTTTCTTGTGTGACTAAATAAGAAGGTAAGTAGAGGAAGAAAGCCACATTAGCATGAGTGAAAGGAAAGGTAGTTCAGATGTTGGAGACGGAGCTGTGTCTTCATTTACTGTGGAAAGTTTAGTCTACACTTTAATAAGGTTGGGGCTTCACACTTTGGGTACACGTAGAAATTGTCATGTGTGGTATAATTTCTAAATGTACCTTCATTAAAACTTTCCTGGATAGGATTAAGGGAGTGTAATTTGTCAGTGAACCAGAAATCAGTGCAGGGGTTGTGGTTCAAGCTGATAAGACCTTGGAGGAAATTCCCTCCTACTGTTAGAAAAACTGGAAAGCGGAAAGCTGAAGTATGACTGCTTTAGCTGATAAGAGAAAAATAAAATTATCTTAAACTAAGGAGGGGTTTTTTTCACTCTCTCTATTAGATTCATCAAGAGGAAAATATTGATACAATTTATCATTAGGCTGAAAGTTAAGTATACACAAAACTTAATTTTTTTTTTTTTTTGTTCATGCAAGCTGTGTTAATTGACTTCTTAGATTATAAAGTATAACGTGACTAAATTGGTAAGTGGTGCAAGCTGAGGTAGCATGAGTAAGTTTTCAGTTTGCTTGTCATTCCTTTTAGGCTTCTACTTAAAACAATATCTCAACTGATGTTAATATGACCCTTCATCTGAAATAGAATTATTAAGCACTTTGGCTTTATCAGCTGTGCTGTAGTTTGCAATGTTTGGAAGAGGTAGTGAAGGAGTTTTAATCAAAATGAATAACAATGTTCCCTTCAATTTCTGTAGACTAATTATCCAATTTTCACTCATTTCATACCTGTGCAACGCCTGCTGAAGGACTGAGGTAAATGTTGTATTTGACTGTAAAGCTTATGTTACTTTGTGCATATGCTTACCTAAATTATATGAAGGACAGTAGAAGCTGTGGCTCCAGTTTGCTATTATGAAAACTCTTCTATGCTTTCACATTTTGAAGGTGTGACAGTTTTATAAATACTTGCTTTAAAAACTTACAAATTCTCATTGATACTATAAAATTGTCACTTGGCACACTGTTGCATCATGAAATATCTTTTCACTTGTATATCCATCATAGGCTGGGAGGCTGGCACAGCTGTAGTCATTTGTATCTGTTCACTCATCTAAGTGAATTGCCTTGGCAATGGGTTTGCTTAGCCTGGGAGATGAAATTTCTTCCTCTTTTCTGAAATGAGATGGAGGGAGAGTGGAGTGCCCAAGGTAAGACAGGGATCTTGCCATAGATGGCAAAGGATCACTGGCAATAAAGGCAGATGTGCAGGGAGAGGAAGGGGGAGACAAAGACACTGAGAAGAACAGTCTGCTTTAATAGCAGAACATCCTCCCTACATGAAGACAGGAAGATCTGGTGAACTCTCAGTGACAAAAAGGTTAGAGCACAAAGCAGATTAAAATATATTTGATTTTTGTATTTAGTTGTATTTTATCTGCTTTGTATTTCACGCAAATATCAGTAATATGTTCAGTTCTGCTTCTCGGGCATGCAGCTTCAAAAGAGTTTAATTGTAAACCAAAACACTCACACCTTCGGTGGTAATTTAGAAAGCCTATATTTAAGCTTTGGGTGGAGACAGGTGGAGAATATGACTGAAAAGTCAGTACAGACTGGAAACAAGTGCCTGGAGCATGAGTACAAGCTTTCAAGACAAAATGTAGGCGAAGAGGTTTAATCTCGGGTATGTGCCTCTGGCTGTGTCTCAGGTATGAGGACAGAATGCTGCTGGACCTCTGTTCAGAGCTGGAGTATTCACACAACCTGAGCCCCCGGCAAATGCTTATTTGGTGGCCAAGGTTAGATCAAACTCTGCAGTGGACTGCTACACTTCCGCACTGGTAATCAATCATCATTCACAACACTCCTTAGCCATTAGGAAGCAACGTTGGCAATGGTGCTAGGTGTTTTGATTCAACCCGCTCATTTAGAAATAAAGTGCATGAGGACTAGTTGAATTAACACACAAAGCCTCAAACAAGGAGAATGGTTTGCTAGACAATCTTTGACCCATATATATTATTTTTTTTTTTTGCAGAGCCATTCTTGGTTCTCTCTTTGTCAGTTCTTGGAGCTTCCATGACTCTTCTGTCACTGTCAGTGGTGTTTGCAAGTGTTTCAGTTTCTCATGCACACTGAAGCAATATGTAGTGAAGTGTCCCTGCTGACAGTCCTAGAGTGGCCTTGTACAGGGCTTTTTGATTTGAGTGGTGAGTGGTGCTTTTGCTTTGGCTTAGGAATCTTTTTTTTTTTTTTAAAGCCATTTTCCTGTTACAACTGTTTCACTCCGAGAATTTTTTTTTTTTCTGTCAGCTTAAAGGCATTTTGACTAATACATA
>WHYT01017899.1:0-25879 GCA_009806455.1 Tetrax tetrax | reverse complement strand
TTTTTTTTTTTTTTTTTTTCTTCAGAAGAAGATGTAATTGAGCTTCCTTGATAGAAGAGAACAGGTTCAGATAAGGGATTAGTATGAGATCAAGGAAGTGACTGAGATAAGGATTAGTTTTGACATTTCAGAAGAGGAAGATATTTGCGCCTTTTTACATACAGAATGCAAAATTATGATATAAGAGTACATACAACAAGGAGAAATTCAAGTCTACATGTTTTGGCCCTTTGATGTTTAAATTAGTCAAGCAGATCTGGGTAGACCCTAGTAGATTGCTGTCTTGAAGGTTTATGAGAACATTTTTTACAGGTTTGCAGGGTTTTGAAAAGGACTGGATTTAGGGTTGTTTTAAAGTGTGAACACACATACTTTCACTTATTGTGGGATTTCACATAGCTGATATCCTGTTCCAAGGAGTGGTTTGTTATTTCCTATGCCCAGTACCATTTGATTCTCTTTTCATCTGATCTGATGATCAAGTGGCTAAAACCTCTATTGTTTAGGAATTCTTCTAGTAAATAGGATAGCTTGTCAACTTCTCTGATGATTTTTTAGGATTGTTCACATGTAAAAAAAATGCCCCAGAGGCTTTATTTCAGGTATTATGATTGCTGAGGGAGATCGAGGGAGTCTAAAGAAAGAAGTACTTAGTATCTGTCCAGATCCTTGCTGGAAGCCTGTTTGAAAACATCTCAACCATTGCAAGGTGTGGATAGCTTTGCGGCTGCAGGGAGATCCTTTTCCAGGTTACCTGTGAAACATTAAAGTGCACCCACAGACAAAAACAAACAAACAACAAAACTTCACTCATTGCTACTAATGTACCTATAGAGTTAAGTGCAAACAAGCAAGAAAATAATAGATTTTGTTTGTGCTGCACTTCTGCATTACAGATAGGGAAGAGTATTAGTAATGAAAGAACAGAAAAGATTTCTATTGGCTAGATAGACTGTTAGGTAAACCCAAATACGTTTTGAATAATGCTCTTGAGACATCTTCTAATACTGAGTAGTGTGTTTCAAGGCAATCTGCAGAGAAAAACCTTGGAGAAAAGGTAGCCTCATCAGAGAATATTTAAGAATTTTTTTTTTATGTACATTATATTCTCTGAATAAAATGCTGCTGTCAAAAAATAAATGTGAAGTACTATACTGACATAGTCAACCACAACAGGACTGATGCCAAAAGGTAATTACACAGCAAATCGAAGAATTTTTTTGTACTTGCTATGTTGTTATCACAATGTGATTAAAATTGAGTGTATATTCATACATTGGCGAAGGTTTCACTGCATGACTGAAATTTTGCACATAGCATGCCTTTCAGAAACTTTCCAAGAAATTTCAACTCAATTCTCACAGCATGCTTACTAAATTTACATTATAAGCTGTAGCAATGCCAATGTGTTGTGGAATCAAATAAAATAAATACCCTTAAAAATGATAAGTCTAGCAGGTAATAGAAAATTAATTATATTATTCCAGCCAGCAAACATGTGGGAGAAACAATTAAATGTTAAAAAAACCCCAACATAACCAAACTAAACAACTCACCCTGCCCGCCAACAACAGAAAAAATGCTATTTCCATGGAAAAGTGAACAAATACAAAAAATAAGGGAGGGAACAAGTCATGTCCACGTTTTTTTCTTGGATAAAATCTTCTGTATGAAACATTGTTCTGAAAGTCTTGGACTGTGTCTGAATACCTTTGGTACTAAGGCCAAGTTGATCAGAAACAGAACAATAACAAGTGAGTGAGTTATTGATGTACCTGTCTTGGTACAATCTTGTTGGATTTGAGTGTCTTTTTCATTAACATAATAGCTATACAGGGAGCCTGGAGAGATTATTTCAGAAATAGACCTTCATAATTGTGAGATAAATATCTGTTTGTTATGTTTCTGTGGTGACATGGGATGTGAATAATTTGCAAGACAAGTGCACTTGTAATGAGCCTCCCAGTTCTGTTCCATAACCAGCTATTTTACAGGGCATAATGAAGCCAACCATACTGCCATTCTTTGAATCTGTAGCTTTTTTTTTTTTTTTTTTTTTTTTTTGTCCTCAGTGGAAGCTAACAGAAAGCACAGAAGAAATAAATAAGTTTTGGTCAGCTAAGACTCACCCTGAACTTTCAGTCAAAATGAAGGCAGACGAGCATCTTGATCTGCTATTTGAGACTTGTGTTTTATTGCATTTTCGATGTACTCTTGTACATTGGTGACGAAAATAGCCAAGTGGACAAAGTAAACTAACTCCAGATATCTGGTTGGATAATGGTGATCGGTAAAAATTATTTAGCGCACTGTACAGCACACATCTAAGCAAAATTAATCTGAAAATAGTTAACTGATCAAAGACCAGAGAGTCAAATTTGAAAAGAATGTAATGTACATCAAGCAATTTTCACCAGATGTATGAGAATATATTTTTAATAACTCCTTCAAATTATTGCCAAAGAATTATTTTGACTTTTTTTTTCCCCTGTTTTGAAGAGGTAATTAAAGTTGTGACTGTGCATGCAATTCAATTTAGGGTTAAGGAGTTTATATTTACACACTTTTCTCTAGAGATATACTGAATATTGATACATATGGTAGACCAAACCTATCCCTGTTAGGAGTCTATTGTGAATATTTATTTTCTAAACATATTAAGGAGATCAGGATGAAAAAATAAATTCCATTTATTTCTCTAAACAGCTTATTAATGATGAAGTAATAACCCCTATTTTTAAAAAGGGGAACGAGGAGGACCCAGGCAACTACAGGCCGGACAGCCTCACCTCTGTGCCTGGCAAGGTCATGGAGCAGATTCTCCTGGAAACCATGCTAAGGCAGACGAAGAGCAAGGAGGTGGTTGGTGACAGCCAACATCACTTCACCAAGGGCAGATCATGCCTGAACAATTTGGTGGCCTTCTATGACGGGGTGACAGCATCGGTGGACAAGGGATGAGCAACGGACTTGTGCAAAGCGTTTGACACTGTCCCGCATGACATCCTTCTCTCTAAACTAGAGAGGCATGGGTTTGATGGATGGACCTCTCGGTGGATAAGGAGTTGGCTGGATGGCCGCACTCAGAGAATGGTGGTCAAGGGCTCAATGTCCAAGTGGAGACCGGTCACCAGTGGCATCCCTCAGGGGTCTGTGTTGGGCCTGGCCCTGTTCAACATCTTTGTCGGCGACATGGACAGTGGGATAGAGTGAACCCTCAGTAAGTTCGCCGATGATACCAAGCTGTGTGGTGCTGTCAACACGCTCGAAGGAAGGGATGCCATCCAGAGGGACCTGGACAGGTGGAAAGGTGTGTCCATGCCAACCTCATGAAGTTTAACTGGGCCAAGTACAAGGTCCTGCATGTGGGTCGTGGCAATCCCAGGCACAAATACAGACTGGGCGGAAAATGGATTGAGAGCAGCCCTGAGGAAAAGGACTTGGGAGTGATGGTGGATGAGAAACCCAAGACGAGCCAGCAATGTGCTCTTGTGACCCAGAAAGCCAACTGCATCCTGGGCTGCATCAAGAGGAGCATGGCCAGCAGGTCGAGGGAGGTGATTCTCCCCCTCTACTCTGCCTTAGTGAGACTCCACCTGGAGTACTGTGTCCAGTTCTGGAGCCCCCAACATAAGAAGGAAATGTACCAGTTGGAGAAGGTCCAGAGGAGGACCATGAAGATGATCAGAGGGCTGGAGCACCTTTCCTATGAGAACAGGCTGAGAGTGTTGGGGCTGTTCAGCCTGGAGAAGAGGAGGCTCCAGGGAGACCTGATAGCAGTCTTCCAATACCTCAAGGGGGCCTACAGGAAAGATGGGGAGAGGCTGTTCAGTAGGGCCTGCTGTGATAGGACGAGAGGTAATGGTTTTAAAATAGAGGGAGGTAGATTTAGATTGGATATTAGGAAAAATTTTTTTACAATGCAAGTTGTAGAACACTGGAACAGGTTGCCCAGAGAGGTGGTGGAATCCCCATCCCTGGAAACATTCAAGGCCAGGTTGGACAGGGCTCTGAGCAACCTGATCTAGTTGGGAATGTCCCTGCTTCTTGAAGGGTGGTTGAACTAGATGACCTTTGAAGGTCCCTTCCAATTCTAACCATTCTATGATTCTATGATTCTAAGTGATAAAAGAAACAAAATAAAAATATTCCTTATTCCTTCAGTACAATTCACTTAACATACTTACATAGCCTAAGAATTGGCTATCTCATTTCCATTACTAAAATTCTGACCTTATTGAAAATATATAAAACCAAAAAGTTTATGCTAAGAAACAAGCTCCCCAAACAGTAAAGTAAGACTTTTATAAGTATACTAGCAGATTCTTTTACTGTAGATGCAGCTAATTTAGCCAGAAAGTAGCTTAGTCACATTATTAATCGTTAATGCCTGTAAAAAAAAATACCTACATCAGAAAAAAATAATTTTATGCTTATATTGCTATTTCTATGTTAAAGTTTTTGGCAGCACACAAATGCTGTAACTTGACAAGAGGTAAAGTATATCATACAAAGAGAATGAGAACTCTTGCATTAAGGTGAACTAGCAATTACTGCTTAGGTTCCCTGCAGAACCTTAAAAAGTCTGTAAACATCTAAGAAAAAGGTAAAGTTTGTTGTTTTTACCAAGCGCATGGATATTGTGATTTTAATTGCCATATTTCCCAACGCTTAACATAAATGATAGCTGACACTTACTCAAAGTATTGGTAAATGCAAATGAGCTTTGGAAAGCCCAGAGATAATGTGCACCAAATAAAAGCAATAGAAGTAGATGAGGTATGGCAATGGACTACAAGAACTCTGAAATGGGAAAAGCTGCTGGGAAAAAGAAGGGACTAAGAATTAATTTCCATTCTTTTTTAACTAAACATCTGTATAACCCATACTCTTGTTGAATTGTAATGATAATTTTGTATTGTTTTTTTCCCTCTCTCTTACGGATGATCTACAAGGTTTATTTGTGAAAATATGATCTCTGGTAGCACACTTCAGACAGTTAAAATAAGTATCTTTTTGTTGCTCTATTCTAGACAAGAGAATTGAACATCTGATGTTCCATTATGCAACATTATTGTGTTTTCATTATTATGTCAGTTTGATGTTTTTAGGTGCTGTCAATCCTCACAAATATTAAGGTACTGCTTTAAAAATCACACAGAAGTCTGATATGTATAACATTCCTGGTAAAACTAGTTGAAAACATTTGCAAATTATTATCTTTCTATTGGGAGAAAATAATCTGTTGAAATGTATCTTTTCACAAAAATGTTTATTATAGGCTTCAAAATTAAAAAAAAAAAATTGAAATTAAATGCTTAAGTAAATATTTTATTTTTTAATTTTAGCACTAAATTTTTTGGGTTTTTTTATATTGGCATTTTTCTTTTCTTATTTAAAAGAAACATTTTAATAATGTTGAATTAAATTGTTTTAGTGTTTTGAAGTTCATATTTTTGGGATTTGAGCTTTTTTATTCCTTAGGGAAAAATATAAAAATTTTGATTACTTCTATTTACTTGGGATATGAGAAATTTCAGGATTCCTTTAGGAATGGACATTTCTTTTTCTTTTTCTTTTTCTTTTTCTTTTTCTTTTTCTTTTTCTTTTTTTTTTTGTTTGGAAATCTGTGTTTCTAACCATGGCCAAATACAAAGCTCAGTGCAGCATAACACAGTTTTGCTAAATATAAATGTAGAAGTCAAAATTATGAGAGGGTCTAAAGTGATTTTATACTTAAGCATTACCATTAACACTGTTTGGTTTAGGTCTTATTACCATGTTAAATTATGCGGTCATGGAGATAAAATCCCATTTAAGTCTTTGTGAATCTCATAAAAAATGTATTGGAAGAAAAGCCAAGTATTTTGGAAACTTTGTGTCAAACTTAGCAAAAATAAATCTAGATCATTTGGATAGTGTTACACTTTTAGAGAGTTTCTGGAAAAGCTAGGAGGTACACAGTGAAAGAGTACTACAGAGTTCACCACAGAGATGTTGGCTATGTAGGCAGAAATGGAGGCTGGAGACCAAAAAGGAGAATGGCAAGAGTTGGGTAAAAATAAAACATGCTCATTTCTAACAGCTAGTTTAAATGCTAAAACGTGGCCTCAGAGACTTTTATTCATTCTTATTTACAGAGAAATTGCTAGTGTCATATTGCATCGTATCGTATCAGGTGTCTACTTTTGCCTGGATGCTCATTTACAAAGCAGTTAATCTGTGGTGGAAAATAGTCTCTTTATTCTGTAGAAAAAGAGGATATTTAACATATGTACAGTGATTATGACCACTATACACAGGTTCAACATCACCGCCTAACAGCTGAGTGCTAAAATTATGAATTGCTTACACTAGGATATTCCTAATTGAAGGAACTTTTGCATATGCATACAATATGCTGTACACTTAGTCATTTTAGATTTGCATTACATTCTTCTTTTTCTTTCAGTCAGCTTGGAGTTTTTGTGGTTGTTGTGTGGAGCTTTTTGCAGGGGGGGAGAGGTGGGTGTTTCTATATTCTGTTCAAGAAAAAAAAAAATGTGTCCATATACAAAGCTAAAGAGACTACGGGGGGGAAAAAAAAAAAAAGAAAGCAAATGTGTTCAGAAGACAAGACACAGGGTTATGTGTAAGGTAATGTCTTTCCTCTTGCTTCTCTTTTCATTCATGAACTGCTCCTTTCATTTTATCTTACTCTTTATTTTACCTATGACTTTCCTGTAAGATCTGTTTTGTGCAATACTTGCATTTCACTGTTGCAGCAAAGTATTTTAATATATTTTTACTTTATTTTAAGACTAGATGACACTTAAAATGGAAGGGAGGGAAAATTCCTTCCCTGTGTATTGTATTTCCAATCTCTGCAGGTTACAAAACTGGTCTAAGTGCAACTTGCACAGGTATTGCTGAGACTCAGCTTTGAAACGCTGACAAGCTGTCATGCAGTATTATACCTGCTCTGCTTTTGATGTGCATTTGAGATGATTGGCAGGAGAATTTAGCAGTGAGAAACTGTACATTTGTATCTTGTGTGACAGGATGTTCCTTTTTGGTGCCACAGTTCTGAGGAAAAATACCGCTCTTTCTTTTTAGGTGTTTTTAACTAAAGGTACTGTGCACTGTGTGCATCTATGTGTGCATCTGACTTTGGGCTGTGGAGACAGTGTGTGTGCTTCAGAAACTTCTCCTGGAGATGAAGCCATAAAACCCCACAAACATACAACCTACCATCCGAGCTATTACTGAACACGCAGGGACAACAACCATTCAGATAAATTAAAGATATCCATTGGTTGCCTACATAGGTATATCTTGAAAAAAGCTATTTATTTTCAAAACTTAGTTTTAAAATCTACTTTCTCTTACTGTCCATAGCTCGAGTAGTTGCCAAGCCTGAAATCCTGCTTGTCCGTAGACTCCTCTCATTCATCCTCCTGTCTAGCATTATCATATCAGATCTCTTTAAGAATTAGGCACAGACTTCATGTTTTCAGTCATGCCTTCCACACACAAGTGTTCACTTGATTTTCTCATAACTCCTCCCTTTATATCTTGTCTAACATCCAGTAATCCCAGGATAAACACTGACACAGAACATGCTTTTTTTTGTTAGAAGAATATTATTATTATTATTTTCTACTTGCTCAGATTTATGACAATGGGAAACAATATTTTTATGTTTATGTCTTTCCTTCCTTTTTTTTTCTTTTAATAAAACATATTTTTCCATGTATGTGCCTTCAGAAATGTAAACAAATCGGGGTTTTTAATTGTTTATTTTTGCCAAATCTTTGATTAAATAAAATGTAGCGTACTAAAGAAATTATTCACAATTTCTTCTCAAATTCCCATCAAATGCATTAATAGATCCATGGACTAAGAACAGGTTCATTTTTTTTTGTGTGTGTTCTGTAAGATTCTGGCCAAAGAATGTCTCTCCCTTTGCTTTACTGTACAGGTTCACTGTAATATGTCAGCATAGGTACTGAAAATCAATTTGCCATATTAAGTAGAGAAGTCAATGAACTGTTTCTTTTGGCAAGTATATGATCAAAAATACTCTTTGTATCTTCACACCAGTGGCCAAAGATCCACTGAAAAATAAGAAATCAAAAATCAGATTTTTGTGCTACTTTTCTATGGAATACGGTTTTAGTGCATTGGTTAGTGTTGATTCCCTGCATGTTTTCTAGAGTGATCTCATATTTGACTTAGCAATAATGACAATGTGAAGGTATAAACACCTGTATTTTGTTTATTTATAGTTCTATTTGTTGCTAAGGGATTGGGTGGTGGCAGTAGGAAGAGATCACAAGTGTGAATCTTCAGCTAGCTCAGACTTGCCAAAAGGACCGACAATTTCTGTTTGCAGGTAGGTTGCCATAGATAACTGCCTTGAAATAACTTTTTTTTTTTTGTACTGAATTAATAATGACAGCCATATTAGTATTTTCATTCTCATTCTTGAAGTTTTTCAGTCATTAGGCACTGAAAGTAACAGGTTGAGCTGAAGTGGCTTCAACCCTTTGAAAGCAGTTTTTATTGTCCTGAACAAATGCTTTATCTTTAGAACTGTAGGTCTGGCTGCAATGTGACAGTTACCACTCAGTCAAAAAAAATGGAGATTGCTTCTAGGAATGACAGTAAGAATCATGGTAGAAATTTAAATCTAATCTCAGTCAGAACTGAGTTGCAAGGTTTCATTCTCACTATATGCCACAGGCAAGGAGAACAGAGAAGGCAGAATGGCTTTTCTTTTAAACTCATCTTATCTAATCCCCTTTTCACTTAAAATAAAAGTTCATTTCACTGGACTTTGCCCCTTTACCAGAATCAAAAAAAAAAAAAAAAAAAAAAAAAAGAAGAAGAAAGAAAGAAAGAAAAAAGAATGGGGTAATATATTTTATTTATCTGTTAAACTTGATATTTATTATGATTAAAATCATTAAATAAATTAAAGGCCTGATTCTAGTACTTATAAAATCACTGGTATTCATTCCAGATGGTGACATCATGAAATCATTTTGGCTCAATGAGCTCCATCAGATTTCCTTTACTATCTCTTTCTGGCTGTATTGTCATGTAGTTGATTATAAATTAAGTTACACAAAAAATTTCTACAGCAGTTTACCAGATGTTAAAACTAAATAGAACAACATGCACATCTGAAGTTCCGATCTTTCTTTTTAAAAAATTATCATTTCTAGCCCTTCTCCAGTCAGGTTCCTCAGAAACAAAATTTTTGAAAAGAAGTTTACAACAGTTTCTATGCTCTGCTTCTGTTGTGGAGAATCCCAGGTGGATCTTACTGGCTTTATATGCTTAAATATGTCCAGATCTAAAGATTATAATACTCTCTTTCTTCCTGCATTTTGCCCTATGACTTCTTTCCATCTATATAAGCTATTGTTACATTAATATAGTGCACAGATGTACATTTTGGCATTGCTATCTACTATTTGTAATTTTTTTTCATTCACATAATTAAGTTCTTATGTAAAATATTATTTTATTTATCATCAGCATTTTTCATTTGGCTTCCTTAGCCTCCAATATAAATATGAAACTAAATGATTACAGGCAAGGTAGAAGATAAGATTTTTTTGTAAGAAGAGAGTTTTAAAGGAAAATAAAATAGGAAAATATTTACAGAAACAGCAGAAACACTGTGAAGGTGTAAGAGGTTTGTTTGTAATGCCAGACCATAATTTTCCTTTAATAGCCTTAATATTTTATATGATTTAAAGGCTCAAAATCAATGGTGAAAAACTAAGAAAATTACTAGTGGTTGTGTTTTCAGAGTAAAATGTTATATTTATTTATTTAATAGTAATTTTTGAATGCTTCTTCCAATATTTCCATGTATGATTTTAGTGTACTCAATAAGAAGAAATTAGAAGACTCACTGGACATGTACCTGAGATTTGAGCACTGATGTCCAGATTTTACATCCTTAAATTGAATAAATTTTCACAGTATTTAAAAATTTTGAAGTAAAAATTTCCTGTTTTTTTTCCATGTTTTTCTACTTTCACAAAGTTTCTTCTGTAAAACTCCCTTTTATTCTCTAGATAGATCAATGTGAACATACTCTTAATAGTTATTTGTATTCTTCATTTCATACATATAGACACATACTACTTGAACAGAAAACCAGTTTATTTAACATATATATTTATTTTGTATTGAAAATTACTGTATTTCTATTGTTGGTTACTACCATTGTAGCAGTATAAGGTGTGAGTAGGTATGTTTTGTTTCTGTAACTGCACATGGCGTAAATCCACTCTTTTCAACATAATTACTGCATTGACAGGTATAGTTACAGTCCTGATTTCACCTGACAACTAAAATGGTTCCTGTCACCATCAGCAAAATTAAAGCTCACATAGGAACACACAAATAAAAATAAATCCTATAAAATATCTTCTCTGAACATGCCTGGGCCATGAAACAAGCTTCTGCATTATCAATTCTTATCTTAGAGGTGTTTCCTTCAAGGTCAGGCTCCAGGCATATTAACAGTATTTGGAAATCATGCCTGTTACTGTCTGGTTTATAAGCTGTCTGTGAAGACAATAAAGGGCTCTCAAGCTGTTCATCCAGTATTCTGTGAAAGTGCACAAAATTGAAAATCTGAGAACATGAGCCTTCATAGAAATTTGAAAAGAAACATACTCCGGACAACTTATTTCTTTGTGGAAACCAGTTGAGGAAATATTTGTTCAATTCAATTTAAATATACCCTCTAGCAACTGAAAATCTCACAAAAAAAAAATTGATAGAATATAAAGATTCAGCAGAAAGGGATAGTGTGCTGACACTAATATCAGAAATGTTCACAAAACAATACAGACTCTATCAATTAATTCTTCATAATACACAGAATACACGTTGACATTTTGAAGCTGAACTGAAGTGTTTGGATACGGGTATGCAGGGGTAGAAGCTCAAAATGGTAAAAATGCTTTCGCTGAAATGGTGTGAAAAGGGCGTGAGTAAGGCGCTGAAGAAATAAAATACCTGAAACCTAACTTCAAGGAAAAATCTTCACAAAAATAATAGCAGCTATGTACTAACAGCCTCCATCTGCCCCACTTAATAAAGGACTTAGGCTAAGGACTTAGGCATTTTGAAATGTCTACCTTTTTAGTAGTTGTTGCCAAAGTTGAATTCTATGTTAGACATCCAAGTTCCACCCAGAGAGGGCAGCGCAGAATGGCATCTACAATAGCCAGCAGAGAAGAAGGTTCAACTTTTCTGGAAGTAGAGAAGGTCAGTGCCCAGGTTTCAGCCTTCTAGATTACTTTGCCTTCTTGAGCTAAAAAAGTTCAGATTAACTTCTCAGGAGGTTTTCCTAAAAATCAGAAGGAAAGTAACTGAAGCAAGAGTTTCATATTCTGATGAAGTTCTTCCATGGGGGGAAAAAACCCTACATATTTGGTCTGATTGGTAGAGTCACCCACTGTAATTCAATGAGACTGGAAGTCCCAGAGAAGGTATGCAGATTTAAGACAAATCTGTGCTTTTATACTGAGTGCATTAATGTATCTCACTGGCTGTTTTTTTTTTTTAATTTCTTTTCTAACAGAAGTGGAATAAGGACCTGACTTCTTAGCACTCAGCTCTGTTACAGCCTCTCCATACTTGCTTCTCAAGAGAGCCTTCATTTACCATTTCAAGATTGTTCTTTATCTTTGATCTTTACTAACTTTTTCCTTACAGTGAAATGTTAGGGATCAGAGGCAGTATCTCTGAGCACGCAACTGTGGAGATTTCTTCAAGACAGTATCTGCATGATAAACTGGGAACAAGATTGCATGACAGCTCTCTTTGCACAAAATGCATGCAGGAGAAGTGTGGGTAATTCATTACACTCAGAGCAGAAGGAACATAGAAAGACAGATGTCTGGTAATTTGCTTTGCTAACCCATTAGAAGAAAATGTCAGTGCTAGTTGCCCTGAGGAATGGACCCAAGTCTTTGAGATTTTTAACTAGAATTAAAAAAAAAAAAATCAAAACAGAGGAGTTACAATAATCCTTTGAAAGTTGAACATTTTCTACTCTTGTGATTATGTTAGTTATGCTACAGCAAGAGAATGTGCTACTGCTTCAGTATACAATTTTGCCAGCAACTACTTTAATAGCCTTGGGCTTTTCTCATAGTTACTAATCTATATGATAATATCTTTATTATTATATTATGATAACTGAAGTAATGCAAGGAAATTCTTTGTCCTAGCTTAAGTTTGGGTGGGTTTTTTTTTTGTGAATCTCAATTTTTTTTTTTATTATGAATAAATGTATTGGTGAAGAACCATGTCTATGGAAATCAGAGGGAACATGCTGCTGATGTTAATTTCTGAGTCACTTTGAAACAGAATACAAGTTATATCCAAGCAGACTGCAAGCAGAAATATTGAAAGCAGCTCAGTGATGACGAAATAAAGGTAGTTCAGAAAAACAAATAATCGAGTCTCTCTCATAGCTGACCACAGACTTTTTTCTAGCAAAGGCAATGTATACACTGGATATTTCCTCACACAGCTTTTACAGTATCTACCTGAAAAGTACTTTGCATACTACTGATGCTGAGAGTGGTATTTAACTTCAGATATGCAATAAAGATGCTCAAGAGAGGACTTAGAAGAGGTTTTGGCTTACATAATGGTTTATAGTCAGAATTGCCAAAGGGCAATTCAGGCATAAGGCTGAATCAGTCTATGGAATCCTTAATTCCTTTCCACTGGTTATTAGGTTTTTAATGTAGATGTCACAATAGATGCATAATATTGGGTAGGTAGATATAAAATGAGTACACACAAAGACATACATACATAAAATTACTGCTCAGCATTTGTCTTTTGGTACTACTCAAGTCAATTGACTTTGACTGTGTCTGTATCAGTGTTTTGCTTCAGATCAGGGTTGCATTTTTGAAGCACATCTTGCAAATGTCCCAACTTATCCTGCTTTGGCTCACATTGGGAGACAGTCTTGGAATGTGAGTGTTAGATTCCTTTTTTTTATCAAGCAGATTTAGAAGATATCCTCCAGGAATGCATCTAGTGCTCTTCAAGCACTGATAGGTGGTCAGCTCATTGGTCTAGAGTGCAGTAAATCCACAACACATAAAATGTAGATGTTGAGACCTTGGGAGAAATTCTACAGATCCACTGCTGCAAATCTATGTCATGACAACTGGTAAAGCAGAATAAGTAACCTAAATAATCTCTGGACACTTGCTCTGGTCATTATGAAGCATTATCTTCAGTATTTTTTCAAATCTTTATTCCAGTGTAATTTACATTCTTGTGTTGGGATGTCCTAACTGTAGGTAAGGCTATGCAAACTTACATTCCAAAGACTGGACTGATACTTAGCTGTCCCTTGTTGTATCTTACTTGCGTAATGAAAAAAAAAAAAAATAATATATTTTGATAATATAACTGTAATTTTTTTTTTTTTTTAATTTGAGACTATCTTCCTCTGCAAATGATCTCAAGCCTGGAATGGGTATGACATTCTTCATCATTTTTCTTATTTTCCCGTATCTCTTTCCAGGACAGAAAGCAGCAGATGTTATTGTAGGAGCTGCTTTATATACTTTATATAAATGGGATTTACATCCATTCATGTGTTCCTTGCTGTGTTCTTTTTTTTTTTTTATGTTTGAATGCCGGTTTGTGTGTCTTCAGCAGCAATTTCTAATGCCATTCTGTTAGTTGGCAGATGAAAGCTTTATTCTAAGTCATGATTTTAGGTTATTATTTTACATAGTTGTTTCATGATTCCCTGATCTTACACTAGGAATTTAAAATGTAAATCCTTAAACAAAAAAATAAAAATAAAAGAAAATCAAGTGACAAAAGGCTAATACACTCGAATCACATCGTTATGGTAAAAAAAGAGGATGAAGTTAATTTTTAAGATTCTGTTGTGGTTTTGTTTAGTGAGGGGGGGGGGCTAAGGTGGTGGCTTCTGTAGAAAACTGCTAGAAGTCGCTCCCCTTTGTTCAGTGGACTCAGCTGGGCCTAGGGCGGACGCGCTGCTGGCCAAGGCCGAGACGATTGGGAGCAGAATGTCCCGTGATAGCGCCTCTGCGATAACGTATTTAAGAAGGGGGAAAACAGAAAAAAAAGAGAAGATGTGACGAAGCTGAGCAAAGGCAGAGGCCCAGAGGGGGAGGCGCAGGCCTCCGGGGCCTTGCAGGCCTCACCCTCTGGCCTCTCGCCAGGCAGCCGACTGGGGCCAACTCAGCCTGGCCTGGCTGCAAGAGGTGGAGAGATGAGATGGATGATGTGAAGAGATCCTGAGAGGATTCTGCCAGCCTGTTGTGAAGAACGAACTTTTCTTGTGAGAGAAACAGGTGCAAACACTAAGGTCAGTGAAGAATGAGGGGGAAGAGTAATGTGGCTCCTGGCCAAGATTCCCCTGCATCCTGTGGTGAAGACCATGGTGGAGCAGGTTGTCCCCCTGCAGCCCATGGAGGTCCATGAAGGAGCAGAGATCCACTTGAAGCCCTTGAAGGACCCCGCACCGGGGGAGCTGGATGCCTGAAAGTGGCTGTGGCCCGCGGAGGGCCCATTGGGACAGCCGTTCTGGAGAGACTGTACTCCGCGGAAGAGATGACCTACGCCAGAGCAGTTTAATGAAGGACTGTGGCATATGGGTGGGACCCCACACTGGAGCAGGGGAGGGATGTGAGGAGTTCTTCCCCCAACTGTGAAGCAGCAGCGTAAAACAACGCATAATGGACTGACCGCGACCCCCATTCCCTCTTCCCCTCTGTGCTGCTTGGGGGGGGAAGGCAGTAGAGATAATGTTAAGCTAGGGAAGAGGGAGGGGTGGAGGAGGTTATCTTGTTTCTCTGTCTCATTATCCTGCTAGTTGTAGTAATAAATGAATAGTTTTCCCAAGTTGAGTCTGTTTTTGCCCGTGATGGTAACTTCAAGGATTTCTCCCTGTCCTTGTCTCAAACCTCGGGCCGTTTTTCTTATATTATCCCTCCCTATTCTCTTGAAGGGTGGGGGGAGTGAGAGAGAGACTGCGTAGTCTGGTCCAGACCAGGGCTGAACTACGACAGATTCATACTTTATTTTTTTGTTTCGTTAGAGAATTTGAGAAATCGATTCATGTAAATATTCTGTTCTTCATTGAAATTTGTTGTCACAGTCATAGAGGAGGGTAGTCTATATCACTTTTTAAATCTAATCATATAATAATTGAGCAAACATGATCAAACATGAAATGTTGGAAAAATCCAAACATCTGAAATAGCCATAGGTCTGGGAGGAATTTTGTTGTAGCATTTTACTTACAGTCTTCTCCATTTTACAGCCATCTCTAAAGCATATTCTTCTTTGTTCTTCATATGGTTGTCTTCTCAAAGTCATACAAAAGACAACTATAATTATACTTATTTACGGTCTTAAAGCAGATAAGTTTAATTATATTTATTTTAATGTGGTTCAACTGCACAGGTACTCATGCTTTGAGGAGGAGTTACTATTCTGAAAAGATCCCCAAGTTTTTCACTGCTGAGTCATTAATATCATTCTTTTCTCTTGTTATTGCCCTCCCTTTAAAAGCTAAGAATATAAAAAGCTTATATTTGCTTGAAATGCTGTTTCTTTATTTAAATCATGCTGGTTATTTGTCAGTAACTCTTTCCCTTTGACTCATTTTGCTTTTCGCTATTTATGGTATCCCTTTTCAGTTAAATAACTTTTCCATGTGTTAATTATTAGTTCTACTTCTTTAGCCAATATAAATTTTCATTACAAAGCTTTAGCGTCTTCAATTCTTTTCATCATCATCTTATTTTTGTCACTTATTTTCTAGGTAAGAAGGTGACCAATAAATCTTAATCTCTACAGTAAGCATTAGACGGCAAATTGAGGCATATTGTTGATCAAATATTTTATATCACTTGCATCTTATCAAGGACCATTTCATGCCTCCTAGGTTGAACTGCAATTTCCTGCACACCGCAAAAAGGAAGCTGAACTAGAATAACTCATCTCCCACCTTTTTCTTTTCTAAGTTACTGAAAATACTGCCTCTACAGAATAATTTTTTTTGTACTCTTATGTGACCTGTGATAAGGTCACTCTTTGCGGTATTGGTGTACTGAGTACCAAATGACGTTAGAAGACACGCTGGTCTGTAACATGCAGCTGAATTTCCTTCACTCTGCTCCTTCATTTTTAATTATTTTTTTTACTGAGAAAATAAATAAATTTATGTGACACAATAAATACAAAATATGAAACACAATGTTTTAAATAGTGTGCGATTGTATCTAAGCCACAAGTACTAGTCATGTTTTAATTACCCAGTGCTTGACACTAAAAATTCTGAGTGTATGTACATCAATTTGTGCTACCTTTCTAATTACATTGTTAAAAGGCTCATAATTTTCATTACTGCCTGTCAGAAACAGGAGAATGTGAAGAATTTGCTGTTCCTAAGTTTCTTGGAACAATTTTTTTTTAACTTATAGTGCTAGCAAAAGAGTAAAAAAATAGTATGATTACTGATTTAAAATTAACAGAGTGGAAATCTCTGGAGAAGTTGAACAAAGATTCATCCTTATTTTGATCTCTAGATTTGTTCACTCAGAATGTATCTTTCAGGTTTTCCAATTATATCACCAGGGAAGTATTTGTTCCTCTAAAAAATGTAAATAGATTAATTGATTTCACTAGGCCACTCATGCTTAAATATTCTTGTATCATAATCTTAGACAAATATCTGTAACAGGTCCACCAGTTTTGCTGTAACAAACACAAACTAGCAGTCATCATCGCCATCATCTTTCAAACCTTCTTTTGTGTCATTTTACTATATCAATACTTTACTGCTTTTATTTACAAATTATGTCAGTTTGATTACGATACTTTCTTTTTATTTCCACAAATGTTTTCACACCAGGTCCAATCTTTAATCTGAGGAAAACTGCAACCACAAAATACTCAATAAAGCCATTACCTTTCAGCTTTGCAACCATACTTCAAAAAGCTCTGGTAATTTGATAACAGTTAGGAAAGTCACGTGCATTTCTTGATGGTTGTCCCTCTCATCTCTTCCCAAATATATATATTAGTTACTGAAAAAAATAATATTACAGTGACTCTAAAAGTTCACAGATTCAGGTCAAAGCAAAGAAGTATTTTCAGGAAAAAAAACACATGGGTAGAAAAAATAAAAGAGGCAAGAATTATTCCTAATGCTTCCTTCCAATAATATTTTTTCTCACGTTGTAATTTTATTTTGAAATTAATCTAAATTAAAATGAATAATAGTTAAAAATTAAAATAAATATTTCTAATTTTCTTTCATTTAAGCATTTTTGGTGGAACTAAGTGTTGGGCGGTTTTGGTCAACTTGTTCTCAATTTAAGAACGGAGACTTGACCATTCAATCAAATAAATGCATTATTTGTATAGCTCTTGCCCAGAGCTGACTGATTAGGTAGCGATCACATAGTTAGCCTGTAGTTAAACATTGTAACCTTTTTGTTGTTTTTGCGCACAATCTTATCTACCCTGTTCAGTTTCTTCCATTTTCTTGTTTGCTCTACCCAGCTATTCTAGTCTTATATTTTTGGAGAAAAATCTTATTCTTTTTATAGTTGTACTGTGTATAAAATGACAGACGTATAACCCAACAGAGTCTAATATATTGTATATGTCAATAATAGTTCTCTCTTCTTTGTCACAGATCTCATTATTTATTATATCAGGATAGTTATTCTTCTGCTATACCCCACTGAAAGGGGGTCAAGAGTATTCTTAGCAGTGCAGACAGCTTTCTTCAGTAGAGTTTTAAAACTGTGAATTATCCTTTTCTTAAGGAAAATCTGTGATTTTATTGCTAGTATCCCAAGATTTCCAAATGTAGCTCATACCTGCAGCACTATACTCACAGAAACAGAACTCAATAGACTTGACAGAGGCCTATATTTCTTCAGAGCACTTGAACAGAGATTTAATTTTAGCACAATTATAAAGAAGTGCTAGCCATAATGATGAAGATTAATCCTGTCACTGGTCCATGAAGGCATCACACAGAGTCTGAAGGAGATTTGGACTAATGCAGTGCAGATGAGACCAATGTAGGTGAGATTTTTCTCTAAGGAAAGAGGGAATGAACCAATACATACCAACTACTTGAGGAACAAGAGCTGCTACTTAAATACCCTGAGCTGGGCTGGAGATGCTAAGTACCAGAATTAAAGTCAGCTGTTTATGTTACCTGCAAGCAACCAAAACATGACTCTTCTTACTCTCCACAGCTACTTCCACTCAATTATTATTAAACTATAGAGAAACTACTGAAGCTGTAGCACAAGTTTTCTGTGTTCCTCCACTTATATACACATGTATGTGAGGGAGAGACAAAATGAAAACCTACAGATATTCTGAAACTGGTAAACCCCCAGTCAGATCTCACACTTTATCCGGCACCCATGTCAATCATCCACGAAACAAATCTGCAGAGAACCAAGCTTCATTACTTCCGCTGCTCAAAGAGCTGCTTATTTTTCTCCTGAATTTCTAATTTCATATTCTCTCTAGAACACTATTCTCTAATGGTGGAATGGAGCAGGTACTGCAGTTTAGATGGAATTCTGAGCTCTAAATCTGTCTTTTCCAATACTTATTTTTATTTCATGTTTTGTAAAATATCAAGAAATATAATTCTTTAAGATATAGATTAAGTTTTGCATCACCTCTATAAAACTACATATTTGTAAGTTTTATGTATATATATAGATTCATTTTGGAGAAAAGTTAATATCCCTGATAGAAAAATAATTTTTGCTACGTATGATATTGTATATTTTGTCTATTATTGGCTACATCTAGTACTTCTGTTTTTATTGTACTTGCCTCTCTTTTTTTTCTTCCAGTTTTTAAATAACAATTCACTAAAATTAATTAAGCACATATTAATAAGTTATCTAAAATATTTCTATAGAGTTTTGAGCCAGAAGTGGATTGGCAGATGTGGCATAGAGTTTGAAAGATATAAACTGTAATGTTATTCTGCTAATATGCTAACAGATTGCAGAGAAAGGTAGTAGTTTTAGGAGCACTGCCATATCTCTCTCTCGTTATCTATTGTAGACTGGAAACATTACATGCTGTATGAACTTGGCTATCAAATTAATAAAATCATAGAATAATTTGGGTTGGAAGAGACCTTTAAAGGTCATCTAGTCCAACCTCCCTGCAAGGAGAAGGGACATCTCCAACTAGATCAGGTTGCTCAGAGCCCCATCCAACCCGGCCTTGACTTTTTCCGGGGATGGGGCATCTACCACCTCTCTGGACAACCTGTCCCAGTGTTCCACCACCCTCAAGGTAAAAAATTTCTTCCTTATATCTAGCCTGAATCTACTGTCTCATACTTCAAAACCATTATCCCTTATCCTATCACAATAGTACCTGCTAAAAAGTTTCTCCCCATCTTTCCTATAAGCCCCCTTGAGGTACTGGAAGGCTGCTATAAGGTCTTCCCGGAGCCTTCTCTTCTCCAGGCTGAACAGCCCCAACTCTCTTAGCTTGTCCTCGTAGGAGAGTTGCTCCAGACCTTATGTCATTTATGTCAAATGAATGTTACCTAAGTGAAATTTACAAACTTGAGCAACATTAGAGTGCCTTATTTATAAACATACATACCTAGGGAGATAATTTTTAGTAAGAAAAGAATAAAAAATTTGTGGATTATTTTGTGATAAATGAGTCAAGATAAATGATAAATGGTCAGAGCTTGTAATTTAGTACAAGGCTCAGCTGTCCTAACACAAACGACACTGACAAGCAGCTTGAATGATGATTGGAGTAACTTCACATGTACCAATTCCCCTTTCAATAATACTATAAAAAGACTATAGCATCAATATCGCTATATTGTCTACCTGTGATAATGGCAAAAGCCAGTCAAGAGGCCAAAAGATTCACTGAGTGATGACTTCAGCCAGTTGATATAAAGCTCTTTGGTGTGAATTTAAAAATACGGTCCACATGAATAATTTCTAAAGAAGACTGAATTTGGAAGTATCTGGAAACAACACTATTAAAAAAAAAAAGTTATCCATTGTGTTTCAAAACCAGAAATCAGTGAAACTCCCTCTTCTCAGTCACAGACGTTATCCTGTAAAATTAGGGTAAATTAAAATCTCACTTTTTAAATAGCTCTTGAGGCAAGATTGAACTCTGAAGCAACCTATAACATGCATTTTTAAGAAAACTTCTGCATCACCTGTTTCCATTCTGTATGTGTTACCACTGTTATTATTCTAGAAAAATATCTGAGTGAATTCCCAAAGACTTTGTATGAATATTCCCATATTAATGAATTAACTTGCATGAGCTATACTTTATCACCTTATTTTAATTCTTAAAAAAAATATTTACACTAAAAATGGAGAAGTAACCAAAGTTGTTTTGGTTACCACACTGTAGATATAGAGAATGAAGTTTATTTTAAAAAGACTGCACATTTTCCTGTAAGGCTTTTTTTTTTTGCTATAGTAAGATTTTTCTTGTACTTTTACCCTTGATTAGACTCAGAGCTGTCACCACAGTACTTCTATTATTTCAATTGCAGATGTAAACTCAAGAAGAAAAACACATTAAGAGAATGAACGAAATATTATAAGTTGCAAAGTTTTATATATCAGTTGTATTTGCTCTGGCCCAACTTAGGTTAAATTTTGGTGAAGGAGGCTGTATGGCAATATTTGCTATTACTCCATTACTTATTTTCAAATAGATTGCTATGGAGTTCCATTAAATAACACTGTGGTATCCACTTCAAAAGCAGCATCTCTGCATGAGCAAGCAATTACATGTAAAGTGGATAACATGCAATTATTTAATATTCTGGGTTGTGTGTTGGATTTTTTTTAAGAGGAAAGGTATTCAGGAAAAAAAGATCTGATCTTAACTTCTATAGCAACTGTTGGTCTTAGGTTTCTGCTCTCTAGTCTTTGCCAAAATTTGTGGAATTCTCACGTTAATTCAGTAAGATTTAATAATCATGATCTGTCATTTATTTTCCTTCTGTTTTGCTGCTCCCTATGATGAAACTATGAAGATGTATAAAGTGATTGTGTCACTCAGCCTCATGGAATTGACTTTCATCTCTGAAATGAAATACCTAATTTTCTCTCGTGATTCTTAAATTGTTTTTATTAGAAAAAAAATTTTAAAAATTTAAAGGTTTTTAAAGATTTCTTTTTTTTTTTTGTGCATTAGTGAATTTGCTGACAGTCAAAGAAAATTGAGCAGAAAAATTACTGGGTTTTTAAATTTATTTGTATTATATTGTAATATTCTTTTCAGGTTACATTGTTCTTAGAGGTACTGTTTACAAAAGTATAAATTATTTCTTTATGATGAGGGAAAGAAAACATAAGATTAAAGAAGCTTATGATTCAGCCTTCCTTTCCAGTTGTGTACTGCTAATCTAAGTGACTCAATGAGAGTTGATTTCCTAAAACTAATAAGGACCCCAAACATACTTTTTATACTAAATACTGAATTCTCTTTTGATTGCAGGTCTAGTACTCTAAGTGTTAACTAATGAATGTGTGTAAGTATTTGTGAAGGGTAGGTAATTCTAAATCACAGGCAAACTTTATCCATCTGATAGTCTGCTGCTCCCATTTTATTAAAATCTTCTGGACTTCTAAATGCTCTGCCATTCAATAGCAGGTGCAGCATGCCTTAGAATGGTCTGGTTTGTGTAGCAATAGTTTAAATTTTACTTAAGAGTTCAATTTTCTATTTCACTTTGACAGTTTTAATTAGAAAATATCCTTTACTTTTCTACAGTATTTATTGTTAGAATGGCAGACACTCATAATTTCTCTGTGGGTTGTTGTTTTTTTTTTTCAAACATATGAAGGTATCCTACCCTTCACCTTATCTAATACTAAGATTGTCCTGCTGTGTTTAGGTCTTGATTGGTCCTCTGAAATTAGTGAAAAAAATCTCTAAGCACATGCACCTGGGAGATGACATGTATTGCTTGCATACATCAGGAATACAGTGGATCTGAAATGATTTTCCGCTTCTTGGCAGAACAACCTTCTCACTACAAGTTAAAGTAATTCTGAAATAGTATAACTCAGCTCCTCCTAGTGCTTTAGCAGATGTTTAATTATATAAGGGAAAAACTGAACCTTATAAGGAAGTATTGATAAAACTGTATCTCAGATACCATATAGTTTAGTTAAGAGCCAGTACATTGAAAAGGTGGAACAAGAAAGGTACTTCAACAGTCAACAAAACCATCCAAATCCCTTTGCCATAGTTACAGTTGCTACTGTAACCCAGAAAGAATGGTATTTGTCCTTTGCGTTACCTAGAAGAATCAGGCAGCAACTCTAAAGAAAGAAGAGGTGTACCTTAAATGCCAGAATTATACACTGCAGCTCTAGATAAAACATAGGCAGGAAAAGGCAGAGTTGAGTTCTTAGCCTTCACATTTGCCTAGGGAAATTATGTCCAAGGTGAATATCCCAGCCACAGCAGGGACTGAGGGGGGATATGACAATTTTTATTTTCTAATAAATGTGTAATATATTCTCTCTCTCCCCTTCCCTTCCCTTCCTTTTCCCTTTTTTATCTCAAGTAGAGACAATTAAAAAGCTAGAATTATGGATTCATCCCAGCTAAGTGTAGGCATTTAACTGAGGACCCTGTCTAAGATCCTAATCATTCTAGGCTTATCCTAAAGTTAATGAAAAGAAAGTTGCCCCCTGAGAGCAATTAAGAGTTTAGTTAACTTAAATAACCAGTTGTAAAAGCCCTTCACTCTTCATATTGTATGTCTAAAGCTTATAGGATAAATCTGGACCAAATATTTAATTTGGAATTTAAATGATCTGTGATGTTGAATGGAAAACTTTTTCCAAGGGAAAAAAAAAAAAAAAAAAGCAAGTAGAAATATTTAAAACTAACCATTCTTGCTGTTGTTAAAAAATGAACAATCTTCTTTCAAAAATTACTTAAGCTTTACTACACTCAGCTTATTATGTACAAGGACTTGTATTTATATTCCTCTTAAAAATACAGTTCTGTTGAGGTGAGTTCCTGTTAACATATTTACAGTAGGGATTGATTTGTTCCCAAGTGTTTAAATAATTGGTAACCTTCTACTTCAAATCAAGAAATGAAGCAAAGGAAGGTTTGCAGGTAAAAAATGTGATATGTGGGGAAAGCAAGCCCCTTGTCTTTCATTGAAATGTCTAATATGTTCTCACTTTATAAAGGGATCTTCAGTAAGATTTAAAAAAAAAAATAAATTTGTAAAACTACCAAAAATTTCCCATTTTCCTATTAGCATCTGATATTTTCAGTTTTCTTCTTTTCAAGTCATTAATTTCCATCCATCTGAATAACAGCCTAAGTCATAGCTGTGTGCTTCTTCAAAGAATAGACATGATCCATCATGTTAATTTGTGGGACCACTATTTATAAAAGCTAATATTGCTAATAAAGGAACATAAGCCTGTGATAAATGAAAAAGAAAACTAACACAAATTTTCTTTGCACTGTCTGATATTAATTTAAATGCCAGATATCACATACAAAACTCCCGAGTAAAGACTTGAAAAATCATATAATATGTCATTGAAAAAGACATCTATATATTCTCTAATATCTTTATCATCAATAAATGTGACCTTGGCAAACTGATTTTTACTTTTAATACTAATATAATCTTGGAAGAAATCTCATACTTAATGCTTATAGTTTCCATTCTTTCAACCAGATGACCTTTGAAGGTCCCTTCCAGCACTAACCATTCTATGATTGATTTACAAATTCCAGACATTGTGAGGCTTTTCAGAAATATAGCAGTGTCTTGAAGACAAAGATATACTGCTTAAAGAAGCAACATTTGTGTGCTGTCATAACAAACTGAAACAAATTTAAAATGTTTTCTTCCTAACAATGTACAAGCCTAGCCAAGGCTTGATTCAACACAACTCACTGAACTGTATCTTTAAACAGCTTGTTATATATTTCAGGTCATAATTTTATGTCTTGTGTTGTGTTTCCAGAGAAATCTGTACAATTTTAATTTCTGAATGACATTTTGGTTTGTGATTATCTGTTTTGACCAATGTAATTTTTTTTTTTTTTACGAACTTGGTTTGTTAAAGAGTGTTCCAATCAAATTAAGGTATTTAAGACAAATTGTTCTGTCGAAAGTGGTTTTACATGAATTTGTTTTGTGACCTCCAGCTGTCCCTCCTAACCACCTAGTTCTCCCATTTATAGTCTTCCCCCACCAACTCAATCACAGTGCTCTTAGTTCTTCCAAGAAGCTACATGGTTGTTCCCACTTCCAAAGACATCTCCCTGCAGGACAATGAGTTTATTCCCATGATCTCTGCTCCTTCAGGTTCTCACTGTTGCTCCTTAGGTCCTTACATCACCCTACTCAGCTTTTTCCATGTCCCTTACCACTAGGAAAAAGTTGCACTAGGGGACATTTAGACAGGTTATTAGGAAAAATGTATTAACTGAAAGTTTTATCAAGCACTGGAACCGGCTGCCTGGGGAAGTGGTTGAGTCACCATCCCTCAAGGTATTTAAAAGATGTGTAGACGTGGCACCTAGGGACATGGTTTAGTGGTGGAGTTGGCAGTGTTAGGTTTACAGTTGGATTCAATGATCTAAAGTGTCTTTTCCAACCTGAATGATTCAACATTCAGGGACAGGCTGGACAGGGCTCTGTGCAACCTGATATAGTTGAAGATGTCTCTGCTTATTGCAGAGGGATTGGACTAGATGACTTTTAAAAGGTCTCTTCCAATCCAACCTATTCTATGATTCTATAATTCTATAATTCTATAATTCTACTGATACTTTGCCTGCAACCAAAGATAAAGGCAGCAAATGCTGCAATTGTTTTGGAGCTATGTGCAGTCTCTTTCACTCCTTAACGTCCTTACGTTTATTGGTCTTCTAGGTGCTACCACTCAGTCGATGACTGATCAGATGAATAGCTAATTCCTCACTGGAATGCTAGTGGATGGTTCCTTTCATCTGTTCATCTTCTTTAAGTTACTTATTTTCATAAAACTGTTGAACTGGTAATATCTTTGAGAATTCAGTCTTTCTGTTAAATTTGATTGAAATTCGGTAATGTACTTATGAGTTACCTTGAAGAAGAAAGGGGTGCTAGAGAGACAGATAAGCTTGCAGTAGAATCAGGTAATCTGGATATTCAGATAATATTAGAAAGCTCTATTGCACATAGAACTTGTGTATTATTTTACCTATGATTAAAGCATTGTTCTTCAAAAGTGGACTTAATAAAATCGATTTTTTAACAAGACACCTTTCTTACTAGCAGAAATTATGGAAATCCATAGTAACAAATCCTTGTATTTCTCATGATAAGTCACAGAAGATTCTAATTTACATAGAGAGAAACCTTTTCCACCTACAAAGACTGAAATAGCTGATATTTAAATTTTAAAACCTGATTTCAGTGGAGTTCTGTAAGAGCACTTATTGTAGGCTAAAAGATCAATTTCACCAACCTCATTGACTGGGATAAAATATTTTAACAGTCTCTTGAAACTCCACCAGTATTTATTAGTTTTACTATACAGTTCAAGACTGATGCTGATGTCATACTTTGATAAATTATCTTAAAAAGATTTTGTGTACTGGCTAACAGAAAAGCTCTATTGTGTTTAAGTTTTGGTGGAAAATTACTGTTCAGAAAACTAATATAGTCATTACTCCTGCATCTTATAAGAGAAGAAAATTGTCTACAGAAGACAAGCTACAGCAGTATTAAAAAAAAAAAAAAAAAAAAAAATTTAAATTAAAAAAT
>WHYT01017897.1:855750-883568 GCA_009806455.1 Tetrax tetrax | reverse complement strand
TTTTTTTTTTTTTTTTGTTTTGTTTTGTTTGTTCTATAAGGGAGAAATGCTCTTGGAGATGTATGGATGAAAGACTTGATCTATGCCCCGCTCCCTTCCTGTGCAGCAGTGTGGGTAGGGTCAAGGACTTCTTCCTCAGGAGGCAGACAGCTCTGCTCCATGCCCTTTCTGCCCCTCACACAGCAGTAAGAACAGCAAGCTCCAGTCTCTGCTGCCTTCCTTTCCAGGCCCACCATTTTCCCTTCCTTGCAGCAGGAGTGGGCTTCAGCCCCTCAACAAACAGCTGAACTACAACCTTGCCAAGCTTCCCCTCTTCTTCCCTCCATCACCTGCCTGATGCCACTGCCAGGCTCCTGTCATCCTCATGCATAGAATGAGTTATTTTGTCTTTCCCAAAGCACAGATTGGGGTTTTGCTGACACACCTGTAACGGTTGCTATGGCTCTGCTCCTGTTCCACGCGTGGTGCAGGACTACTGCAATAGCTGGGGCTCCTCTGTACAGTCATAGAGCTGTGGGTGGGCTGGAAGAGACTAGTCAGGGTGGGAATGAGCAGAGCTGTGTGTGCATTGCTAGGCAAAGTCCCAACCACAGTGGGGCGCAGCACCTGAGTAGCCTGCGGGTGAAAGTGTCATCTGCCAGAAGACCCTCTGTGCACTTTCATGTCCATGGCCATGCACTGCAGAGTTCAGAGTGTGAGGACAGGGTTTAACACTGACTTTGCTGCCTTAGATTAGACTGTCCTTCACTCCTTGCAGTCTCCATTGCCAGTTTTGGGTAGGATGCCTTGAAATAGGGAGAGAACATCAGTGTTGTCAGTAGAAAGGACCTGTCTGATACTATTACTGCACCATTAGATTCATTGAGCAATCAGAGATTTTCCTTTAGCTGAGAAAAGTTGGTGCTAATTTAGGTAGTTCTTTTATATATATGTTAGCATAGCTCAGAATTTGTTTATCTGGATGCAATGGCCCTGATTTTTTTTTCCTCCACTAGGTTTTCCCTTTCACAGATTTGAAACCTTTAGTTGTCCCTTTTAAGGAATGCCACAGGGTTATTCAGAGGTGTTAGATTACTGTTGTAAGTAAAGATTTTTTTATTTTTTTTTTTATGTGATGCCTCAACGTGGCTTCAACAACATCCAACAATTTTGGCTTGTGTGTAACACTTATCACAAGTGGCTCATTATGTTGGTTGGGAAGGAAAGTGTGGTGGTGTTGGGTTGCTTTTCCTGCACCTCAGGAATTACAGGAACTGTAATGGCTGTATGGATTTTGTAAAACAAGTTAATGTTTTAAACATTTCTCTGTTTGTCTGGAATATGAGCTACCAGTACTTTTGTTGTTGTTGCTGTTGCTAAGTTACATGCAAGTGTTTCTTTATGAAGTGACACCCTTTAAAAACCTCTGCTGATTGGAAAGATTTTGCTGAATCTTGTTTTCTTTTCTTTTTTTTTTTTTTTTTTTTTTTTTTTTTTTTTTTAACTCCCCTCTGACTCCTTCTCCATGTGCTTCTTCCCCAAGGCAAAGGGAGATTATAGAAAACTATTCTGTGATAATAGGTCTAGAAATGGCAAATGTTGATAATGAAGGAACACAAAGGAGATCTTTGATCAGGATTGTTCTGATGCATTATAATTTTTGTGCGCCCATCTTTACACAGATGCATTTTTCATTGTGCATGCCAGACCTCTGAAAACTGCCCTGGTTTTCACTCTGTAACAACATGTGAATGCTGAGATCAACTTTTAGGAAATGTTTTAATTTCTTTTGACCATTGAGAAGTTCGTGTATTGTGTGGTGGTTTTTAACTCTTTGCCCTGGCAGTGTGTCCCACAAGCAGCAGCCCAGGCAGCTCAGCTGCCTGTCCAGCCTTACCTCCAAGATAGGCATACATGGGCAGCATGAAGGAGAAGACCATAAGATCCTGTCACCAGGATCTTATTATGACTTTTGCTTTTAAAATTTCTGATGGTGCCAGCAGAAGGATTTTAAGTGAGGGTGCTGACCTTTCTTGAGGCATTTCTATAAATTATTTCTGTAAAATGTAAAAACCTACAAACTAGTTCATCCTTGTTATTACTGTTGTAAGAACTGCCCGTTGAAATATGGGGAGTGCTGGTTAGGGTGGCTAAAAGGTCTGCCTTCTGAAAATATTTCTGAAGCCTGGGAGCCAAGTTTTGTCCTGGGCTACACCCACGTAACCTCATTCAACTACAGCTTCAGTGCAGCATGTCTGTGTCAGTGGGGGGAAAGCTGAGGAGGCAGAGCGCACAAAGCACCTTTTCCCCCAACCACCCACTTTCCCAACGGAGTGGTGAGCTTTTTACTGCCTCGTCTTCCGTGCCCATTAAAATATGTGCCTGCTAAAAATGGTGTGAAACACGTGAGAGGTAGCCAGGTGATCTGGGCAGTGTCATTAACACACTTTGGAGAATGAGCTTGAGGGGAATGAATTCAGGGTGCCGGCTCTCTTAACATGACTGAATTTGTTTTCCTGTAGCCCTTTGAAATCCTTCTGGGCACAGGCTCTTAATTGCGACGTGCTTAGGAGGAAATTTAAAGCAATTTATGGTTAGGCTACATTATAGGTTCAAACAGGCGATGTATCAAATACCTGGAAGGAAAGTATGACTATTTTGGTTTGTAGGGCTGCCCAGATTTTGCAGAGAAACACAGTTTCAAAGCTCTAAGGCAGACACAACAGATTTCCTGAAATAATACCAGCAGTAATCCCTTCAAACATCCCCAAGTGTATTGGCTCACGCATGTTTTAAAATTCTTTCTCTGTTTTGTTATAAAAACTTGCATATTTCTCTCGCCTTCACCATATGACAATCTTCTAAGAATTTTTTATGAGCTTTTGTAGACTTCAGAATAAGCTCTCCTTCCCCTCCCCTTCCTTACTTTCTAATCCAATTTAGTCAGATAGTTACTTCAAATCCCTTGGAGGCCTGTAGTTTGTTCATTCTCCCACAGTGCTGAGATTTCCCTCCAGCCCAGCTGGCAGGAGTTTTTAGAAATAACAATATCTCAGGGGGAAGGAGCTGAAGATTGAATGGGGTCTTTTGTCCAGGTCTCTATGAAGCCAGATTAATTATGCATTGCAGAACACAGTTTAAAGCTCTGAATTAGGTCCTCATTGCAATGAAAGGGGAGCACAGGCTTGAAAACTGAAAGAATTCCCATTTCCATCAGAGGGACAGACATATAATGACTGAAAGCAGGAAGAATTTTTGAAAATTGCAATTAAAAAGTATTTTGTATTTACCACTCAGTAGCAGTTGTCTTAAGCATTTACAAAAGTGATTCTTTGACATTTTTCACATGATCGCTCCATAGGTGGCTGGACTTTGAGAATTTTCAAGTCTTTTCTGTGTTACTAGGCTACTCTTGAAAGTACTTGTGCTTTGATGAATGAGCACGGGTTTTTTTGGGTTTTTTTTTTTTTTTTTTTTTTTTTTTTTTGCCCAGCACTTACCTGAATAGAGGTCTTTAAAACCTTAGCAGCACAATTAGCAGTTGGTCAGATGATACTGATGGTACAGGAAAAAAGCAAATGGTTTTCTCCTTTACTTCTGGGGATTTTCTAAAGCTGTCTGACCCAGTGTGATGTGCAACAACAACATTTTTCTTGGTTTCCTAATGCACTTTAATTCCAGTTTGAGGAAAGTAGAACTCTTTCACGGATAATAAGTCCATAATGTTATACAGCTGCCAAATAAAAAGTTGTTCACAGGCATTTGTATTCATAAGGACACTTTCTGTCAGGGTGGGGAATTGTGTTTTGGTTAAAGGACTGAGGCCAAAAGAGGGATAAGGAAAAGGAAAAGGTTAGCTATGAAACCTCTTACCTTAGAAATCCTTAATACTCTTAGATATGACTAAATTGGGATAGATGGAGTGTGAGCAAAATAAACTCATTATTTCCCTTTTTATCATCTTCTTGAAATCCCATGTATGGAATAACACTCTGCAAAATAACTATAGCATATTGAACTCTGCAGTTCAATTAATTTTAATTAAAAATTGTAAACTGTAAACCTTCAAAGAGGTAGCCAAATACATACTTAGAAGGGTAGCAGTGTTTTGGGGCTAACTCATTTACTGAGTCACGCTAGAAAATCTACAAGTAGGAACTTACTGTAGAAGGCATTTGATATGAATATTATGCAGAAGAAGCATTTTCTACAGAGCAAACATATTAAGTCATAGTACTTTTTATTGTTCAGCATTATGTGGTGAACATAAGCATTGCCTGTTAACTGCAATCTGACCAGCTGTCATACTCTGAAAAAATAGCAAGCTCCTTGTTATTAACCTGAGCACAACTGGAATGACTCTGGTGACATACATGAGGCTGACACAGCCCCATGGGCAAAAGTCCTTCAGTTGCCCCACTCCCAGGCATGCCAGGTCTGAGGAGTCTTGTAGCTAACTGTGGAAACTAATAATGTGCTTGGTCAACATCTGAGGTACAAGGTTCATCCTAGATCATCTCTGTGTTGCTCCTCTTAATGTGCAAAGAATTCATTGACATCTACGTTTCCCAAAAGTGATCAGTGCTGGCAGGGCATGAAAGAATGGGCACCTTTGGCAAGGATATCCTACAGTTTGCCATAAAGAGGGCACAGTATAGGAGCTAATGTAGGTGCGTAACATCAATTCACAACTAGTGTGTAGTTATGGAGGACCCACCTCCAACTAGCCTAATTCAGAGTCACCTCGAGTTGCTCTGTTTTATGGCGTCAGAATGGGGCTGGTTGAAAGGGAGCAAGAAGTGCGACACAACCTCTTTCTAAGGCACATCCAAGGCTGGTTTACCATGTACCTCTGCTTCTCTTTGTTTCTGCTTTGGGTCTGCTTTGCTTTTTGCCACAAGAAACGAAAAGTCTTGTTTTTCTTCTCTCTGTGCTTGTCCTGGAATGAACTAGGAGCAATTAGTACTTCCCAAGTCTTTTCCAAAACTCAAATTGAAATAAGGTTTCTGAGATTTGATAGAAATGTGAGTGCTTCCTATCGTCATTTCGTTTGCAAGCATCTGTGCCAGAGAGCTGTGGAAATAGCTCCCACTGACTTAGTGTTTGGTGAATGAAGGCTTCAGAGAAGTTAACGCCAGGGCTGGAAATACCCATGTCACTGGGTCCGCAGAAGTGGTCTAGGTCTTAGTATCTGTCATCTGAACCTTCTCATTGGTAGGTTTTGGACCACACACCATCTCTGTCCAGGTGGTCTCTAGAAAAGCTGAACAAAACTCAGGTTTGCCTGATAACTTGCGGAGTAACAGTAGGGCTCACTACAACAGTTACAATGCTGTTCACAAGTGATCTTTTCCATGTCACTGGTCTTGAAATAAAAACAAAAAGTTGTTTCTAAGGTAAGAATACATGGATAGCCAGAGCTATCCAGAGCCTTTCCTGACAAAACGTCTTCTGTTAGAATGCTGAACAGGGTGAAACAAAGTGTACTGCAAAGTGTCAGCTTTGATCTGCCAATAGAGGCAAAAAAGGGTTGCTGAGGAAATGTGCCTCTTTTTAAGGAAACCCTTTTAATTGTCTGCAACACAGCCTGCCTTGCGCCAGTCTGCTTGGGAGCTGCCGTAGTTAAGGACCTGGGAGCCTTGCTTGGAGCCGGGAGGTCTCCGGGCTTCCAGGTCTGCGTCAGCAATGTCTCCGGGCTTGGGCTCAGCTTTCCGGGGCCCCAGGATAGCTGGGCTCCCAGCCACTGGGCTGAGAGCAAAAGAAAGGATTTCACAGTATTCCAGAAGCATGTGGTACTTGGTGAAACTCAGTTTGAAAGTCTGTACACGAGGGAAGCGTTTCCATTAAAATAAAAATAAATTAATCGTCTTACCTTGAACATACGGTTAATAAGTCTACAAAGATAATGAAGTTAATGCCAGTATCGCATCAGCTTTTTACCTCTGGATGTCCATTATCTGAACATTTTGGACAATCCTGTCAAACATTCTAGCAACTATATGTATTTAACCCATTTCCTCCTCAAGCTTCAGCTCTTCTGTTTGGAGAATTTTTCAATTCCTCCAGCAGATGATCAAACATTTTTTAGGGTCTTAAAAATGTTACTCAAAAATTAACTGTTCACTTTTGAAAATTCTGTCTATCTAGTTTGAATTCCTGTTGAAATGTATTTGTCATGCTTTTAATTGTCCAACTAAAAAAAAAAGTAAGTAGAAAAATTCCTCTAACGTCTGAAAGTGGTTAATGTAAATATTAAATATCAACAATCATAGAATCATAGAATGGTTAGGGTTGGAAGGGACCTTCAAAGGTCATCTAGTCCAGCCTCCCTGCAAGGAGCAGGGACATCTCCAACCAGACCAGGTTGCTCAGAGCCTCATCCAACCTGGCCTTGAATGTTAATATAAAGCTGAAGACAAGAATTCTGTACTCTAAAATTACACCTGGACTTCAAAGCAGAAACCAGCATTGTGACGGTGACTGATATATGGTTTTGTCTGTTAGTGGGAGATAAGGAAAGTTTTAAATGATAGTTTGTTTTTTCTCTTCTTTTTAAGTAGGCCTGGAAGTTAACTTCCTGAGCCCTATAAGGACAGTTTCAGGTGACCTAAAAATGCCTAGCTTTGTCTAGCTTCAGTATAAAAATGCTTGGATCTTCAATACTGGAAAATCCAACACGTCCCTATGTGTGGATGTAGGGGCTCACCTGCAGTGTTCAGCAGTTTTGGCTGAAATAACCCTTGTCTCTTAGCTGAAGTATTTGCTTTCATCTCAAGAACTGTGCTGTTGGCACTTAAACGTTTTTTTTTTTTTTTTTTTTTTTTTTTTTTTTTTTTTTTGTTTTTCTTCAAAAAGGAAGAAGGCCAACTATTTTGGGAAACTAAAACCACTCTGCAATTAGAAGAATTATTTTCTCTCTGCTCAGTGATTAGAGGAGTCTGCAGGCAAGCAGTAATTGCTACAAACAGTAGAGCCATGCAGATAGATGAGAGGGAAATGCATCTCTTCACCTTTGCAGAAACACATCTTTGCAGAAGATGAAGTGGATAACACAACATGTTTTGCTCTGCCAACAATTAAAGTATGACACCGAGTCTATAAATCTCTGCAGTGGATAACTCGATTCTTCAGATACACACCACTCAGCTGATGCGCTGAAGGCAGGGACTGCGTGACTGATTTCCACCCGCTGCTTCTGACGTCTCGGTGGGACTTGCTGTGTTTCTTAAGGCTGCATCTGCCTAGGACATGGAAAGAAATAGATCTTGGAGAAATTCTTATGCAAAATGTGCAAAACAATGAAAAACTGGAATTCAAACTGTAAAAAATAAAAAAAAAAAATCCAAAGCTGGGAAGTTCCCTATTTGCAGAATATCTGGTTAATGCAGCTTTGTTATGGGGTCCTCGGGCTAGTCTTGCAGCTCCTACCAGAAGTGCAGATGCCTCTGCACTCTTCTGGCAAGCAGAGCCTCGAAGGAGTCCATACAGAAAAACAGACACACGTTCCTTATGGCTTGCTTTCACGTGTTTGTGAGAGCCCTTGTTTTCTGTAGGTTTCACCTCATGACAATGAATAGTTGGAAAATTCTAGTACAGGGCAGGATCTGAAAAGTGTATTTTTGAAATAACCTATTAAAGTCATTTGGTCTTCTGTTCTGCTAATGGGTCTTCATGCAATGAAGATTCCCTCCTATTTTTTTAAGACATTATTCTGAAGCCTGATACTTTTTGTTCAAGGATATTTTTCTCAATAGATGCATTATATTTCTGTGTCTACAATTATAATTTGTTCCCTCCATTCTTGGTGTTTACATTGCAAATACTATCAGACTGCTGTTTACAGTCCTTTATCTGAGAGCTCTTAGATGTGCTGTAAATGTGTTTATACAGAAAGTTAAATAATAATCTATTACAAAGCATTGCTCAAGTCAGAAACTTCCCTAGTTTTCATCATATGGTTCTGGTAATCTGATGCTCAACTGACTGTAGTATTCCATATTAGGATCGTATGGGAACCGTATAAAATTGGACTGTTAAAATGTCCAGTCTGCACTATCTCAAGATGCGTATGTGCGTGCAACACAAAGTTGTATTGATCTTTGCAGCTGTGTTGCAAGCTGTTGTGTAATTGAGTGTCTGCAAGGCAGTGTCTCCTAGGCATCCTTTGTTCTTCATTCCTTGAGATTTTTCATCTGATTGTGGACATACGTGAGGCTATCTTCTTCCAGATGGATTCCACTGTTCGTGTAGTCTTCCAGTGGCCACAACTCTTTTTTTGTTCAGTAGAATCTGTGGAAAGCATAAGTTCCACTTCTCCCACATCCTTTAGGAAGAACTATTGTACTATAACACAGAACTAATTTGTCTCTCTTTCTCTACATGCTTTCAGTGAGAGTTTAGCCAAAATACCTAGGAAAGAGATTAAAATCATGCTATTCAGGGTACCTATCTTGCAGTTGCCAGAAGTGGGTGCCTGAGTGTAGACACATCCTGGAAGGCATTGTGAGTCCACAACAGCAGTAAGAAGTTCATAACCTTTTATTTGTCTTAACTGGAGCTCCTTCTGCAGCATTTGTGATTTTCTCAGCCACTGGAACAACTGTTTCCTTTCTCCATCTTGAAGATAAAGTAATTGAGATTTGTGCTGCCCTCTCCATTTGCCTGCAATACTATGCCTGTTCACTGGCTTTACAAGCACTAAATGTTGTATTTGGTGAGGAACAGCCAGCAAGAGTCCTGAAGGAAGATCCTTCCCTGGTATTGGGTGTGCACAGACTTCTCAGGCCGTGTCTGCAATCTCCTTTTTTTCCCAAATTCCCATTGTTATTACCACCACTTCTCCTTCAGACATGGTGTTAAACAAAAAAGTTCTTTGGCTACTGATGATTTTATTACAGCATTTCCAACCTTTTCAGAGCAATGTGATGGTATTTGCAGTGTCATTGTGTTAAAAGTTATTTTGATGTTTTATTATTTTCATTAAGTATTTTAAATACAGATTATAGTAGACAATATAAAATAATATACTATTTTAATATCTATTTAAAATTAAAAAGGTTACATGTCTTCTGAAGCATTTTGCTGCCGATAGCATGGAATGGAGGGGAAAAACAATATTTGGGAGATCAGGTGTGTCCAGCATCTGAGATAGCTATTTAATTCATGTCGTGTCTTTTTGAGATCACATATCCTCAACACAGTGTTAAAATACTACGGGGACGTGGAAGGAAGAAGGGGAGATTTTGGTCAACAGTCAGTTGTCTCAGGTCTTTTATCGGACGATGCTTGTGCTTCTCTTGTGCTGATCACAAGATGATTATATTATCTAGGAAGACAATTAGGGAGGCCTATACTAGCCATAAAATTCTCTGTCATGTGTGGAGATTACTATGTGTTTGTCAACTCCTACATAATTTGCTTAAATTGCCAGTTCATTGAGATGCATAATCATTCTACTTTTCATTCTCTTATTTTTCAGATAGCTTTGTGATGGGACTGCCACTAAACAGGGGTACTACTGGAAGGTCTTGGGGCAAATCCAGCCAAAGGTTAAAAAATGGCTATTGCTATAATCCAAAACATTTATTCTTTCATTGCTCATCTTCTCTTCTCAGATGCCATCCTGTAAATGCAGCACAGCACGTCAAAAAACCCCAATGAATTCTCCAACAAATATTTGTTCACAGTAGGTGCATGATTCTTGCATTGTTCTACCAGCGTATGAACATACTGGTTTTGTTCTGTTTATTATTAACTACTTGGAATCATACAAACTGCTCTAATATTGCACTTCAGTGTTTATTTTGAAGACTACAGATTTTCCTTTATCTGAGATGCTATAAACAACGTAATCTCATGAATCACTATGCTATAGGGACTGGTATACTTAATATTTTTTAATAGAAGTCCATCCATAAGTTGTTTCTCACTAATGAGTGAGAAAAGTGTTTCTCACTAGTGTGGGTTTTCTCACCATGGCCTAGGTAAGTTCATGGTGTAAGTCGAAGATAGCCCAATGCAAAGTGGATGCCAATCAGTAAAGGTGAAATGCACCCTGAATGGTCTAATTTTGGCTTTAGATGCACGTAAGTAATCCTAACGTCTGGATAGGCTGGATCAATGGGCCGAGGCCAATTGTATGAGGCTCAACAAGGCTAAGTACCAGGTCTTGCGCTTGGGTCACAACAACCCTATGCAATACTACAGGCATGGGGAAGAGTGGCTGGAAAGCTGCCTAGTAGAAAAGGACCTTGGGGTTTTGGTTGACAGCTGGCTGAATATGAGCTAGCAGTGTGCCCAGGTGGCCAAGAAGGCCAACAGCATCCTGGCTTATATCAGGAACAGTGAGGCCAGCAGGAGTAGGGAAGTGATTGTGCCCCTGTACTCAGCACTGGTGAGGCCGCACCTTGAATACTGTGTGCAGTTTTGGGCCTCTCACTACAAGACAGACGTGGAGGTGCTGAGCCATGTCTAGAGAAGGGCAACAAAGCTGGTGAAGGATCTAGAGCACAAGTCTTCTGAGAAGCAACTGAGGGAACTGGAGTTGTTTAGTCTGGGGAAAGAGGAGGCTAAGGGGAGACCTTATTGCGCTCTACAGCTACCTGAAAGGAGATCATAGTGAGGTGGGCTTTGGTCTCTTCTCTGGGGTAAGAAGTGAGAAGACAAGAGGAAATGAGCTCAAGTTGCACCAGGGGAGGTTTAGATTGGATATTAAGAAAAATTTCTTCACTAAAAGGGTTGTCAAGCATTGGAACATGCTCCCCAGGGCGGTGGTAGAGTCACCATCCCTGAAGGTATTTAAAAGATGCGTAGATTTGGTGCTTAGCATCATGGTTTAGTGGTGGTCTTGACAGTGCTAGGTTAACAGTTGGGCTTGGTGATCTCAAAGGTCTTTTCCAACCTAAATGATTCTACTATAACTCTAGCAGCTAATCAACAATTTGTTCAAAACATACTCCAGAACTGGTATTTGGGAGTTGAAGAATTTCTTGGTACTTCCCAGTATATGCATTAGCTGTGTTTGTGTGATTTCTTTTGCCTTGCAAAGCCAACAAAATCTTTAGCAAATTGCTGTTTTGTGTAGTTTCATAGGCAATTGGCATTATTTTGCAAAGCATGTGCAACATAAATGGGTCATTAAGATTTCAAAGTTTAATACACTGGAGAGAGAAATAAAATCAAATTATATAAACTCTTGTAGCAATAAATATTTTATTTTGCTTATGTTGTGATATTCAATGACTGTAAGCCATACAAATCAGAATTTCTGTTCTTTGCTTACACAGCTGCTGTTTCTACATTTTTCATTCACAATGCTTTTGCATGAAGCAGCAAGCTAAAACTTGCCATGTTTTCTATTCATTTTTCTTAGAGCTCTAGATTGGAATAACATAGTCTACAATCCATGTTTGAACCTGTGAACTATTTTTCATTTCTCTAGGCATAGATCCAGCATCAGTATATCTCTACATTGTTTTGATCTGAAAAAATTCAAAGCATTTTAAAAAGAGGTTGGTAGCATGAGCCTTATTTTATAGTTATGAAAACTGAAGCAGATCTTGTATAGCTTTGTATCCTATAATCAGTTAAGCAGTATTACCTGGAGTTCACTGTGAACTCATGGAAGTAGGACTCACGATGTTCTGAAGTGGTTGTAGGATTTGAGTGATTGTGGGCAGTTCTTGTTGTGGTGTGGGCGGTTTTTTTTTTTTGGTTATGTGTTTTTGGTTGGTGTGGTTTTTTGGCTTTTTTGGTTTTTTTTTTTTTTTTTTTTTTTTTTTTTTTTTTTTTTTTTTTTTAAATTTTATTTCCAAGATATTTCTTATAGCTAGGAACTTGAACCTGGAGCACTTGAGTTCTGTTGATGATTCTCTCATTGACTTGGGAAGATGGTCAACATTTCTGTGCCTCAGAGGTATACATTAATCTCTGTTTGCTTCACTGTAAGAAGTAACTAATCTTTGGAGATGCTAAAATAAAGTGAAAAGAATCTTGATTAAGGCTTATCCTTCTTTGTTTAATAGTAGTAATATGAAGTGTTTCGTTTATTCAAATAAAGGGTGATTTTCCTCCATGTGTAAGACTTGAGGCTTGTTAGACCACAAATTAATGGAGCAGAAGTCCTTCTGAGCTTTATCTAAGTAAGAACTGAAGACTGAATTAAAGATAAGCAGTGTCTGACAACTTTCTATTCCCTTCTTTCTAGGAATCATCACTTTTAACTCAAAAGGAAACTAGTGGTGACAGATAAACCAACAAAATCCCTGAAATTTAAGATAAAATACTTGAAGAAAAAAAATCCTTGTAAATTTAAGATAATGAAGTTAATTAAAATTGTCATGGTTTAACCCCAGCTGGCAGCTAAGCACCGCACAGCCGCTCGCTCACTCCTTCCTCACCCAATGGCATGAGGGAGAGAACTGCAAGAGTAAGTGAGAAAACTTGTGGGTTGAGATAAAGATAGCTTAATAAGTAAAGCAAAAGCTGCACACAGAAGCAAAGCAAAACAAGGAATTAATTTACTACTTCTAATCAGCAGGCGATAGTTCACCAATTCCAGGAAAGCAGGGCTCCATCATGCATAATGGTTACTTGGGAAGACAAAATACTGTAACTACAAATGCACTCCCCCTCCCCTTCTTGTTCCCCCAACTTTATATGCTGAGTATGGCATCATACAGTATGGAATATTCCTTTGGTCAGTTGGGGTCAGCTGTTCCAGCTGTGTCCTCTCCCAGCTTCTTGTGCACCCCTAGCCTGATCACTGGTATGGGAGGCAGAAAAGGCCTTGACTCTGTGTGAGCACTGCTCAGCAATAATGAAAACATCCCTGAGCTACCAACACTGTTTCCAGCATGAATCCAAACCATAGCTCCATACTGGCTACTATGAAAGAAATTAACTCTCTCCCAGCTAAACCAGCACAAAAATTTAACTGTGTCTGAAAGAACAATAAAACTTTATGTTGCTGTTTTAGAGGTAACTTTTATTCTTCATCTTTCATCTGCTTTATTTCAACACATAGGATGAAATACACTGAGATTTACACACAGATATTTTATCTGTCACTCTATCTAATTGTACTTTGAAGGTTTCTATCAGTACACTTTTCCAGAATCTTGTAAATAATTGCTTTAACATTAAATACATCTTTCACAAATATCCCTGCTCCAAGCACCTGTGTTGAAGTCTGCTTAAAGAAATAGGAATCCTTTGACTGTCATGGTTCAAACCTCCCCAAGACAGTTTGGCCGAAATCAGGAAGCACAGTTTAATAGTATTTAGAGATTAAGCCTGCATTTTTATGAGATATTTGATAAGGTCATGTTATACTAATTCTGAATCTTTTTTTCAATTCTTTTTTTTTTAAACATTTATTTCCTCTATTGAAGTTTTATTAAGGAAGCAGATTGCTGTTTACATGCTGAAATATATTGACTGATATTTACACATTCAGGTACTGACATAAAAACAGTGAATACAGATTGAAAGAGAGTGCTGTCCTGTATGGTTTCCTCTTTATGCACTCTTATTTAAATATCCTAAATAATTACATGCTTTTATCTATGTGCTTGATTGATTTTAATGATATCAAAGTGGCAGAGTGACAGCAACTGAAATTGCTCGCTCAACAGGTCATCTAATAATTATTTATGTGAAAAGCTGCAGAATTTTCCTGAAAAGTGCCTCAAATGATTCCATCAGGAGTAAGCACATTTCTGGGAGGCAGCTTGCTCTGAAATTTCGATCTTGACTCTCAAAACTAGGTCAGAAAAGCTATTCTGTCAACATTGCAATGTGACAAATGTATTTTTGACTGTAAATCCAGTGTTTCTTTTGCACTTACCAAAGAAATGAGGGTTTTCCAAGTGACGAGCAAAGAAAACCAGCCTGTTTCAGAGGCACAGGAGAGGCATAACTACATTTGTCCTTTATTTTTCTTTTCCTCTGGCAAAAGCCAGTGAAGGGGTTTAGAGAAGAGAATAGTCTCCTTAAGAAATGAGCAGAGATCATTGTGAGGGAGGGAGAAAGGGAGGGAGAAGAGATTGAGGGAAAGTACAAAGTGCTGCCATTGGAGAGGGCTGAGACAGCTGAATCAGGGTGATACAGACTTTTCATTATCAGAAGCAATTACCCCGGCAAAAACAGCATGGGACTTCATGAAATGTTTTTGAACTCGGATTCCTGATAGCAGTGCATTACATAACTTGTGCTTTGTGAATGCTGGCAACGGCAACCTACAGAAAGACACAGCCAGGAGCAATGCGCTCAGCTGCTTACTTTAAAAAAAAAAAAAAAAAAAAAATCTGGGCCAAGCATTAACCAGACAAGCCTATCTTTACCCTTCCCCCTGCCCTCTCCATCAACAGAAGCCTGGTTTTCATCACAGATTAATAAATGAAACCTCCTATCATTTTACTGTGCTTCCCACAGCCTTTTGGTAGGAGTTAACAATGCTCCGAGTCAACATTGCCATGGTGCTTGAAAGGTCTTTGCATGTTTGCTCACTTGAAAGAGTCGTGAAGATGGGGTTAGAGAGAGGGTTTTAAACTGCCACTGTGTACAACCTCAGGAACTTTGGGATGCTTTTGATTGCGTTCGGTTTGTCAAAAATCCATTGGGAAGCTGTTGCTATTGCTTTTGTCTTTCCGTTTTAAAATATTTTTTTTAAAAAAGAGCTTGTGTTATATATTCCGCTCTCTCCTGAAGTGATTATTTGTATCATTTGCTGTTAAAGACATATGTCTAAGTGCTGAGGAATTCTAATTAAGCAGACTCAGCTGGAGGAAATAGCTGGAGGATTTCACAATATTGTTCTGAAATTATCGGCAGGCCCAGAAGCCAGGGAAATTCTTGAATTTTGGGGTTTTACCATTGTGGATATAGCCACTAAATATTATTTGTTTTCAAATCGACGGGTTTGTAGACCATGTTATTTCACAATCCCTGTCGGTCGTTGTTCCTCTTTTTTACTTTCTCTTCCATCTGCCCTAAAAAAAGATGCAATCTTAGCCAAACAAGCAGAACCTCTTCCACATTTCTAAGAGAAGTGTTTATAGGACTAAACACCATAGAATTTTGTTGGGCTAGGATGGGTTATTTATGAGAAAAAAAAATTGGTTCATTGTCCTTGGAGTTGTAGAGACAATCCTCCTGAGCCCTTGAAGCGAACTGCATTATAGGTAATTACTGAATTTGTGAAAGTTTAACAGTAGAAGGATTTATTGAATTTTCTTGTAATATATCCTTTTTTTTTTTTTTTGTGTAGTGTGCTCATCAAAAAACAAGTTAAAACTTTTCTATGTTGTGTAACTCTAATTCTCTGTTTATATGGTAAACACTTCTCTGTTTTGCTTTCCAAGGGCCATCATTCCCTGCCTGCCTAATCTACTGTTGCTAACAAAACTGACAGTAACGAACTGGGGAGGAATGGCCTTCTCTGGCCCTTTGTTTTCACTCACTGGGTGAACACATGTGTTTTTACCTTTGCCTTTTCTCTTTTCTCCTTTTCTGTTCGGGGAAAGGAAACATTTGTACACTGCACTAAGGAAAAGTGATTGAAAAGTGGAAGCCCATACTTTTCTCTTCAGTGAGCGGAGATCTGTTTTCAGTCTGATGTTTGGTGAAAGGAAGCTTCAGAGCTGCAGGCCAGCTGCCAGGAATGTCTGATTTCCTTTCCACCCACTCCTATGATCCTCCCTTTTGGCAGTGATTACCGATGACCACAGCTGTCATGCTAGGTCATGGTAAGCTGTCAAGCAAGGTAGTACATGAGACGTACAAGGCCCAGTCCTTGATCTGCACTGAGGAACAGGATCTTAAATTGAATCTGGTATCAGGCGGTGCGTGAGCATACCACAGCAGGCAGTGTCGGGCTGATGTCAGCTTGTTGTTCTGGTTTCTTGAGAAGGTGGGCAAGCAGGAGATGCTTCTTTTGCCAAGAGAAAGCTTCTTCACAACTTTTCCTTAGCTAGTGATATCCTGAAGCACAAGGAGGGGTTGTAATTTAGTCAGAATGGATGGTTGTCTAGAATGGGTAAGTTCTTCCAGTCAGCTGAAACTAGAAATAGCACTTTGGGTTGCTCTCACCTAGTAAGTATGTAATAATACAGGATAACTCCATAATCAATGATCAGAACAATAGCGTTCAGGTGGCTGTGGTGCATGCAACACTCTGTATTGGGTGACTGTCAACGTTATGGATGTGGCTGAAAATCATCACAGAACTGCAGACTGCAGTTCAGAAAATGATAGATACTGTTGTCAGGGACATAACTTCTATAAATAGGACTTGCAGTCTATGTGAGATAGTATTTTTTTAAGCTTCACATGTTCAGTGCCAAGTGCATAAATGTCTTCTGAAGAGTAGTATTTCACTATGCTTTATACCTTTATGCTGGCTTCATAATGCACTTTTTGCTGTAGCATCTGTTCCTCTTCTAGCAGCGTATTAAATAACGTGACTAAAATCCATTAGGCATTTGTTCTGTATGCCTTCCTCCAAAGGGAGAGGCATTTGCAATGGAGTGTTTGTTTTAAAAACATATAAGAACAGGTCGCTTTCTGTTTCCCAGAGAAAAAAAGGTCAACACTTGAGGGACAGAAGGTCATAAGTGCTGTGATTGTCCATTGTTTTTGTGGGAGTTTATTGCAGCTTTAGGCTGGCACAGCCAAGGAACTTGCCTTCAAAATAGCCTCAGGGTATGTGGATGTAGGTGATGCTGATTTCCTTTGGTTCTCGCTTAAGATGACAGGATCTGATCCTTGTGGTCTTGCTCCAGTTGGAGGGATGATCGCTTTAGCAAGTCTCATCTGAACTTCATTTGGTGTGATTTACTTCAGAATGGTAAACATAATTTCAGTTCTTTTGCTCTCTATTCTTGCCAAACACCTATGGCCTTGTAACAAATCTTACATAAAATTAAATTTGATTTTATTAAGCTCTTACACAAGGTTGGGAGAAAATTCCAGGAACCCTCTGGACAAAAGCTGGTCTCTTTACAGATTTATCCTGGCCAAACAAGGCAACTAATGACTACTTTCACAAGACTGGAGAATCCACAGCTACAGCTAAGAGGGGCAAAAAAAATGTAATAAACAAACAAGCCTGTCCACAAACCCTTCCTCAGGAAACCAGCATGGGAAGCACAGGCATTTAGAATGACAATCCAGCGTGTTCTGCCAAAGAGAGACTTTCCAAAACAGCTGTAGAAATGGCTATAGTTTCCTTGAATGTCCATTTTAATAGCATTATAGCCTCAACTGTTTATATGTTAATCTAATTGTTTTCCTGCTGTCAGCTGTATCTATTGCAGTTGTATAAATTTTAAACCCACGTAAGTAACCCTCAAGAGGAGGTGACAGACTTCAACGAACACTGCTGTCCATGAACTCAGCTACCTCCCAGCCTCCGTTCATTCAGGTGGAGTTGGTTTTGAGGCTGTGACAGAAGCTGTTGTTCGGTCCCTCTGTGGGACACCCCACTTGCTTTGTTTGTGCAGAAAGCTTTTTACAACTGTCCCATGTCTAAAGCGCTCAGGAATGAATATGCTTCCTTTCTTTGAGTAATGGCTGAACTCCCCGTGGAAGAGGAGTTATTTAAATAACCACGTTGCCATGTAGAGTATCTCATGATTTCAATTCTCAGAGTCCCTGAGCTATCTGAGCACATATTTATAATCATCCTGGTGAATGCTCTCTCTGGCTATTTATCAGCTGTGAGCCTGTATTTCCATTTCACAAGTGCAACTCTATAACGTAAGAATATGGTATGTCTTGTCGTTAGCAGAATTAAGACCAGAAAGTTCCCAACATAGGACAAACTTTTTGTGTAATCTTATATACTTTCTTCTCTTTGCTGTCTTGGACTGTGGAACACAGTTGTTGAGACACAGAAGGATTTCAGTGTCTGACTCTCACTGCTGTGTTAGCAAGTTTAGCTCTAAATGTATTTGCAACTGGAAGGACCTGTGTCCATACTATTGAACTCTCCTACACTCTAAAAACCCAAACTGACTTTTGGGAGCAGTCTCTGGCCTCTACTAACTCCTGAGCTGTGGCTGGGAATTAGCTGTAACCTGGCACTCTCCTAAATGCTAGCTGACCCAGACTAAAGCCGTGTCAGGGCTGCTTCACCACTTTCACAGGAAAGGCATTTGATGTTGCTTAATCTACCAGTATATGTGGAGCTCTTAGCCATAGACAGACACATCTGTACTGGTCAAAGGGAGGAAACATGCCCCTTAAGTGAGACTCGGATGCCTAAATTTCTGTTCAGATTGAGAGTTCTCAAGGCCATCCGCAGTTGTCATGATTTCTGAAAGCCCAGAGACGCAATTTTGCCAATGAATTCCTTAAGTAGCACTGCCTTTATCTGAAAGTAATACCATTTTGGCAAGACTGAGTGTCCTGGCGTGGTGAAAGCACCATCAGAAGTTACAGAACAGTCTTCCCTGATTTGACATCTCCTGAAGGTTTGGTAGGTCAGTGTATTGAGCACAGAAGTGAGCATCCATGGCTGATTCCGACTGGGAGCGTGGATAGTGTTGGTGGTGAAACACCAAGCTGTGTGTCAGAGCTCCCACCTAAATGTTCAAAGCTGTATCCTTCACCTCAGATAGGAGGAACTGAGGCTTATGTGGAAGTACTCTGGGGTTTTCTGCTGAGTGGGGGAGATGTGGATTTAGGATCTTAAGGGAGCTATGGCTGTAGGGTCCTGGTTGGCTGTTACCTGATGAAGTCTTCTGTCCTCTGTGCTGTAATTTAAGGTGAATAATGGTATTAACACTGGGTGCTTAAAACAAGAGAGTGATTTTGATCTAGTCATCCACACCCAAAGGGATGTGGATGACTAGAGGCCCCTGAATACAAGCAGGGTTAATAAGTAACTTCTGTCATCCATAGTGTGTTTAAAAAAGCTGTGTGGTGTAGTGAAATGAGGAATTCCAGGCACACTTCTCTATTTGGTGTTTCCTTCAGCAGCTTGACTGACTGAGGCCTCTGTCTGCTGCCAATCCCATTGTCATGCATGTGAGTGCTTCATGATGGCACAGGAGTTGTTACCTGGGCTGAGACTGCACAGCTGCTCTGGGACCTGAGCCCCTGCAGCAGAAGTGAGCATAACATCACCATATGAGAGTCCCACTGAAGGTGCAAGCAGCACTGACCCAAGGAAATTGAAGGCAGGTGTCTGGTGTCCTCAGGTAGTGCCTTGACCATGCGGCTGTATGTCTGCTCCAGGGTAGATCATGTTGCTATAAATAAAAAGTGGTGCTTTGAAGCAAAGATGTTCTTGTCTGTCTCAGCAGAACTTGTGCTAGTAAACAAGGAAATTCCTGAAAAAATGTTGCAAAAAGACCTTCACATTCTCCATCTATGGACTCTGCATGAGAATTATCTACCCCTTGCAGCACTTCTCTGCATTTTACTTGTCTTGTCAGCCAGTCTTGCCTTTATGTTTGAGAAATATTTGCATACCTGAGTGTCTATCAAGCAACGGCTTCAAGATAGACTTTGGACTAAGAATGCTCCATTGGTCAAAGCTTATATATTGTTGATATCACTAACTCCATAGGATATCAGAGAATATTGAATACCTGCTTTTCATAGAATCATAGAATGGTTTGGGTTGGAAGGGACCTTCAAAAGTCACCTAGTCCAAAACCCCTACAAGGGGCAGGGACATCCCTGACTAGATCAGGTTGCTTAGAGCCTTGTGCAACCTGGCCTTAAAAGTTTCCAGGGATGGGGCATCCACCACCTCTCTGGGCAACCCGTTCCAGTGTTCTACCACATTCATTGTAAAGGCTGTAAACTGGCTTATGTTGGATAATCAGAAATGAGACTCAATTCTCAGTTTTGGAAGTTTAGATTTAGAGTTGTAAAATAAATCTTCCCATTTCCAGCACAATATTTTATGTGCATGGTAAGGGGGGAGTGTTAGTGTATAAGAAAGATGTATTTTGATAATAGGAATTGTTGTGAAATGTGTATTGACTCAAAAGTTTTTAGGCTGTGCTAAAACATTAAAGAACAAAAACTTATTAAAAGTGCATAAAATTCTACTTGCTTGCTGTCAAAATAGACATTCAACTAAAGATAAATGGATGTAAATTTCTATTTAGGCCTGCTTCAGTAGCCTGACAGACACCTGGGGTAGGATGTGAACTAGATTTAACAGAAAACTGCTTAATGCTTTGTGAAGAAGAGCCTTCCGCTAGGGCTAAGAGCTGGATTAGAAATGACTGGATTTCTCACGGAGGGGAGACATCAGTCATTAAGTTTTAGTCATTTGAGTGCCCTCAAGAGACAAGGCAGATCTGAGCTGCAAGGAGGGCTGCTGACTCAGGCTGCTGCGGGAAGGCGTCGAAGGCCAGCTGAGGAAATCTCTGACCTTCACTTTGCTGCTGACCATCACTTGGGTTTTCCTGCCTGGAAGAGAGGCAGTGGGCTGGGGAGGAAACAAAGACCAGAACCATTGACCTCAATCTAAACACAATACAGAAAAAGACAATAAACTCCAGGAGGAAAAACATGGGAGTGATTTACCTAGGAGGAAGTGAGAATATTAAATTCTTTCAAGTAACTTCAGGAGGTGTAATAGAGGAAATCTATTGAAAGCACACAGAGAAGACAGCTGTCTCTAGCCTGCGGGTCCTGTGACAGACAGAAGTGTTAGATATCTACTACATAACTCATATTTTGCAAATGATTAAATCTGTAAATGCCATGATATTATTGCAATTGTGCATCCATATTGCTTTTCTGTATCTGGAAAAGTAGGAAGGTTATAAACTGTAATAAATTCATCCTAATCTATCTATTCATCTGAATATATATTCAATGTGGCAAAATTCTAAGCGCGCTTGTCCAGTGTTGACAAAGACTTTTAATGTGGATTACAGTGAGCTGTGACAAAGTTCCTCTCCTTGAAGTTTTGCTTTACCCATTTTACCTAATACTACTACTTCTCCCTCTCCCTTTTCTGTCCTCTTCCCTCTTCCACATAGCCAAAAATATGTGGTGTTTAATGCAGGGAAGTACTGTAGCTACATGAATTGCCAAAAATATGGTAAGATTTTTTGGATTTTCCTTTTCTGCAGAGTTTGCACAAGTGCGTCACCTTGGCTTTAGGTATTCACAAGACTTCTGCTCTTGATGCTTATCCTTACCAGAGAGTGAGAAGATCTTCATGCAGCCAAGCCTCTTTTTAATAAACATAGGAAAGTGACTGGAAAGCCAGTGTGTAACAGCAGACAAGTTACAAAGAGTAACCAACAGAATCACACTCTGAACAGAAATTCTTTGATTTTATTAATTATGGTATTGTATTACATTGACTCTGGATTCCATGTACTGGAAGTGTAAATCATATCCTTCTCATATCCTTAGGTTCTTAGACACAGAGATCAATTAATGTACACCAAGGCTAATAATTATACTCAGTGCCTGGCTGGCTGACAGCACCTACGTATGCGGAGGGGACAGAGCATCAGAATTTAGGTCTCTTAAAGGCATTGTGTCCTGTCAGATGATGAAGATTGAATAATGGAAAGTATTCTCTTTCTCTTCAGTCTCTTGAGTTTGATATTTTTATAACTCTTAACCCAGACTAAATCTTCATGCATTTTGAACATGAAAAAATGCAGAATTTCTATCTTTTATAAAGTATCCATTCATCAAAAGGGAGGCTAGAAAACCATCTTTAGAGTAATTCCTTCTATAAGAAAGAGTCAAAAAGAACGATCTTATTCTCCTCCCCTGCAAGCTAAACCTTAACAGCATATGTCTATAATGAAAGTGAAAATAAATCTTACTCCTTTCTCCTAATTGATGCCATATTGTCAGGTAATTTCAATCCTTCTTGTATGTGTGCCTAGGACATTATGCTCATGTTCAGTGCTGTGAAAGAAAATCCAGTAAAATTCTATTTTGCAATGTTGAAAGCAGTTCTTGTTTCAAGGAAAATAATAAATTTTGTCAAGTTGATGTTTGTGCCTAAGTATGCCCAAGTACAAGACACACTGAGTAAAATGGTATGGTGCGAAGTCTCTTCGTTTTCTGCCCAAAGCACCTTGAGAAAAGTGTCTCCAGAATCTACCATGTAGCATAAAGGTAAAGGAAGAACACACTGACTTCTTACTATTGATGTCACATCCTTCCATACTTTCGCACATCTTTTCTTTGTCCCCTGTACTAATATTGTAAGTGACTGAACACGTGGAAATATAAATTTCCATATCAATATTTTGTTGATAAATAGTAAAATAGGGAACTGATAACAGCTTTGAAAAAGAATCATTGCTAGGTTTAACTCTCTGCTGATTGGCCAGGAATGAAAGAGGGATTTAACATTTTGTTTATTGCGTGTTCATTTTGTATCATTAAGGCTACATAATGTATGTGGGCGACTTATTTCTCATTCCCATAATTAAAAGAATTTCTGAATGCAGGAGTACTTGTGGTAAAGCAATAGAATTAGATCAGTAGAGATTTGATTTATGTGAACTATTCTCTCATATGTTTTTTTATCTCCAGTTCTCTTAATTTAGGAAGATCTAGACATCAAATGCATAAGAATTTTGTCACAAGTGCTTTAGATTCAGGCTCGCTATGGATTTAATTTCACTAAGCAGTTCCCTGCCTTCCAAATGTCTTTAGAGTCTAGGTAGTCTGTTGGTGTCCAGCAGATTTGTAGATTCTAGTAAGTGGTTAAACCTAACTTTCTAAAAATGATAATGTCAAGTGTGATGGTATGGCCAATTTAAAAGTCTTTGGAAAGTCCTATATTTCTTTTTTAGATAATATAAAGTTACTTTTAACTTCAGTGAGTTATCTGGACTCTGAACCCTTGTGCAAAGGAACACTAACTAGTAGGAATGCTGCTGTAATTGTAGGGTGACGTAGTAAATGCAGGTGAGATATTTAAAGCTATTTGTGTTCTGGTCACAGACCTGTAGTGTTACATTTTTCTTGTGCATTCTGGTAGCATTTGCGATCTAAGAGAATCTCCATCAGCTAATGGCAGATTTAGCTGTAAGCAGTGTGGCAGACCCGTGATTATATGCTGTAGCTGGAGAATCATAATGGATACAGCCCTGGACCTGCACCTAATGGTAGACCCAGTGTCTATGATCTCAGTGATGTGTGCTTGAGCAGGAGGAAATCCTGTGGATCTTTGTAAAGGTCATATTCCAGCAGGCTCAGTAGGACCTGGGTGGATATGTGGAGAACGTTTTGTTGGGAGTCTGTCTTAAAAAAAAAACAAACCACAAATCGATATAGATATACCAAAGGAAATTTGTATGCTTTTAGTTGGCATCTACGTCCAGTAAGAAAGGAGAAAGTAGAGCTACATGCCAAGTCTCCTGGTTATCTTTTGTATTTGCCTTTCATGCTGTATGGGTAGAAATTTTTAACCTTAATATGTAGTTCGTGTAGGGTGTATAGTCTCAACCTGCTCTGTATTTCTAATGGTGAAAGAACAACTGTATTACAGGCAAATTCTGAAGAAGATAAAAACAAAACAACCAAACGCTAGAGGAAAACCAAGTGGAGGATTTCAAGTCACAGGGCTGAGAAGCTAACAGAGACATGCAGCTGGAGCAGTGGACTGGGTACTGTGTGCATGACCAGTGCTTCCAACTTGGTTTCATCCTTCTTAAAACCACTGGCACTGCTGAACAAACTGTGTAGAGTAGATTCAGCTTTATTTTTGATTGCTATAACTTTCTTCCTTTGGATAATCTAAAATTAATACTCTGTGGATTTAGCTACCAAAGCTCGAATTGTAAATAAATCCTAGCTGTGCCTGTAAAAGAAACCTCCCTGTAAACTGAGTGTCCCACTGCCACGGAGCAGCACTGCAGCACTGGCACTTGCTGCGGAATGTTTGGTCTGCTAACGGACTGGAGCAGGACAGGGAGACTTATTAGAACACATCTGAAGAGTAATGGCTTGTAAAGACTTGCAATAAATAATAAATGCCCAAGGTGATATTCTTTCTAATGAACATTTTAATGGTTTCTTTTCCCCAGTAGGGGACTCTCAGACTTCTTAATAGAGGCACAGAATGAACTCTTTGTGCCACGGCTGTCTGTCTCCATCACTTTTTGTTTTTTTTTTTTCTCGCTTGTCCCTTATTGCTGGCTGCCACTGCTTCACTCTGCCTCCAGCTGTGAGGGCAAAGTTTACAGTGTCTTCAAAACCTGCTGTTTGTTTTCTTTGGTTAAGGTAAAGCTTGATGAGGCACAAAACACTGCCTCCGCTGCAGGGAGAACTCCACTGCCCACTGGAATGCCTCCGGCAGCAGGGAGAACATTTCTGCAACTCAGCCCTGCTTCCTACACCAAGTGTGAACTGGGAACAGAAGAACCATGGCTGCTTCTGCAGTAAGATGCTGTTACAGACTGTCCTGGTGCCGTGATGAAAATTAGCTTGGATAAGTTTTAAAACTGACATCCAAGGCAAACTTCAGACATTTTTTTTATATGGAAGCAATGTATCCCCAGGGTATCCATGGTCTCTGTGGAGTTCATCTTTGTCTATAGGTTCTTTGGTAGTCGCAGACTTCTTTTTTTTCACTTTTTTTTTTTTTTCCTGAAATTTCCAGAAGCACCCTGCATGATAGAAAATAACTTCATGTTCTGCCTTGCTGATCTACCGAGTTCCTAATATCAGAAAATCTGAATAGTAGCTCTCTATCAAAGATCTTTGTGTTAAAATTCGGTCCTGCTGGGAGATTATACGTAACCACCTTTAAATGGTTAAGAATGTATTTTTAGCTGGAGTTAAAATATTTCCTAAAGGGACCTACAGTCTGGGATGGAGTCCAGATGTACATTTGAGATGGCTAAAATGGAAAGTCCTGATTTTTTATTAGGCGTACCATTCAGAGTGCAAAATGAAGTGTGAGCAAAGAAATATAGCAACAGCAAGTATAATTTAATGCAACAGGTTTTGATTCTGACCTGAGAAAGGAACTATTTGTCCTGAGAGTCAGCTTGTAGCCCATAAAAGTTTTAAAAGACAGCAACTTGTCTTCACTAAAGGCCAGCAACTGGAGAGACAGATACCTTAGAGCTCTTTGGCCAACAAAAGAATCTAATTATTCTAATGGTTGTTTTTCTGGCATAGATGTGCAAAAAGGAATTACTTCAATAATGGATCTATTGCTCACATGATAACCACCTGCAGGCAGTCTCTTAAGCACAGGGTCTCACTGTTATTTTTAATAAGGTATGTGATGTTTGTAGAACTGTAAGACATAATGAGGCTAAGTACTTCGCAGAAAAATACACAGTGTCAATTACCAAGATTAAAATTTAGGGTTTAGAAATTCTTGTCTCACAAATCTATGATGAAACCACAATTACGTCCCCACTACAACTATTCAACTGAAAAAACTGAGAGAAGAAATGAGTATGGGAAAGCAAGCTCTTTTCTAGATTTAGTTTATTAAGGCTGGAACTAATGGCTGATAGCTTAAACGGCACATCTGATGCCAGGTTTTGAAGGACGTGCTCATTTTCCTTTCAAGATTAGCTGCTCTGGATTCCTGAGAGTGGAGCTGGCTGCATAAGCCACATTCAAAACGTTTGACTCTCTAATTCCATCTGCTGCCACCTCATCTGTCTCCATGGGAAGAAGCAAATTTACGGAGGAGTGAACCACTTCACATTTTTTTGAGTTACAAGAAGAAATAAGAAGCATCACAAATATTAAGAGTAACTTCGATCTTCCAGGATTTGCAATTCACCCTCTAGAATAAAGATACCTGAAGTTTGGCTAAGGGTATAATAATGCAGAAAGAACAAAAGATTCTAGATGTGACTCAAAGACTCACCATGGAGAGGACTTGGGTCACCCCACTGGAAGGCAGGCAAAGTGTAGGCATCTGTGTGCACTTTGTGACCTGAGGGTCCTCCCCCCCCCCCCCCCCCCCAATCATTTACAAGTGTCTTCATAGAATGGTGGGGAAAGGATTTGTGCTTACGAACCATGAGTGCAATGAAGGCAATAAAATCTTCCTCTGTGTAAATGCCTGTGAAGTAAGCTTTTCTAGTCTTCTGACATACCATGCCACTCTTATCATAGCCAAATTTTAATAGTTCAATAGTTCATATTTATATGCAGAAACCAAAGGGTAGCCTCCTTGTTGCACAATGATTTGTTACTGTTCAAGACTTGTATGATCCATTCACAACTCTTTCTATAGTGAAAAAAATAATTATAAAGTGCACAAGACTTGAGTTTGGTGCATTTCTGACACTGTGGCTGCTGGCTGTATTTGGAATATTCATCCTAGTTAATGTAGACCTATCTTGGCCTATACATTAACATTCTCTTTGTCTATACATTTGATATTCTCTTTTATTTAAAAAAAAAAAAGTCCTTAAAATGTTCCAGCATGATTGAAAGCTTTCAGTAGAGGTACGCTTAAAATGCACATTATGTGATCCACATGCCACTGAGAGAATGAAGAGCGTGAGGTGAGGCTTCAAGCAGTGAATTTCAATGATGCAGCATGGATCAAGTGCATGTCGTGACTGAAGGCTGTTGTAGTCCTCTTTTATGTAATTCTTTCTTTTCTGCTCTTGGTGAAGCTTTTGAAATTTTCTTCTGTTAATGATTTTTTTTTCTAGAAGCATGCATATGTGAAAGTTTGGTGTTTAATAATGTTACCTAGATCCTTTCCCATTGCCTGCTGAAATAAATTGTAAGAACCCCATTTCATCAGCCTCTTGGAAAGTTCTTTGCAGTTCTGATATTTTTCTGATTGCTGCATTATTTCTTGTTACAAGTGTTTGGAATACAGGAACAGGTGGTACCTATACTGGGATAAATTTCGTCAGTCATATGCACTGTAAATGATTGCCCACTTAAAAATACATCAGGTAGACCCTGCCCTTGACTTGGTCACAGTGGGATGCAGCACAGGAATGCAGTGGCTTAACAATGCATGATAAAAATACTGAAAAGATAATATTCTTTCCTTCTATTTATAAGTATACATGTAGCACTTCCTTTGGAGGAACTGAGAAGTAATTACCATCATACCACCATTTCCTCAGAGTGGCTAGATTAACAACAGGTTTTGGGGGTCCAGAGCCTGGGAATTTAAGCATTGTTACTATTTATAGTTTCTTTCTGTGTCCTATAATATGCTTTCCCATTAGCTAGAAGTGCCATTTCAGGAAATTGCCTTCACGGGTTGGTTTGATGCAAGATGAGGGAGAGGGAAGAAAACAGTTGCCCTATTCCACTATAGCTGTAAACAGTTACTTAGTAAGAAGCAGGTGCGCAATTTTGTTATCACTTATTGTTTAGTAGAATGATATCTTCAGGAAGTTCATACAGGCCACTGCATCTCATCCTTTAACAGGTAGTCAGTAACAGGGTAGAAAGAGTGAAGGGAAGGTAATAAATCACCTTGTTACAATTTTCTAGTTCTCCTAGTTGCGAAATTTTATTAGAGACTGGAATATTTGCCTTGTTAATATTGATTGATCATAGGTGAATGGAAAGATGTTTGCCTCTTATCCTCAGGACTGGTAATTGTCCTGAGATTATTTTCCTTTTGTGTCATTACTGTTTGTGACAGGCTGACAACTCCTGCTCTGGAATGGAACAAACAGTTGACAGTCCTGAAGGCCATGTGTAACTTGAACATTTCTTAGAGACCTCAGTAGTTTTTAGTTTTGAGAGATTTACTGTCTCCTGTTCCATGTTTATTGAATTTAGAAATTCATACATGTCCACAAAAACAGTCCCACAGGTGAACGTGTTTGGTTTCAGACTCTAACCTCAAGTATATTTTCTCTTTCTCTTTTTTTTTTTTT
>WHYT01017897.1:800857-855730 GCA_009806455.1 Tetrax tetrax | reverse complement strand
TATACCTAGACGTAGAGTGACTATAGTGACTTTTATTAGGATTAGTGGGATTTTTGTTTTAATCATTATGTACAAAGTTGAAGCAAGAGTTGTTTGTTTTGTTATAATGTGCATTTGTATTTTATTTTGCATAAAATTTAATAATTCAGCATCTTTATTTTCAAGGGTAATTCTATTGGATTCTTGCATGTGACTTCCTCTTGGTCTTCCACATGACTTGACTTCATATAAAAAGAAGATAATCTATTCTAGTAGTAAATCTGGTCAACAGTATTGTGCCACTTCTTTTTTTAACTAGATTTTAATTTGGCAGATGTGTATTTAGACAGCCTATATCATCTGACTGATGCACAAAACATGTCTTCCTCCAAAGGCACTGTGCATCTTCCGCACATTTTCCATCTCGTTTGTGCACATGCATAGATAGTGCTGGCCATTCAAAAGATATCAATATGAAAATGATGACAACAGATTTTTTTATCATCAGAACAGGGCATGACTGGAGCAAATTAAGAATGCTTCAAAGACTGTGTGCCAGACTTCCTTGACAAGAGCAGGTGGTTGAAGAGTCAATGATAAGTGCTTTGAGTGTGATCCGAATGAGCATAATTGATTCACTACTACATGATATCCATATACTTTGTGGGGGCTTTTATTCCAATGAGTGCTGCATTGAGCCATAATCAGCACAGGGGGATGTTTCTACTACTGCTGATCAATGAGATACACCATTTATGTGTGAGATGCAGAGTTCTATGCTTATACAAGACCTCTTACAGATGCTTTTTAACAGTGAAAATTTGAGGAGTACGTTTTGATGAAAAAATTCAAAAGTTCTTTTGATTTTTTGCATAAAATGAACTGTCATGGTATTGTGTACTAATATTTGATTGTCAGTTGCATACTAGATGAAAAAATTACCAAAATCTCTTAGAAAAAAATTGTGCAATGAATGTTTTAAACTTTCATAAGTAAGTAGAACAGAGCATGGAGAGAGGGAATAGCTAATAATTTGTCAAGAGTAAATTATGCCAAAGCAAACTCACTTCCTGCTATGATGAGGTAACAAGTCTACAGATACAAGGGAAACACTAGGTCTCCTGTTCCTATGTTACTTAAGTTTTGGCACTCTCTTGAATGATATTCTCATCAGAAAGGTAAGAAAGCATAGTCCTGAGAGTAAATGCAAAGCTGAATGAAAAGTGCAACTGAGAGGATAATTACCTAATTTTAATGTTTCATTGACATATACTGAGAAGTTTCTACAGGGAGTCGTTCTTGATTAAATATTGTTAAATATTCTCATGAAAGGTCTGAGTGAGGGAATAATATTATATGCAGTAAATTTGCATATGACAGGAGATGGGGGATTCTGAACATGTGGAAAGCAGAATTAGAATCCCAAATGATCTCTGACAAATTGGAGAGATCATCTGAAAAAAATAGGATTAAGTTCAGTAGGGACAAATGCAAAGTGTTGGGCAGAAATAATCAATTACACAAATACAGGACAGGGTAACACAATAGACAGCAGTTCTCTGGAAAAGATCTGGGAATGAAAGTGAATCAAATGAAACATGAGTTGATGTTATTATTTATTAAAAACCTAAGTGACCAGCTAGTATGTATATGAAAACCAGAATGCAGCCTGCAGAAATAATCTTCTAGTATTTTATACTGGAAATGACTCAGCTTGAAACACTGTAGCCAAGGAGAACTTGAAAAAAATTAGAGTTATTAAGCACTCAAAAAGAAGATGGAAGCATCAGGGCAATAATTAAGATGTAAAAAAAAAAACCAAACCACTGTTGTAAAGAGGAAGGGAGTAATATGTCTTTTTTGTTCATGGCAGACATAATAAGAAATAACAAGCTAAATTACACCAGGGGAGAGTCAGAATAGTTATTAGAAAAATCTTTCTAAATGCAAACATAGCGAAGCCTGGGGAGGTGGTGAAGTCACCATCATTAAGAACATAGATCTGTCACGAGTGACACAAATATTGATTCTGCCTTGAGGACAAACCAGATGACCTTTTAAAGTCCTTTCAGGCTCTACTTCCTATAATTTTAAAATAAAGACAGGAATAGGTTTTGCAGCTCTGCATATATTGAATAGCACCTAATTCCATGAGGAGATTTATTGAGTCACAGGAAAAATTCTTAGTCAACAAGAGCAATACTTACAGAGGAGAAGGACTTTGGGGTGGTGGTTGATGACAAGTTCAACATGTCTCAGCAATGTATGCTTGTGGCTCAGAAAGCCAGCCGCATCCTGGGCTGCGTCAGAAGTGTGACCAACAGGTCAAGGGGGTGATTCTGCTCCTCTACTGTACTGTAGTGAGACCTGGAGTACCACCTCCAGCTCTGGAGCCCTCAGTACAGGAAAGACATAGACCTGTTGGAGAGAGTCCAGAGGAGAGCCATGAAGATGACCAGTGGGCTGGAGCACCTCCTGTGAGGACAGGCTGAGAGTTGGGTTGTTTTGCCTGGAGAAGAGGAGGCTCCGGGGAGACCTGATAGCGGTCTTCCAGTACCTCAAGGGGGCCTACAGGAAACCTGGGGAGAGACTTTTGACAGGAGCATGTAGAGACAGGACAAAGGATAATGGCTTTAAAGTGAAAGAGGGTAGATTTAGATTAGACAGAAAGAAAAGGTTATTCACTACGAGGGTGGTGAAGCACTGGAACAGGTTGCCCAGAGAAGTTGCAGATGCCCTATCCTGGAAAAGTTCAAGGCTATGTTGGTTGGGACTTTGAGCGACCTGGTCTAGTGGAAGGTGTTCTTGCTCATGGTAGGACAGTTGGAACTAGATGATCTTTTAGCTCCTTCCAACTGAAATCATTCTATGATTACCCCCGTACAAGAACTAGATTCGGTGAAGTTATTGGTCAGCATTCTTGCCACTTGAATTATTTTGTTAAAATTATAGAATCATAGAATGATAGAATGGCTAGAGTTGGAAGGGACCTTCAAAGGTCATCTAGTTCAATCCCCCTGCAAGGAACAGGGACATCCCACACTAGATCAGGTTGCTCAGAGACTCATCCAACCTGGTCTTGAGTGTTTCCAGGGATGGCACATCCACCACCTCTCTGGGCAACCTGTTCCAGTGTTCTACAACTCTCATTGTGAAAATTTTTTCCTAATATCCAATCTAAATCTGCCTCCCTCTATTTTAAAACCATTACCCATTGTCCTATCACAACAGGCCCTACTGAACAGCCTCTCCCCACCATTCTTTTAGGCCCCCTTGAGGTACTAGAAGACCGCTATCAGGTCTCCCCGGAGCCTCCTCTTCTCCAGGCTGAACAGTCCCAACTCTCTCAGACTGTCCTCATAGGAAAGGTGCTCCAGCCCTCTTATCATCTTTGTGGCCCTCCTCTGGACCTTCTCCAACTGGTCCATGTCCTTCTTATGTTGGGGACTCTAGAACTGGACACAGTACTCCAGGTGGGGTCTCACCAGGGCAGAGTAGAGGGGCTGAATCACCTCCCTCGACCTGCTGGCCACGCTCCTCTTGATGCAGCCCAGAATGCGGTTGGCCTTCTGGGCTGCAAGGGCGCATTGCCGGCTCATGTTGAGCTTCTCGTCCACCAGCCCTCCCAAGTCCCTCTCCTCAGGGCTGCTCTCCATCCATTCTCTGCCCAGCCTATATTTGTGCCTGGGATTGCCACGACCCAGGTGCAGGACCTTGAATTTGGCCTAGTTGAACTTCATGAGGTTGGCACAGGCCCACCTCTCCAGCCTGTCCAGGTCCCTCTGGATGGCATCCCTCCCTTCCAGCGTGTCGATGGCACCACACAGCTTGGTGTCATCAGCGAACTTGCTGAGGGTGCACTCTATCCCACTGTCCATGTCGCTGACAAAGATGTTGAACAGGGCCTGGCCCAACACGGACCCCTGAGGGACGCCACTCGTGACCAGTCTCCACTTGGACACTGAACTGTTGACCACCACTCTCTGAGTGCGGCCATCCAGCCAACTCCTTATCCACTGAGTGGTCTGTCCATCAAACCCATGCCTCTCTAGTTTAGAGAGAAGAATGTCGTGCAGGACAGCGTCAAAAGCTTTGCAGAAGTCCAGGTAGATGATATCCATTGCTTCTCCCTTGTCCACCGATGCTGTTACCCCGTCATAGAAGGCCACCAAATTGGTCAGGCATGATCTGCCCTTGGTGAAGCCATGTTGGCTGTCACCAACCACCTCCTTGCTCTCCATGTGCCTGAACATGGTTTCCAGGAGAATCTGCTCCGTGACCTTGCTAGGCACAGAGGTGAGGCTGACCGGCCTCTAGTTGCCCGGGTCCTCCTTGTTCCCCTTTTTAAAAATGGGGGTTACGTTCCCTGTCTTCCAGTTATCGGGCACCTCACCAGACCGCCACGATTTCTCAAATATGATGGCCAGGGACTTGGCAACTTCCTCCGCCAGTTCCCTCAGGACACGCGGATGGATCTCATCAGGTCCTGTGGACTTGTACACTTTAAAGTTCCTCAGATGATCTCGAATGCACTCTTCGAGTACAGTGGGCAGTTCTTCGTCTTCACAGTCCCTGCTTGTGCCTTCCACGGCTTGGGTGGTGAGACAAAGAGCCCTTATTGGTGAAGACTGAGGCAAAAAAGTCATTGAGTACCTCAGCCTTCTCCATGTCCTGGGTAACCAGGACACCCGTTTCCTTCCGGAGGGGGGCTGCATTTTCCTTGGACTTTCTTTTGTCCCCTACATATCTGTAGAAGCTTTTCTTGTTGCTTTTTATATCCCTGGCCAGATTCGATTCCATCAGGGCTTTAGCCTTCCTCACCCAATCCCTGTCCACTTGCACAGCCTCTTTGTAGTCCTCCCAAGCTACCTGTCTCGGCTTCCACCCAACTTTCAGTTGGTCCAGGAGCTCCTTGCTCATCCACATGGGCCTCCTGGCCTTTTTCCCCAACTACTTCTTCATCGGGATGCACCTCTGCTGAGTGTGGAGGAGGTGCTCCTTGAATGTGGACCAGCTTTCCTGGGCGCCTCTTCCCTCCAGGGCTGCCTCCCATGGCACTTTGCCCATCAGTTCCCTGAAGAGACTGAAGTCCGCCTTCTTGAAGTCTAGTCTTATATTGACTTATGCCTGGAAGTATTTTAAGATCAGGAATTTAGGCTAGTACAAGTATAATAAATTCTGAAGTAATTTGATCTACTTATGGAATAAGGGTGAGTATTCTGTAAAATTAATTCTTGCTCAGTGGCCCATGGAAAGTTTTCGGAAAAGAAAGGTGACTGACTCACGCCACCTTTATGTATACTCCTGCTGTTTTGGGCTGCAGCTGTCTCTGGAGCTCATGGCTGTAAGAGATCCATGCAGAGCACTGCATAGTTTGGTACTGTGCACTGTGTTCATGACTTGAGCCTCAACATTGCTCCTAGCAGAATGGGAGAAATGAGTTGTATAAAGCCAGTGCACTGACTTTTTATCACCTGGGCTTTGTCTTCAGTTTTTTCTCCAGGCATCTTTTGTGCAGTGCAAATGGAATGACTAAGGGACCAAGCGATGAACTGTATCAATTTCATTCATGTGTCTATCCAAAGCTCTCTCTTTTGATGGGAAATGGATATTCTGAAGTGTTATCTGAACACTACTCTCAGTCTATTGTTTGTTTAGGTTGGTGATGAGATTCCTAAAGGATGGAGAGATACAGAAATACTTCCTCTATCCATCTTCTATCTATCTATATATCTGAATATTTAGGGAGGCTTGTGAAACTCTTCATACCTTTCTGCTCCTTGAAGTCTGTGGTAACTCTTTTGTGTGCTGCTTCCTTCCAGCTTTATGTACCACATGGTACCAAATTACTGTAGCAGAGATTGGGAAACCTCTGTTTAGCAGGTCTGGTTTATGGTTGTGCTAAAAATAGAGGTGAAATGTGTAACTCATTTCAAGAACAATTTCTTCACTAAGATCACAGGATCATTTAAAGCTGTCCAAACTCTTAGGGTGAGTGTCCAGATAGTCTGGATTTCTTATTATTTTTTTTAGGAAATTTGGAAGTGGGACAGCTTACTCACTGTACATGATTCATATCTTTATGTCCTAGTTTGAAGTGGTTCACCACACTGTGGTCACAACTCCAGAAGTGTCAGATGATCATCAAACATCACTCCTGCCTGTAAGACTGATTAATTTTTTTGAGCTTTCTAGAGTTTTTCGTAACTAACTTACCTCTCTCCCCAAACCCAAACAATTTATGTTCAAGAACATGCTCAGGAAACTTTACAAAATAATTAATATATTAAATTCCCCAATAGACAAAGCTCTTAAAGCCAGAGTTCTAGGGACTTGAGTGCAGAGGTACTGCCCTTCTCATGGACTCTTAAAGCACTTTTCCTTGTTCCCTTGCAGAAGTTTTATCTTTTCCAATTTTAAATCTTTTTGTCTAGACAGCAGTAAGTAACTGGCATACCTTTCCGTCAAGAATGGTATGGTTAAGTCTTTCAGATAAATATAGCTGGATATTTAAATACAAAAATAAATGTCTAAAGCTCTACTTATTAGTAGCATCTGTCTCGTGCTTGATGTGTACTTCTCAGAAATATTCCAATACCTACAGAGGCTATATTTAAGCAACCTTGCTTCTGCTTTGGTGATCACATGTCATGAGCTGCCTATATTGTTGATTTTGTTGCTAAGCCCCGCTGTGAGTTCTCATTTCCAGTGTTTCAGGTTACATGTTTAAACCTGGCCTTCCAACTGTTTCACACTATCCTGCATGTCCCCATCTACTAAAGCTGATACTCCAGAGGCCCTCTCTTTCCACACCGGTCCACATTGGCATGAAAAATTGAGTGGAAGGAGGAGTTAGGATTACAAATTTTTTGTTTATGATAGTTGTTAGACGTTCCACTTTGGAAATGTCACTAAGAGGAAGCCCATATTGGGTATATGTGGTCAGCAGATCGTCCTCTGACACCTTCCCCCTTTCCTGGAGAATTGCTGCCATTAAGGAACAAAACCCAGAAAATATGATGAACTTGGCAGGAGTCAAAGCTGTGAAACCAAAGAGGACTAGAGAGAAAAAATTCTATTTTAAAACTCTTTCCCATAAGCCTTTGATTTGACATTTTTCATTAGGAAAGATAAGGAAAAATTTGATCTTATGGACGCTTCTTTGGAGGATTATATTTAGGCCCACTTGTGTTACTGGAAGAGAGCTTTCTGTACACCTGTGAGGTTTCAAGTAACTTACAATATAAAGCGCCAGTGACTTCCATGGGACTTGGGCAATCCCAGTTAAATTGTGTGCATGATGACATATCGGTCAGCATGATAGGGCTTCATTTCTGCAAGCAGAAACCCCTCATGCACTGTGTTATGGAAATTATTGCTCCGTGCCAAGAAACTTTACGTTACTCCATCAGGTGCAACTCCATTCCTCTGACTCTTTGAATATTTTCTGTACGTGGCTACGGGTAGTTTGTGTTTCTTCAGTGAAATAACTTTAGAGTCTGTATAAATGTTACAATGAATTGTACGGGTTTTTTTTGCCAACATGTTATTACTCCTTTGATTACAGCAGACACCATTGTTTGTTTTCATATTTAGAGCAAAGAAATGCAAACATCCTTACCATCAAGAAGGCTAGGCGGGCTGGTAGTACTGAAGGTAGGTTGTTTTTAATTTCTGTACTGCCTGTATTCTAAGCTTATGTTTGTGCGTGCCTGTTTTGCCCTCTGATCCAGCAGAAGCTGCTGTTTTTCAGGATGCAATAAAAACTGTTTTCTGAAGACTTGCTTTTGGTGGGGGAAGCTGAACAAATCCATATGCTGAGGTTGACTTTACCTTAGGAAAGTTGCTTGGCTTTTCATACCCCCTACACTGTGGTTCATTGATCTACATGCCAAAAAGAGCTGGTTGGCTTTGATTTACAGATTCTACACTGTTTAGGAGATTATAATCTAATTCTCCTTCTTCTGTGGCTAGTCAGGGCATGAACTGCAGTCATAATGATAGGCACTCTATTTCTGGATTTTAGCATGCCAGGCAAGGAAGTCACTTCAAAGTAAAGCTGAAACACATGGAAGAAGAAGTTGGGGCTGGGGGGAGAGCACTGGGAGGAGGAAATTAGATTGACCTCGGCTTATTAAAAAGTAGTATTCACTGGTGAATCAGTGAATTTAGGCACCACTAAAAAGGATATTACGGGGTGAAAATGATACTTGGCTTTCATTAATAGAGTTGATGGAAAATAGCAAATACAAGAAAAAAATAACTTGGAAAAGGGATCCGTTTTAATGGGAAAATGTTTGTTGTCAATGATTGTTGGTAGTATTTGTATTAGATCTCTGTTTAGGATTTGCTTTGAGATGAGAGTACAGGGAGGAGTCATGATGCACTTTTCACTCTGCAAGTGTCTGGTAAATGATTCCCTGCAAAGGGAGTTCCTGCTTACAGAGAGCATTGAGGACAGGAGCTTAACTGCAAGGCGTTGAAAATGTCCTTGAAATGACTTGGTAAAATGTAGTCTATGAATGTGTAAAGTTGCTCCAGGCATTTTTGTTTCATTCAGATTTTTGTAGTGGTTTTGTTTTGTTTTTTCTCCCCCCTCTTTTCAAGGCTCTATAGTTTAGACCGTTGTATTTTAATAACATTTGGCTCTTTCCCTTACCTTCAGCCAACTCTATATGCTCTTACAGCCCAAATGAAGACACTCTTTCTTGGAACTCTGGATATTTATTTGTAATAGACAACTTATTTGCTATACTTTGCCTCTTTGTAGCCAAACATGATCCTCTTTTCTTTGATATCTTAAATTATTTCCTTAATTATTTCTGGAACTAATTTTTGGGTTGTTACTTGCTCAAGAGTAGTCTATTGTGTGGTCTAATGAAAAAAATCGAGCAGATTAGGCTTGCCAGTACTTGCCTCTATCTGAAATGGACGAGTGTCATTGTGAGGGCTGAGTTTCTGACACAATATTTACAATTATAAACTCAAAACTTGCTTTCTGTGCATTTTCTTCAATAGTCAATTAAGACTCTTTGTCCTGGTTTCAGTCAGTAAATTTGCTTGTTAGAGCGTTTCTAGGTAACCACTTTTTGATTGAGACATCTGTGGAAAAGTGACAATGGAAAAAGTGATAACTAAGGGAAAGGTTAACAAGTTAAACCAAACATTAAACTTTAAAGGATTTAAATTTTTTAAGCATTAAAGCTATCTTAAGTGTAAAATAATTTTGTTTTTGATTCACTAGTTTATCTTCACTCAGAAAACACTTCAGTTTGGGGATTACTCAGAGATTTTAATTGTGTGCCTCTGCCCTGGTGAATCAGCCCAGTGCTCACCTGAAGATACACTTCCTCTAATAGACAGAGGCCAAGTTTGTTTTATAACTTGAATATTAATGTATATCCAGGAAGCCAAATTTCTTAGGGGAAGCTTGATTTAATCTGAAAGCCAAAATGCTTCCAACTGGATATGCTTACATCCCAGCTGCAGACACGCACGTGCTTTACTCCCTGTCAGTGAAGAACGTGTGATGAAGCAAAGATTTCTCTGACGTTGGCATTGTAGACCCCCTTTCTTCTTCCTCTCCTTCTGTCCCCTACCCTTCAGTCTTGGATTCAGGGGTCAGAGAGGTTTAGTTTGAGTATTGAATTACCATGTTGTCACTGTTTTGGAAAGGAAAATGCTGTCTGAAAACCTGAAATCTTTTTTTTTTTTTTTTTCCTCCCATTTTGCACAGTAAGTGTCCCAATAAGTAAAAATACATGGTTTGGACAGTGGTGCTAAATTAAATGCTATCAAAGACATGCTAGCTTTCAAATTGTAGAGGTACATGAAAGACTGTTTAATCTTTTACCTGCTGTATGTGATATAGCAACGTTGATATATGTTGAACAGCCATTTGGGATTTTATGTATCGGAGAGTCTGTGTATTTTGAAATTTAATCCTTGTGAAATATTTGACAACTTGAATGGGATAATTGACACAGGGACACTAATTAGGGAGCTGTAATTCAGAAGGTTCTGATCATGTACTTTATCCTGACATGTATATTGTCCTCTTGGTAACAGTGTTAATGGTGCTCAGACATGTGCATCAGGAAAAGAGAGCGTACCCCTGGGAGCTCTGGAAATCAATCTCCTATGTAATGCCATTTTTATAATGCTCTAGAAGGAGCGGATTTACACATTTTTTCATTTATTAAGCTGATCATACATAAGCTATTCTGACTTTGGAATACTTTGACTCAACTGGTGTTTTCATTCTTAAAAATCTGCAGTGAATAATATCTTCCCCTGAAACCGAGCTTTTCACCGAGAGTGCTTTGCAGTTCTCGGAGATCTTCAGCTGAACTGAGTCCTGTTTACCTTACGCAGGGATTATTTCATCAGCTCCTGAAATGCAAAACCTTCTGTGGCAAGAGAGAAAAGGCAGTCTTGTGTCTGCAGCTCTGGCCTAAAGGACATGCTCTCTCCAAGTATGATTTCATTCAGGTAGTGACAGCAAGAGCTGTTTTAAAAGACAAAAAGATTGGCCTTGGGCAGACAGGTGAGCTCAATTTTTTTCTCTTTTCCTCCTGGCTTTGTGATCATACTATGCGCATAATCAGACTGCCTGCCTGCCCCAAGCAGAGCATTCCTTTATAGCATTTCAACAAATCTGAGAGCTCTCAATCTGTTTCCCACCTTTACCAGACTTTTCAAACTTTCTACATGATCATAAGGCATAAGCCAGGAAATACTTTTAAAGCACTCATTTGCTATATCGTAAGTGAATACAGAGAATTATTAGTTAATACTGCTTAAGGTGCAGTACTCTACCTTCTGTAGAAGACAGAAAAGCTAAGAACAAATTAAAATCCAGTTAAATATGGTGGAGTCTGGCAAAATGTAGTTACCAAATTCAAAACCACCTGAGGGATACAGATGTCATTCCTAAAAAATATGTAGGGGAATTTTTGACTTTTTCAAAACTAAAATTTTTTAGGTTTCCTTGTGTGCAACTTTTGCAGAAGCTGGCTCTTTCTACAGTACACACTGTCCTCTGATGCTCGTGTTTGGACGTTGCTTTAGCAATGACTCAGAGTTCCAGCTATTGTTTCACTAACACCAGTTCCTGCCGTGCTAGGGGTTTCCCCTCTCATCTCTTTCACAAATTATCAGCCAGACCCAACCCTCTTCTGTTCATAAAATCCAACGGGAGGCCCCAGATCAGGCTAGGATGGCTATGATACACTACTTATGCAATTCTAGCGTTGCAGCTACCCTACAGAAGAAATAATGGTTATTAATTTTCGTATCTGACGCAGGAACCCAAATGCTTGGAGGCATCAATGAGAGGAACAGTCATTGTGATATAGTGCGGGCGGCAGCACTTTGTCAAAGGCTATGCTTTGGTAGAAGTACCTCCTGTAATCAGCGTATCTTGCAGCTCTGTGTGGCTTCTCTGCAGAAGAGTCACACTGTCATTTCTGTAGTTTGCTTGAGGGGGGGAAAAAGAGGCAGACAGGCTTAAAAATGTTAACAATTACCAGTGTACAAAGATCTGTGCAAAGCATGAGGAAGACTTTTTGCTATTTAAACAGAAATACAGACAGAGAGAGGTAGCGTGTCTTGGAAATAAGACATCAAGTGGATTACTGTACTGTAAATTTGAACTGAATGGGGCTGGAAAGAGCTGAGGATACCAACCTCGTATGTCCTGTAGCACAAGGACATGGAAAATGGAAAAATGAACATGTGATGTACAGTCTAACCCAGTGCTTTAAATGTGTCCGTGCCACCACAGCCAGCCACCTGGGATGGGACCCACTATCATTTGGCCTAATGCTAAGAGGGTTTCCAAAACGTGCCTTTCACAAAACTGAACTATTTATGACAGCTCTCATCTGTGCAACATACATGCCACTGTGATAGGGCTGCAAACATGAACTTCTCTGATACATTTCATCTCCTCAAGGCTAACGAGAATAGACATTATATGTGAAGAAGTGTCCTTGACTTATGGCAATGCCCACATCTCATATGGTTGCAATCTTCCCTGCATTTAGATATTTCCAGAAGATGTTTTTAAAATTGGGGGTTTTTTAACTTTTCATTTATGCTTCTTGTGGAAATACAAAAGAAATGGTTGATTCACTCTGTGTATGGGCTTTTCTTCTAATTATCAGTTTCCTGTATTCATGTTAAACCTACCTTTTTTTTTTTCTTCACCTCCATTTACAGTTAAGTTATTTAATTATCTGCAAATAGAGATTCTAATATCTTTTGTGAAGAAGCTACATGCCCTTTACTGCTCTGAAAAGCATAGGGCACTCTGAAGTGTCATAAAATAATGGTACTCATCTTAAATTGCATCTTTTTTTATACGTCCTTAACCTTGCACCTCAGCAACAGTCTAAATTAAATTCATTCCCTGTTTAGCACTATTCTCAGAGATAGGCTACAAGGTGGAATGAGCAGGTCTCCTAGTCAGCCTAAAAAGTTACTTGATATTTGCTTAATTTGTGATGCTTCAGCATGAGACACATAGATTTCCATTTTAAGTGGATTTGTGGGCATTGTTGGTAAATTCTGACAGTAATAAATATGATTATTCTGCTCCAGTCTTAAACTTTCCATAAGCTTTTTTGATTTTCTGCTGCTTTACAGCACTTGGACCCTCGATATAACAGAGAACAATGCTTTATTAAAACAAGCTGCTGTATAAAATGTGTGCTTACACAGCTGGAAGCTACTTGGCCATTTCTGCTGCTGCTCTCAAGTTCCAGAGCTGCAGATGGAGTTGGGTTATTGTAACATAACTTTCCCAAGAGCCCGCAATAGGACTTCATGTGTTTTCTGTTACATATCCTCATCTTCCAAATTAACCTAAAGATAAATGGGATCTGTTTATTTGCTACTTCTCTGAGACAATGTATTTGGCTGTCATAGTAGCGTCTGCTTTATATTTTGAGTAAACCTGAGTCCCTAAGGAGCTGGTTAACTAAGACCAGAGAGTACTCTATGTGCAAAAATGTCAGTGGTACACTTCAGCATGCAACATGACAGAGAAAAAATCAACAGGAAAAAAACTGAAAAATCTTGTGAGAGATAGCATGTGTGCCTAATCTTTGGTTCAGTGTGTTCCCCTCCTTCTCTAGACATGAGGCATTTGGTTACGAGTACAGAATCACAGAAAACCTGAACAGCAATAGCAGCAGTGTGGAAATCAACCCATGTATCCACACTTATTGAGTGGTTCCAGAATATGTGGGAAATCCTATTGATGGAAAAGCTGATTCATACAATTCTCCTTACCCCAAAAGTACGACAAACAAAACCACTCCTGTATACAAGTCTATTTGCAATCTGTCCTCTGAATATGCCAGGTGCTAACAAACAATACTCTTGACCGTGTTTTTACCAGAAAAACAAGTCACAATATTTGAAAATAAAGGTCATGAAAAAAAAAACCCATAACCCCGTGGACTGCCAGTATATCAGCCTTTAGCAGAGAGGACTGACAACTGTTATCCTTCTTGATTATTTCTCAAAGACAGTCTGAAACAGCAGTGGATGTGCAGTTTGTTGAACTGCTAGATCTGTACTATTCCTCAGGCTGTGTGGCCAACAGTTACTGACCAGGGATGCACCTGGTGACGCCTGTGCAAGTTACATCTTGTGTCCTGTACTGAGCTCTGTAGGGAAAGGAGAGCACTGTGAAAATGACGGTGTTATGTAGCACTGAGCACTCAAGCCAAAGCTCATTGATACTAAAAGGTGGATTCTTACCACCCTCAATGGATCCTGAAAACATGGCAATTTTTTTCGGAAATCAGTATCTGCATTTCTGTTGACCCAGCTTTTTGGAAAGAGGGAAACTGCATATGTTGGGAGACATTGTAATTCAGTATCTAGCATGTTTAGAGATGAAGTAGCGCAGGAAAGTATCCTTACTTAATGTGTCCATCTTGTATGACAAAAAAAATATTATTAGCATTACCACTTAGGACAAGCTGAAGCCATTTCAAAGATATACAAAACTTACAGATTGAAATACACAAATAGTGTAGAGACTTCAGCTTAATATTACTGCATTCAACACTCCAAACTAATTTTTTACATTATGGCTAAAAATATCTATTAGTGAGTCCCTAATTCCCTGTGGTTGGCTGTATATCAGCCTACTGTCTTTTATGGTGGCTGCTGTAAGACCAGCTAACCAGTTATTCCTCAGGAAGACTGTAGCCTCCTCCCACCTGCTGTTTACATCCCAACTCATTTGGCTACAGGGCTAGGTGAGGGAAGGAAATGGTCTTGCACTATGTATGCTTACGTGATACGATACAGAGTGTTAGAAATAAATTAAGTAGTTTGCTGAGGACTGAAGTTAACTAGGGGTCTTTCTGACAGAAGCCATGCTGGGTCTTCAGCTGCACATTCTCCACAGGTGAAGGGAGCAGGTGATAGGACCAGCTCAAAGTAGCAGCTTTTCTCCCAATCCAAAATTGGATTAAAGCAAATGAATTTGAGAGAAATAATTTTAAAAGCAGAAACTGTAGGAAAGGACTCTGGTGACATTGTGTCCATGGAAATATTAGGACAAGTTTGCTCTTCTTGTGCACGAACATTGATTAAGGAGCTGCTTTCTTTAATCAGCAATGATGATGATGAGGTGATGGTCTATGTTTTTTGACTGCACTTCTTTAACAAGATAAACTCTTAGCACTATTACAAGTGTTGAAAAATGTCAATAACAACAACATTAAGAGTGATGGAAATGAGTACCATTGTATGTTTTTGGTAATGTGGGGAGAAGAAGTAATGTTCAATTTTTTAGAAATAATTTTAGACACCGTATTAATAATAATTTAAAAAATAGTGACAATCTTAGTATTCAATGAGATAAAAACACAGCTATGGGTGACATGGTTTGGTCTGGATTACAGAAGGAAGTTGAAGAATGCAGCTTCAACTCCAGGGTCTAATAGGCTGTGAAAGAACAAGATGTGAAAGATATGCACAAACAACACATGTGACAAATTCCTTTGAGAAAGTTATTACTCCTCCTCTTTTCCATTTCATTTGGAATGAAGAGAGAGTCAAACAGCCTATTCTGTTGTGTTCACATTTGCTAACTGTTTATACTTCCTAGTTAATTACTTTCTATAGTTTAATGGAAAGAAACCCCAAATAGCTTGTTTTAAAAGCTTACATTTGCCATACCAAAGAACTCACAAAGTTCATGCTTAGTTGTATCTTTCAGTCCAAAACAAGATCTTTCAGAGATTTGAGGAAAAAAGAGCAAACACCAAAATAAATTCTAAAATGCTGCTTATACTGAGACAACATCAGATAGGAAATGAGAGTTTAACAGTTCAAATAGGGAATATTTCTTCAGCTTCTGAGGCAAGACAGAGTTGCTCAGGAAGTGTGGCATTTTGCCAGAGAAGGCAGCCTCCAGGAACTGAAACAGAGCGACACTGGTGACCCTTCACTGCCTTAGACCAGCTGTTGGAGAGAAGGCAAGCACTGGTGTGTGCACTGCTACGTGAAAAGAGAAGAAATGAGAGTACATGGAAATTGTCACATCAGCATTAGGCTGGGAATGTGTATCTTTGCTGGTGGGAATGTAATGTTGTCGGGTTTGGGTTTTGGTTTTTTTTTTTATTTTTCCATCATGTTCTTCTATAGGCTATATCTACAATGATAGCTCTTTTTTTTTGTTGTTTTTTCCCCTAGAATTCTACCTGTATTTGTGCACTTCACTGAAAATTCTGTGTAATTCTTATGTAGTCACAGAGAGTGAATATTGCAGTTGGTAGGCTCTGTCCTTAAAAATTACTTTAAAAGCTTAAAGATGTGCTCTGGGGAGTTGGTTTCTCCCTGTCCATCCTAACTAATGGATAACTTTGACTAAGGAAGAATCACATATGGTAATTGCAATGTTTTGGGGACCCTAATGCTATTCATTAGGGTAACTTCTCATTCACAATTGGATCTGCTCTGTAAAGAGGTCTGAACTGAGCGATAGGGACTGAGTGCACAGTGATTCAGCTGACTAATTGTTGGATACCTGCTATCTGCACTGGCTGAGTTGGAGGGAAGGCATTTGGGCTGTCCCTGCCTGTGCTACACACGGTCCACGATGTTGGCTGGGCAGCCCAGAATCATCCTGGGATGTTTGCTGCCTTCCTGAACACACTCAATGTACTTTTGCCTCTGGATTGTCGGGCCAGACAAAAAAGAAACCCCAAACTCAAATGTAGCCAAGAGGAAGGGGAAGTTTAAACCATGTAAGCTCTGATACTGCAGATAGGTTCACAGGACACATGAAGATGGGGATATTTCAGTTGGAGTAAAAAAGGAAGAGCCAAACATTCAGTAGAGGACACATGCTTGTTTAATTTGCACTGTGCTGACACACAGTGGAGGGCTCCACAGTACCCTTTCTGAAATTCACTCCAGTCCCCAACAGGAAAAGAAAGCAGCATTTTGAGCACAGAGGACGCACTCAGCAACCCTAGAAAGAGCAAGCAGTGGCTATTGAGCCAGCTACAGAGGGGGCTAACTAGGAAACACTGAAAGCTGAGATCACACAGATGAGAATGGAGCAAAGAAGCAGCAGAAGACAAGCAAAAGGATGCAGACCAATGAGCTGTCTTGAACGCAGTTCTCTCTTAATCCAGAGTGACCTAGGTTTTGGGTTTGGTGCTAGAATGGGAAGTTTTCGTCAGACGTTATTAGCCCCGATTGGGTATCTGATTTGATTAAAAAAAAAATCCTGTTTTCAACATACTTTTACATCTAGAAAGTTATAGCTATCTATCCTGCTATATAATTATCTTTTTAGGAGAGGAAGGGGCAAATCTACTACATGTAGTTAAGCACTTCTTATCCGTATTGCCTGGATAAGAATTACAGAGGATGGCCTTCTTTAAAACTCTTATTTTCTCACCTGTATGGGCACGATGCTGCTAGCTTAAATGGATTTCCTTCTGTTTTGAAATAAGTCATGTGAGAGGATACGCCTAATGTTCTTGTCTAAATTTATAGTGCTATGTCCTACCTGGGGAGTCACGAGCATTTGCTGTATTTTTCAGAGATGTGTATTTGCAATTAGTCATCCATATGAAGGGACTGTTTAAGACAAGCCTTTCCCCCAAAGCAGTTAATTCTTCAAAATGAAAATAATCAGATAATGAGTTCATTTCCGATTTCACGTTTAATGCCAAACTTCTTTGGATAGACAAGATATGCTGGCAGAGCTCTGCTCTCATTGTGTATGTTTTTTATTAACTGGGAAACAGACAGTTGATTCTTATCCTCTCTATCAGCTCAGATAAATTACACATATTTTAGAATGAGAGCCTTGTGCAAACTGGCTGGCTGGATTCAATGTGGGAGCCCATTCTATGGGAGCCGGTCTGTGTAAACTGCATCCAGGCCCTTCTAGCAAGAAGTGAAAACCTTCGAAGACCCAGCTGGGGAATCTCCTACTTGATGGAAATTTTTACCACAGTAACTTGTATTTCTGTAGCATGAAAATAAGTAAGGCAGCAGAGAGTCTATCTCTGGCAACTTTACCAGTATCTAGGCTGCTATGCTGTTTCTGATGACAGCCCTTTGGTAGTGCAAGGGAGCCCCTGAACAGCATGGGTGCTGCTGATGACTCCATGGTGCTTGCGAGCCAATGTAGGCTTCAGCTGTTCGCGACGCATAGGATAGCAGATACTGCTAGGTATTTCAGGGTTGTGTTTTAAAAAGGTTGTGGAGGGAGGTGAAAACATAACAAAGCATGGCACCAATAAAAGTGTTAAATACTGTTTTTCTTACTGCAGGTCAGCTTTGGTCAGTGAACATACTATGGTTTTATAGACCTGCCAAGGAGAAGAGAATCTGGCCCTGAGTCTGGCCCCTGTGAGACTTTCAAAATCAAGTTTTCTTTCCAGACAGAAATTGAGAAGAGAGAAATTGAGAAGATTTATTTGCAAGTGGTATTTATGATATACGGTATGTCAAAAACACTTTAAAAAGATTATTCTTAAGATGTCCTAAATTTTAGCAAGAGGTCAAAGTATTCACAATAATTTCTAATTTTGAACATTCTAGATTAAAATTCAGATTGATATCTGATGTCTTTTATACAAATAATATTCTTCTTGTCTAAGTACAATGAATTCAAACATGTCACAAAGAGACCAGTCATTCATAAATGAAGCAAAGCTGTCTCCTGTTGATTCTTTGTATTAGCTTCACGCTTAGGTTGATGGTGCTAGCTCCTGTCCAAACCTAGAACGTTAAAACAACCTCTGTGCTAAAGAGCTCCCAGTCTAAACATACAACAAAGAGTCAGGAGATGGAGACAGACAAGAGGAGGGACTACAAACACAGCGATATCAATCAGCACAGCCAAAGTGCAGTAGTAATCACACTGCACTTAAGGTTTTAAATGGGTATTGCAGAAAAGGAGCATTTCAAGGTAAGATTTGAAAGAGAACAATGGGCTTATTTTTATAGATGTTTGTCTGTTTTTTTAAATGTAGCAAGAAGTAGCGTCAGAGAAAACAGTTTGTCTGAATCAGGCTGCATTTTTAGGAAGTCGTAATTGACCCCAGAAGTCTCAGATTCAGATGTTGAACAAAAATAAGATCAGTAGAGTTTGTTGAGATTATCATTTTTTATGATGTACAAAATAATGTCCATGACAACGGAGGGTGTAACAGAGCTATATAGGTGCAGCTGGAGTAAGACTTTGGCTCTGCAAACTCTAGACAAATACTGGCTCTGACAACTTCACTTTTTAGTTTCTGAGGACCCGTTGAACATAAGTTGCCTGCGCTTTTGCAGGGGTATGGAACAGAGGGAGTCTGGTGTCCACAAAGTAAAGCCAAATGAACATTGTGATTTCTGGGAAAAACAATATTTGCAGCATGAGCTCCAGACAGGAGAGGCTAGGGTATTAGTAACGTGTGACTGGAGACAGTCTCTGCAGTCCAGCTCTCGCTGTCAAGAGAATAAAGGAGTGTCTTGAGAGAGCTTCTCCTTTCCAACCCTCTCCTTAGAGGGGGGAAAAGTGCAAATATTTTTCTTTCTGCTGTCATTCTGAGGATGAAGCCACCATTTGAATTTTCCTAACCCAGTGTTTAATTTTAAGATGACAGAAATACAAGAAGAACCTGATCTCAACCCTCGCACATATGCTAGTTAACACTTTCATGGATGAGTTAAATACTAAGAAAATTTAAGCTGCTTAAATAAGAATTTGGTGAATTACAACTACCCACTGAAAAAAAAAAAAAAAACAAAACAACAAATAAATGTGTATTTCTGCTCTTTCCTTTTTAAGGATCACCTCAGATTGTTTTATTTTCTTTTTCAGTAAAAGTCTGATTTGGAAAGTTATTGTCTGGAGGTTGTATTTGCATAACAGCAAGAAGGGTCACCCTGCATTGTCCAGCGTTGATGAAAAAAATAACCTTCAGAGAAAAGGAAGGCAATTTGCTCTATTGTGAGTCATCAGGAGCTGTTGTGCTGAAGGAAGGAGACACTCTTGAGGAAAGAGTTACTGGCATAGGTCTACTGTAGGGGAAAAACAGTGTTGTACTGTGGGTACGGTTTCAGTAGGAGAAAAATTAACAAATGGACTATGTGCTCTGCTTTTCTGTTCCCAGGAGGCAAAGGTCCCTGGCAGATTGATAGTGATAGTTGCTTGTTGCAATGCTTCAAGATTGCTTCAGCCACCTCAAGCCACATACATAGTGTTTGGGTTTAAAGAAGTTTGAATTTGGTTAGATGTCTACCAGTTTTCCATACAAGCAGTGACAGGCACTGTGCCTGATATATCTTCAATCAAAAGGTGCCTTCTGTTGCCTCCTCTGAAACTTCTGGTTCAGACTCCTTGTTTCAGAACTTGTTTCATATTCCGTTTGTCTCCATTTACAGCAACTTTTTTACTATGTGGTTTTTCAGGGGAAAAAAGCCTGTGGTGAGGGAACATTCAGAACAGACCCGGCTTCTCTGCAGGGTCCTTTCAGGAACTCCACTGCAAGAAAACAAAAATGTTATACCTAAGTGGGGTGATATTTTTCTTAATGCTGTACTCTCTGGCTTGCTAGTCCATTTCAGCTGTGAAGGTATGTTTGGTATGAGCACCCCATTTCATCAAATAAGAGGGTCACTGCATGGTATAACCTTTTATTGACTTCTATGCCCCAGTCACTCTAGAATATATATGTATGAATTTCAGGTAGGAATATCCGGCTTAGGGGAGTCCTATTGTTTGCTCTAAGGTCTGCCACAGAGCGAACCTCTCCCTGCCTAGACTCAGTCAAGAGGGCCCCTGCCTCCAGGAATAATGGCTCAGGAGCAGTGCTGCGACCTCCGACTGAAATGTGTAGCACTGGTTTGTCCTTCAAGTATGAAGCCAATAAGGACTCTCTACCACAGTTTTTGAACATATTTCCAAGTATGGCAGGGCGTAGTGGCAGGCGCATAATAGCACTTTTGGCATGTATTATACTGTGCTCAACAACTCCACTCTCTGATCCAAACATGCCCACCAAAAATAACCTCAGTGAACAGCTTTTATTTTAATTATTCCAGTGTGGGACTCATGAAGTTTTGCCAACAATCTGGTTTATAAAGCTTTTTGTATCTAAGCACAGAAACCCGTAGTGTGTAGTTAATCCCCCACTAGGATTTTTCTGATCCAGTCACAGGTCTATTCTGCAACCTCATCTTTCTTTACCTATCACTTGCTCTTAATGCTGTTCACTCCATTGACTCCTTGAAATCTCACCCTTTCTTGGCTCCTGTGACTTTTCTTTCCCAGCTATCCCCCCTAATTTTTCATTTTCTTTTTCAGCTCTCCTTTCAGTGGTTGTTGGTGGTTACTTACTGGTTCCTCAGTAGTTCTGATCTCTGCAGGGATCTTAGTGAGATCTGTACGTGGACTCTCCTCTCCCCTGTTTACACTCTCTGTCCAACCTTCTGCAGGGTACAGTAACCAAACAACTGCACTTTTGCCAATGACTTGCAAATCTGCCTTTTCCTATCTAGTCTGTTTCCTTTCATCACCGAGTCTTTCTATTTTCTTACTCTCCTTACTCACTTTTCCAATTTCCTTCTCTTTCTCCCCATGTCATATATTGTAAAGCAAACATAAGAAAAAGGACCTCCCTGTGGTTTGGTGGAATGAGCTGCTGGGTTCTGCAGACCACTTCCAGGCCTTGAGTGAGTTGACTATGGTAATTCCTCTCTATTCTCTATGTTGGACTATTTATTTAACCCTTCCTTCATGAAACTCTAATTCGCTTTGTGGGGAAGCGCATGCAGTTTGGGACATGGCATTGGTGCAGTATTTAAGGAAGCACTTACTGTTACTTTGTAAATAGCCTCAGATATTGAATAAATTGTCCCTTTAAGAAGATTGAATGTAAATGCCAAAAAAAAAAACCCAACAAGAGTTGATGTGATGTTCAGTTTAGGTTAGGTTAATTTCATTAGATTCATTTCCTAAGCATGCCAAAAGAAATAGCTTTAGGAGGAAGAGAAGGAACTTTCCAGAGCAGGATAACCCATAGCCTGGTAGTTTTCAGCACAGGTGTGGATAATACAGGTTCAGATCCCTTCATGTCTGGAGGGAACTGAGCCCAAATCCCCTGCAGTCTGAGGTTGTAGCGCGATTGCCTAGAACAGGCCTGGCAGCAACAGCACAAGCTGCTTTTAGTGTTTTGGTGGAGGAGGGTGGAGATCCCTGCCTTGAGATAGCTAAATTCTGGTGAGGCTTGAGGTAATTCCAATATTCTCCACATTTCCTAATGGCTAATTTGGGCAGCTTCTGCTCAGCCTTCTGTTTGAGGTGTCTATATTCTCCGCTTCCCAAAGCTCCAGATCCCAGCACGCTCCTAGCAGTCAGGAGCTGCAGTTTTCAGTGCTCTGGGGCCTAAACACTGGTTTTGTCCAGAACAAAATATTTATCTGTATTTATGTAAATGATTAGCTCTACAGGGTCTTGTGCTTGGTTACCTTGATAAGTGCTACTAATAACAACAATATTGACAACATGACTTTTACATGCAGCATTCATATAACGTTCACATGCCATCTGTTACAACATCTATAACACAGTGCTTGAATTTATGAAGCAAAACCAGGGGAATGTCTTTGCACTAAGGACAGACAAGATGTATAGTTTTGTGAGAATGCCTTTGCAGTGAAGATATTTTCAAACTACTGCTTACTAGCATGCTACTCTGTGCTTGACTAAACCTGAAATGCAATATCTAATACTGGTATTTTCGTTTTGTCTCACGTTGGACTGTGCTCTGGTTCTGCTGCCTTAAGTTTCTGTGCATATGCAGTAGGGAGTATAAAACGGGGGATTTTCAGAGGTCTGGAGGTCCTTCAGTGTCAAATTACTTTTGAAATTCTACTTTAGTGTTTCCATAAGGCTCCCAGATATTCTTGGCAATTTACAATAGTCCTTGTCCCAAAGCATTTAAAACACATTTCAGATATGCCAAGAATAATAAAACTAAAAACAGGGAGGAAAAAGGAATGAAATAATACAGGATATAGTTAGAAGATCAGTGATTATTCAGATATTCAGTATTTTATTTTTAAGGCTTGGATGGAAGGACACAACTTTTAATTATTGACTCACTGATTGTGACAGTGTAAGAAATGTTTCTAGAAGTCAGATTTGAGTTACAGGAGGATTTCACATAAAATCTGAATGCTTTTGAGAGAAAGAGTTGCAAACACTAGACTTCATTATCTAGCACAAATACTCGAAACAAAATGGTTAATTGATCTCCTTCTCATCAGTTTCTTTTTTTTCCAAATATGCTGGTGCGTTTGTGATTAAAAATACAGATTACCAAGAAGATTTTGCTTTATACTTTGCTTTAAGAAAAAAGAACAAAAAAACCTCTCTGCTTTATAGTAAGCAGAGGGATGCTGCAGTATTTGAACAAGTATCAGCCAGCAGCTGTTTAAAAAAAAAAAAATGAAATAATGAAAGAACTTCTACTTTAAATATTTTAAACTTTTCAAAAATAACAACCTCAGATCATGTAGATTTGGTGCCTGCTCACTGGAAAGTCACCAAATCTCACTTGTTTTTCTTGGGCCTCACTCAAACACAACTGGCCTCAAGCTAGTAAGCAAGCCAGCAAATGTCCTGGCTTGTAAAGAAATCTGATCCAGCTCTGTAAATCGAACCCAGCCTAAGAGCGGTGGTGAGGGGAACATATGGAAAATTAATGACAGATAATAGAATCATGGGATAGCCTTAAATTAAAAAAAAAAAAAAAAAAGTGTTATTAAGTTTGTGCAACAATTCCAGCTAATGATCTTTTGAGTTAAGAAAGTTACAGAGTAGCTGAGGGTTGCTTTTGAACTTGCCAGCACCTACGCTCTAGAAATGGCTGCTGCATTGCTCTTGCCCCTCTGCAGCCTGAAATTTCCCCCCTTGCACATTCTTAATTGATACTTGTAGCAGAATTGCTTTACAAGCTGGTTCAGCTGCAACAGCGCTTTGGGAAGTACAGCAGTTCTGGTCCTACCTGTTTAAATAAATGGGAGCCTCAGGAAGAGGAGTGGATTGGAATTTGCTTGGGCTCAAACTGAGTATAACAGCAAAAGCCAGGCTGAGAACTACAAGCCTGGCCAAGCACTAAAAGGAGGAGGAGGTAAGGGTGGTGTGTGTTTTCTTTTTCCACTCTGTGGACCTCCAGGCATTTTGCAAAGATAAGCTGCTTGTGGTGTGATGTCATGGATAAGGAAACAGTCCCAGGGAGTTGCACAGCCCCTCTCTGGTGGAGTGAGTGGGTTTCTCAATGGAAAAGAAAGAATCATTTTGAGAAAAGGGTATGTATTTCTGGAATAACTCAAATCACATATTTATTTGGCTGATGGCCTGGGATGGTCACCTAGGGTAGACTTTGAAATGTGGCACCATTTTGTACCAAGAGAAAAGTGATCTTTTTCTTCTTATGCCTCCACTTTTGTTTTATTGAAGACCAGCTTAAATACTAATATTATTTTTCCTGCCTGGACCCTAAAATGTCTCTCACTCCTCCCTTGTTGTTTCTGAAAAATCACCTCTTGACAATGGAGGAGCATCAAGCTACTTTATTGCTGAATAACTTGGGTGTCTTCACTTCTTATCACCATGTCCAGCCTTGTGCATCTTTAAAAGACCATGCAGTGCAGGGGTGGCCTGGGTGATGCTGTGTGATAAACTGATGCCTCTTATGATGAAGAAGATTTCCTGTACATTTAAGGAAAACTAGCAAGGACTGTACAGACGGAGAATGGCAGGCAGTGGTCTCCATCTCTTTATTGCTAAATAACATACTACAGCTGTTGGATTATTGTCTTTGTCTCCTGGTGAGTAAGAGCACAGCTTACGCTCTTGTGGTTGTAGTCTCTCTGCAGGAGAAAACTTGTTTGTGTTGTTTAGTCTTAAATTTGTCTCTTCTCTCTTTTATAATCTGAAATGAGGACTGTATGCTGTGATCCTTGCAAAACCATTCCTATTTCCAGGGCATATATGATAACAGTAGCTCAGCATTTAGAGTATTCCTCATTCCTTGCTCATACACTGGTATCAAGAAAAAAGTAAAGTGTCAACTGAAACAGAGCGTCAGCAAAAAGTGTTTCATACATGGCTTTGATAGAAGAGCAGACCCTCACCCTGCTGAAGAGTAGCACTATTACCACAGATATTTCTGGCTGCATCCATCCTGTTGCACATGAGCAAATGTTGAGGTTGATTTGCCCACTCAGAGACCCTTTAGGGCCAAAAGCTGGGCAACTCACCTGGTCATTTGGGTTTTAAAAAAAAACAAAAAACAAGTCTTGTGCCATTCAACGTACTTTTCTTTTTCTTTTCTGTGTTTTCCTCCTGAACCTGTTGCCTTTATGCCAACATGGTGGCTCAGGGTCCTTCCCAGAAGAGCTTTGGGGAGGCTCTGAAGAGGACCAGGCTTGCCCCAGACTCTTGAAGATCAGGTGCTGCAGGTCTCTGGCATCAACTCTAAGCTTCCCTTCCTGGCTGTTCAACTGAGAGAAGAAATGGACTTTCCAGTAAAGCTTCTAAGGTGCCTGTCTACACCTTTATTGCAGTTTAAAGAAATACACTGGGATCAAGGTGTTAACAAATTGGTGAATTCTGTAGCTTACATTATGTAGTTGATCACATTAGATCATCAAAAGGATTCATACTAACCATAAAAATTGATGTCTATAAAACTAAAAAAACCTGCTGAGTTGTATAGGAAAAAAATGCACATGTAACAGAAAAACATGTAAATGCACATTTACTGCAGCAGAAAGCCTTAACTATGTCTGTGGAGTGGGGGTGATTTAACAGGCAGACTTTTTTCCTGAGAAGTAACTTTTAAACCACTTCACATGGCTCAAAGACTGGGAATCAGTATCAGTAGAGAAAGAAAGAAATGAGAAGTGTTTAGAAATACCAATGTTTCCAAACATAAATATTTCCATTTCTAGTTTGATAAATCTGTTTAAATCCTTTCAGGTTCCTGTGGAGGAGTAAAACAGCCTGAAGGTAAGACTTATGATGTAAAAGAGTGTTTTCTGTGACCTTGGCATACCTATGAACTGACCGAGAGAGGTGATGGCTCCAGAGTCCACAGTGCATGTTATGCTTTTCTAATGCCTAGAAGATTCAATACATCTGAAATATAACAAAAAAAAAAAAATTCCTGCAGGGTAGTGGATATGTCCTACTGACAAGAGGGAGCTGTATTCTTTTCCCATCACCTCATAAACAGTGGGGTTCTGACTGAGGATGTTAGGTAATGCTTGCCATATACAGAACTCCAAGGGGGTATTACTTTCATTGTATAACCCTTTGAGATCTGAGGCAGTATTGTTTAACAAAGCATATTGTTTTTCCTTCTTGCTTTTACTGAGCTTTGATGCTGATTTTAGAACTTGACAGCTGTGTTTAGACTTGTCTTACATCTCTCATACAGAGTGGGGGAAAATATAGATGTTTGGGGCAGCAGACAACATAAACTGTGTGGAGGGGATGGGGAGAGAAAGGCAAGATTTACCTTGGAAAATTGTAGGATAAGTCCACAATGATGAACTTCTAGCTGTCCTCCTTTTGGGAGACTCCTTAGAGCTGAATGAGGTGCTTGTCCCTTATGTCCTACCCAGGAGAACTGTGTGCCTCAGAAAGGGACTCATTGCCACCTAACGCCGTTGTAGAAAGACATGAAGTCTGGCTAGGCACCATGCTTCAGAAAGATTCCTATCTTTGCTTGGAATTGTGATCCAGAAGACCTTAAGTCGCCCACAGGACTGCTTGATCTTCCCTATAGTACTCTTCACTGTGACAGTATTTAGGTATGAGTATTTTGTGTGGCAAAATAATTATGGTGAAACAATATCTATCATGAATTGTCTCTGAAAAAAAGTCAGAACTCGTTACAGCTATTGTAATAAATGAAATTAAAATAAGCTTTTGGTCATTACTTTCAAATCCCTAACATCAAATTAAAGTTAATTCTTGTAGAATATTAACCTGCTAACCTGTTTAAGTTCATCCTTTATGGCATAAACAGAGATGTAAAGAGTTCATATTTGTTCAATAGCTGAGGTTTTTTTTATATATGGCCCATCTTCTAATAATTATGAATACTTTGTTCAATATCTGAAAATTTTGATGTTCCACTATCTCTATAGATACCCAAGGAAAACGTCTTGAATAAGTCTGTGGGACTGCACACATGGAACCAGGGATTGGGTCCAAAATAGGAAAAGAGAAGGAATCAAAGGACATTCAAAACTCTAATAAAATAGAAGTCAGGCACAATCCTATTCAAGGCATGAATAGCTCTTTTTTCTTCACTATTTTGTCTAAAGATAGAAGACCCAAGAATATTAATTCTTCTCAACTTCTGTAGGACACCATGCAAACAAGGCTTTTAATGAATGATGCGTCACGATATTATTTGTTTGTGTTTGTTTTCGTTTGGAAGAACAACATTTCCATGGTGTTTGATTAAGTTGTAGCCCTCACAGGAGAGGTCTCCTGAGTTTCAGCAAGATTATATCTGAAGGAAGATGCAAAAGCCCAGGTCCCTTTAGATGTTTCTCTCTGTGCTGTTTATGTACATTCTTGTTTCCAAGCTGGAGTGAATCTTATGAGAACAGAGCCTTTGTAGCAACTTCTCAACACCACCTCCCCAGACCATAAGCATGTCTGTTCTGTAAATACACTTCTCCCACTCTGATATGGGATGTCTTCACCTTTGTTTTCTCACCTTCTTTTCAGAATTTGTTTGCTTTTGGCAGCTGAGGGATGGGGTATGATGAGCGATCTTTGCCACCTTTGAAGGGTGTGTCCTTGCACACACAAAGTGTGTCTTTGTACACACTTTGAATCAATTTTTAACTGGGTATCAGAAGCAATGATAATTTAATGACTACTACTGTTAACCATTTCACAACTGATCAGTTCAGCAGGCATGTAAAATCAACATACTTCTAAGCCAATATAATATTGTGTGTCAGTGGTTGGTATAATTTGTGTCCTCTGTAAACGGAAATGAACAGTTCATAGACCTTATTTGGGCACTGAACACAGAACCTATATTTATTCTCATAGAACAAAACATACTACAGGACTGTCACTTCTAAACTAAGACATCTAACAAATATCCCCATAGCTTAGACCCCAAGCTTGGGTTGTCTTAGAAAGGAAAAATCTGAAAGTTCTTCAAGTATTTTGCAATAATTTAGAACCAGACTGAAATTTCATCGCTTGTAGTGTTCTTCAGTTCCAAACCACTGTGTCTGGTAGAAATGTCTGGAATGTGGAGTATTGTATTTAAAAACAAAGCACAGCAATCCTTAATAGCCACTCCATCACTTAGCTAAACAAAATCCCTACCCACACCATTCTAAAAGCGGAGAGTGGTGAGGATGGGAGAAATAGTGGGGGGGAAAAAAAAAAAATTAAGTAAAACTGTGTATACAGTGACCAGATTTAATCACTTTGAAGTTTGGAACAAAGATGAAAATATAAATTAAACAAAACTGCCTTTATCCCATAAAATACTTAAAATGGTAGTTACAGAATTCAGAGGGTCCACTGTTTAGTTCCAAAGAAAACTGTATGAAAGGCCAGGAAGCCACTTCTGCTTGGTTACCCTTACACTAAGGATCAAAGCAGAAAGGTATCTCATTTCCATGAATAACTTTGAAGTATTTTATAAAGAAAGTCAGAAAATGGGTCTTAAGAGTAGTTCTTACTAGTCTGCCTTGCATCAGAGGAAAGGAATAAGAAAACTATGTCTCTTTGCTGGAAGAGGTACCAGTACTGTATTGTACAGCAAACTTCTTCATCTGTCCCTTGTAATTTTCGGTTTGTAAAGACCAAGAAAGAGTGGGACAGGTTTATTATTGCCTTGGGATCACTTTTTTTTGCCCCGTCTGCTCTCAAACCTTCCATATGCTTCTACATCCATGTCTTGTTTTCAATTTTAGCGAAGTTTTTTATGTGGAATATCATAAAATCCTAATTTACTGAAGCTTCTTTTTATAGAACGGAGAAGGGAGGAGGGAAGTATTGAGATATTATGTGCAAGACAGTCCCAAGGAATACATTTGTGAATTTCAAGTGTCAGTCAGTTTATCAGCCCCTGTTTCAGTTATTGATAAATACTATTCCTCTTTCTGTAACCTATGATTGTGTATTCTTACTGTGTGTATAGAAAGCTGGCGTAGTTTAGCCCCACTCAAGACTAAGCACTATGCGATTGCTCACTTACCCTCCCCACTCTCTGAGGGAATGGGTGAGAGATAATATAACAAAAGGCTCGAGGTTCAAGTTAAGAACAGGGAGAGATCATTCAAGTTACTGTTATGGGCAAAACAGACTCGACTTAGGGAGAACTAATTCAGTTTATTAACAATAAAACTGAACTAGGATAATGAGAGAGAAAAACAGATCTTAAGAACACCTTCCCCCCACCACTCCCCCCTTCCTGGGCTTGACTTCATTCCCGACTGTAACACCTTCTCCCTCCCACCGGATCAGCACAGGGGGATGGGGAATGGGGATTGCGGTCTGTTCATCACATGTTGTTTTTGCTGCTCCTTCCTCCCTGGGGGAAGAACTCCTCACATTCCTCCCCTGCTCCAGTGTGGGGTCTCTGCCATGGGAGACAGTTCTTCATCAACTGTTCCAGTGTGAGTCCTTTTCCACAGGGTGCAGTCCCTCAGGAACCTGCTGCCCCAGTGCAGATGTCCACAGGGCCATAGCCTCCTTCAGGCATCCACCTGCCTTGACATGGGGTCCTCCATGGGCTGCAGGTGGATCTCTGCGTCTCCATGGGCTGCAGGGGGACAGCCTGCTTCACTATGGGCTGCTGGGGAATCTTGTCAGGAGCAACATTACTCCTCCCCCTCCTTCTTCACTGACCTTGGTGTCTGCAGCTGTTCCTCTCTCAAGAAATTCCTTACACCTGGACCCAGGCAGACACCTCTCATAGTCTCTCACATCTCTTCTCTTCTCTCTTGGCTGGGCCGGGCCAAGCCCAGACAAGTGCCTGGCGAGAGGCCAGAGTGTGAGGACTGCAAGACTTGTGGTTTCCCCTTGCTGCCCGCACTTCTGTTTTATTTTTTCCCCTTCTTAAATATGTTATCACAGAGGCATTATCACCATCACTGATTGACTTGGACTTAGCCAGGTCCACCAGACAAAGGGGAAACTTCTAGCAGCTTCTCCCAGAAGCTGCCACTGTAGCACCCCTGCTACACAAAACCAGCCCAAAATGCGAAGTGAATATCTAAGTGTACTAATACACACTTATTTTGGGGAGTACAGCATTCAAATGCTGAACTCATGAAACTGTTAGGCCATACGGATGCCTAATGTCTATACTGAGAGATGGTGAGGAGAACCTGCCCTCCCAAATTGCCACATCTGGCACTACTTAGTAATAACTTCTCATGCATTTTTGTTCATTGTTATCCCTGAATTCTACTTGAATCAGGAACAGGAGTGTCAACTTACTGAGTATCTGCTGGTTTCACCAGCATAATGGAGAGCATTTCTAGTACAGGGAAAGGCATAGTCTTTCTTCTTCTGACAGAGCAGAAAGTCCTAAGATGCCAAGTAAGCGTACCAAATCAACCTTAAGAGAGGTCTAGGAAACATCCAACAGTTGTTCTCATGCACATGAAGTCCTGCATACAAAGAGTCATCAGGGACAGCCCAGTTGGGTGTGCTTGGTGGGGAACAGAGCACCAAGCATGCTTGAATGTACATGGGCTCATGCATCACTTGTTTTGTATTTTAACATTTGCTCTTTACTTAGATAGCAAAACTAGTATACAAATTATATCCTTCTGCTTAAATAAAAAAGTCTCTTTTTCAGTCAGCAAACTGTCTGCATCCTCAGCAGACTGAGGGGGAATCAAGTGGAAGAGTCTCCTGTATATGGTGTGTGGTTATAGCAATCGGTTCTCACTGACCTGTTATGGGCTGACTTCTGTCAGCACACACCATTTGTTGAATACTCATAACAAATACTGTTCAAGATAGCAGAGGTACATCCCTCTGGAAGTCACTGATGACAGCTGGCCCTTTCCTAGGTTAAAAGCAGAAGGTTTGCCTCTGAGGGAACAGGAACACTTCCAGGCGTACCTGTGATGCCTCCTCCTGCTCTGTTCAGAATTGGATCAGAACAATTATTTTTCTGATCCAGAAAATCAGAACAAGGCCAGAAATCTTGTTCTAGAGCAAGATTTCTGCACAAGGGAATAGACTGTATTTCCTATGCACTGCCAGCAAAGCTATTTTTCTTTGCCCTTCTCCAGTGTTACGTTGACCAACTTAAATCAAATCCTCATATTCCAAATGGTGAAGAATCTGGGCAGTAATGTGTGACTGTGGTTCAAAGTTTTGAGTAGCTGAAGTCTGAAACTTCAAGTAGTCACTGACTTCAGGAGAATGAGCGTATCTTGTTCAGCAAAGAACTACATCACTTTTACATAACAACATGATGCACTGAAATCACCTGTAAAAACAAATATCTGGAGTTAATGGTATATTGCATCAGCACAACCTATATAGAAGGTACCATGAAGCAAAATGATAAATTTAAGAATTTTGTGCAAACATGTATGATTTTGCAGATGTTTTGTGTTTAGACATCCAAACACATATGCGCACACACACACATGCAGGTACTCTCTGAATATATTCTTTGTGAACCACTTCCCACTCTGTATGTGTTATTGTATATGTTAAGGTATGTCAGTAATACAACACTCGTGTTGTTTAAATGTTTGAAGGGAAGACCCTCCTGGGAAACGTTCATAGGAGTGAGTCAACCTGAGCACTGAAAGAGAAATCCAAATCCTGTAGCACTTTTGAAATTTGTTCTTGTAGACGCTGTAAGGAAATATGAGAGAAGCTCTGCTGGAGAGAAACTGCTGGGCACTGGACTTTTTTTTTTTTTTTTTCCCTCCTTTAAATGAAACATAGAATGGGCTTTTAACTGCCTTTTCTCCATAATGGCTACTTAAGCTTCTCCACTAGCATTAAAGAAAAAAAAAGAAAATTCCAAGCAAAATTCCTATTCAGAGTAAAAAATATAAATTAAAACTAACTGCGCAACGCACACCCTTTTCTTTCCTTCCTGTTTTGTTTGGTGTTTTCTAGCTCTGCTTTTCGGACAGCTGAATGGGGGCTGGGAAAGTGTTTACAATATTTTCACATGATTGAGATGGCAGAGTTCTTGCACTCTGTGAAAGGCCTTCTGTTTTCAGATGGCATTGAAAGTTTACCGTCTTTCCAGACAAAAGGAAGAGAGCCCGTTGCCAGCGGATGAGTAATGGGCATGGCCTCCGCACAATACCTCCTATCCAGTCCTAAATCTACATGGTGTTCTTAGGCTTCCCGGCTTCTCCAAAGCAACCTTTGTCTCTGCTCTGGGAGACCAAAACTGCTCGTTGGGCGAGTGGGGATGCAGCCAAGAGGGGAAGGCTCGGTGACAACAGTTGCTCAGTGCTCACTGCCCAGTATCTGCCTTCTTACTATGTTACTATAATAGTTGGAAACCTATCAACAATTGGGCATCTTCTATACAAATATGTTGCAGACCATCTGTATAGTTTTCAGTTCCAGAAGATTCCAGTAACTCACTAAGTTTTAATACTTTTTTTTTTTCCTTTTTGTTCTTAATCTGATGGGCTGTCCTGAGATAAGTGATTAAAGCAAAAGCCTGCTGTAATTACTTCGGAGCTAAAACTGCGCAGAAGTTGCCAATTCGTTTATTTGTTTTCTTACAAGCAGCTTGAAGCAAGCATTTTCCACTGTTAATAATTTTTAGGTTCTATTAAGTCATCTTCTTTTTTTATCAGAAAAATATTTTGGTGAAAATGATTGCTAACATATCCTTTACTAGAACAGACAATTCTAAAGTTTTTCCAGAGAATCTGTGCTCTGTTGGCATTACAGAGACTAGTAGGTAATTATTTTCTTGTTTCTCTTATAAAGTTTCTTAGACCTTTGTTTGAAATTTATCTATATGCATATATGTAAATGTAGACTACATACGTGTGGGGCTTGTGTGTGTGTGTGTGTCTCTGTCTACCTACCTACAAGAACTTGCATTTCACTCTCGTACTTTAAAGTGCACTAAGAGGAGCTTTCTAAGAATTAACTAAGCATTCATTAACTACTCTTAATTTTGACTGTGTGCTCAGCTAAGAATTGTCAGAATTAAATTCTTAATCTTTCATACTAATTTGATGTAGTACAGACACTGATTCATCATTATCAGGAAAACAGAAGCAAAGATGTAAGATATTGGATTTCTAAAGGGTTGGTTGTAGCTGGTATCAGCAATTTACTGATTAACCTGTAGTAACCTGTAGTGCTGACAGTCCTGTGTATACAAGCAATGCATTAATTTTCTAATTTACCAGAGAAGATCTTTCAAAATAACTAATTCTATTCTTTGGACTTTTTTTTTTCTTTTTTAAGGAGTTAGCTGCTTAAAACAGCATTAAAATAATCTGGCTTCATTTCCTCTGCTGAAAGAGCAAGTCAGCTGAAACTTGGACCTTTTGCTGAAAGGAGAAAAAAAAGAAGTTTTTTCTTTAAAGAGCATGACCATACACATTCCACTCTGGTGCCTTTAAAGGGAACTTCCCTGTTTTAAATGCCCTCGAGCATAGAAATACCAACACCTCTTAATTGTATAATATATTACAGCCTAAAACATTTACAGAAGTGCTTTCCAAGTATTTCCCTGTCCCAGGTGCTTGGTCCTGCACCTCCTAAAGTAATAGGCTACTTCCCCAAAATTTTAATGTGCTTGGTGCCACAATGAGACATATGCTCTGTATCAGGGGAAGGGGAAGTGGGGGAAGTAAGTGGGACTGTCTGACATTGGTGCTTGCACTTGCGGCATACACAGACCTCTCTGTCTTGCGTCACGCAATAAAGAACAAGAAAATAACGAGGCTTGCACTTGGACTGTAAGATCCAAAGAGAAAGTATTATATTGTTAAGCATTTGAATGTCACTCTGCTCAAAGACTCCCTATCACTGTGTCCTCTGAGCAGTATCATGAAAGGAATAATAATTCTAGTAATTCACAGTGCTGAACATATACCAGTCCACAATACAGCCATCTTACAGCCGTCTGAAAGCTGTGCTCCAAACTGTATTCCTTGTTGTGCGGAGGTGACGTGAAGCTGAAGTCTGATGTTTGTCACGTGCAACAATGCTTCAGACTGAGGAAAAAGAAATATTCTGAAGAAACCATGACACTTTATTTTGATTCAGTGGAGGCAAAGTAAGATGCAACAATTTTCTTGGCCTATGCTTAACTAATCTATTTTTCAACTTGTTTACCCAAAATGAACTGAGACTTTTCCCCGCTTGAGAAATAAATCCCTTAATATAGAGCACTTAGGGCTCCCTAGGCTTCCATGAGACTCTACCCAGACATAACAGGATCCGAGCTACTCTGTCAGCTTTATTGTGACATCATACCTCTGCTAACACTCTCGGATGCTGCCTGCTCACAAGCTGTGCAGTTCAGCCGTCCACATGTCATGAGCACATGTCACCTGAATGCACTGCGATTCCGTGCATGGGCACTGAGTGAAAGTGGGTGGGCAAAGGGACTTTGTCTGGAAATACCTGTTCAAAAAGTCTGTCGCCTTCTTGAAAATCCTCCCTACTGTGCAAATGCAAGCTAATGCAGATGGTTTAAAGAGTTGAGGTCTCAAGTCCTTCTCCTAATAAGTCCCTGTAAGGGAGGAGCAGCAGCCGGACACAGTTTCCAGTAAGGATCTGGAGGGAGAGTGGCTCTGCCTGGTGAAGGGAGGAGATACTGCAGAGTTAAACAATTCTGTGAGAGCGGAGGACTGAATCTTTCCATGGCTGCAGTTTCAATCATCCACTTCCCCGCTAAGTTGTCTGCCATCCCTTTGAACCCACGTCTCCCGTGTGACAGAGCAGTGATCTGGCTGCTAAGCCACTAGACTAATATTGTTCTTTTAATCTCACAAAAATGTGTTATAAAAGAGTTTGCTTCACATGAGAAATTAAGTATAAGATCTGTCCTCATAAAGACATTATACCATGAATGCTCTCTTTCTGCTGGCTGCAAGAATAGGTGGCTCAAGGGTGAAAGGGTAGCATTTACATTTAAATACACCTATTGGAATCGCACAAACAGAAGGCTAAAACTACGGCTCCCTCTCTGAATGCTTTTAGAGTTTGCTGCTTTCTTTAGACAGCAGCAGTTTTTTTTTTTTTACATAATCAAAAATGGGAAACAAGATCCTTAAGAACCCATAAAATAAAACAAAGATGATCTTTGTGCTAGCAGGATAAATGGATTAACCTTTTCAAATTAATTATTTTACTTTTTGTCTATATTTACTGCTCAGGAGGTGAAATTCAGATATGAACTGGAGCTTTCTCTGCTGTTACACTAACTGGTAGTGCTGGCTGGGTGTGATGCTGTTTACATTTCCCAGAGAAAGTGAAATGCACTTTTTTTTTTTTTTTTTTTTTTTTTTTGTTTGCCAAACCCTGATTTACCCTGTGATAAAACAGAGAGCTCCTTACCACCTGGAGAAAACAGAAACTGAAAGAGGGTGGAAAGAGCACTTGGTGCCAGGGTGGCCTGGCAGCCAGGGTGCAAGCTCAGTGAAACCCTTGAAATGCACCCACTTGACCCAGGCCAGGCCTCCTTCTCTTTCCTTTCTGACATCTTTCTCCTGTCTGTACAGGAACAGAATCTTACAGGTTGGAATTGCAAAAACTCTGGGGTTGCCTTTGCTCTTTGGGACCTCTAGTTGAAAAAAAAAAAAAAGTTTCTGTATTTTCCCTGAATTTTTCCTCGTATTTTTTGATGGCTCTTTTATCATGGTTTTCCACCACCCAAGCAAGGGCCAAAACCAAACAGCATGAATAAATACCTTAAAATTACAATGTGGCTGGAAATCAGAAAACAGGAGCTACGTTCTGAAAAATTTTTGCACGCACTCTCTAATTTGTATTAAATTACCACATAATGTATAGCTAATAATGCTAATCATTAAATATGTTCCAGATGCCTCTGAACAGTGAAGAACTTAAAATCCAGATCTGGATGTGGAAGTTTCTAAACATCTAGTAAATATTTTTTCTTTTGTCTATTTATGTAAAACTGTGTCTTGATATAAAACCTTGTATGGTGGTGAATCCTAATGCATTTTTTAGAAACCTAACTTACTGATATGAACATTTGAATCTCTTCTAAGTAGAGTGAAATCATCAGATCTTCAAAATGCATACAAAGAAAGAATCACAGACTCATAGAATCGTTTGGGTTGGAAGGGACTTGAAAAATCATGTGGTTCCAAACTCCCTGCCACGGGCAAGAACAGCTTCCCCACCAGACTAGGTCTCTCAAAGCCCTATCCAACCTAGCCTTGAACACTTTCAGGGTTGGGCCATCTACAGCTTCTCTGGGCAACCTGTTCCAGTGCTTCACCACTCTCATAGTGAATAACTTCTTCCTTCTATCTAACTAAACTTACTGTCTTCCAGTTTAAAGCCACTACCTCTTGTCCTATCACTATATGCCCTTATCAAAAGTCCCTCTCCAGCTTTCTTGTAGGCCCCTTTAGGTACCGAAAGGCCACAATAAGGTCTATCCAGAGCCTTCTCTTCTCCAGGCTGAACAATCCCAATTCTCTCAGCCTTTCTTCATAGGAAAGGTGCTCCAGCCTTCTGATCATCTTTGTGGCCCTCCTCTGGACTCTCTCCAACTGGTCCACGTCCTTCTTACGTCAGGGGCTCCAGAGCTGGACACAGTATTCCAGGTGGCATCTAATGAGAGTGGAGTAGAGGGGAAGAATCACCTCCCTCAATCTGCTGGTCATACTCCTTTTCATGCAGCCTGGGATGTGGTTTGCTTTTTGGGCTGCAAGCATACATTGCTGGGACATGTTGCGCTTCTCATCAGCCAACAGCCCCAAGTCCTTTTCCTCAGGGCTTCTCTCAATCTATTCTCTCTAGCCTGTGTTTCTGCTTGGGATTATTCTGACCCATGAGCAGGACCTTGCACTTGACCTTGCTGAACTTCATGAGGTTCACACAGGCCCACCTCTCAAGCAAAGGAGTCCATATTTTTATGCTTAGTAGTCTTCTATGGGTCTTTTTTAAAAAAGTATATCTGATTGTATTTTGCTTGTGGTTTTTTTTAATAGTTTTGGCCTTTACAACATTGTGTGGCTATATAAAAGAAAAAGTATGTCCCCTAGTCTTCTTAGTCTAGCACGTGTTAGTCTCTTTAGTGTATATTCCTAGATATTATGTTATGACAAATGCTGAATAATTGTTTCCTGTATGCTTTCTTTTTTTTTCATAATTTTATGTCAACCACTCATCAGTCATCTTTTTTTCCAAACTGAGGAATCCTCTGTGACCGAAGCTTTTCTACACGTCAGATAATCCTTGTTGCACCCGTTTGTAGCTCTTCTCCTTCTGCTATGCCCTTGGGGAGGTGAGGGGATCAGTGTACTCAATATTCACTATGAACATGTAAAACAACAGAATTACATCCTCTGCATTGTTCTCCTTTTCCTTCCAAAGGACTCCTGATATCCCATGTGCTGTCTGACCGCTACTGAACATTAGCATGATGTTTTTGTGGAGTTTGAAGGTCCATTATAAAGATGAGTTATTCTCCTCACTCATGGATACATGAAGCCATATTACCTGAATTCAGAGGATTTTATGTCCCCTGTAGAGCAGTTTAGACAACCTAAATTGCATACTTACGTGTTTTGATCCTACAGTGCAATGAACATGCCTCAGTGCTCCTGAGGGAGAAGACCCTTACAATCAGTCAACAGTCAGTATTATGCACTTCAGCCTACTCACAATTCAGGTAAAAATTATATTCCGAGGAATCAAACATCAAGTAAAGCCTATTTTTAAAAAGTAGAGGAGATAGTAGAGGTTCTGAGGTTCTGGTTTCTGGCCTCAGTTTCCCTGTTTCAGTAATACTGTAACGTGAAATATAAAGTTATTACTAAGAGCAAGGACCAGAATCCTATAGCTATCTACTACCACTGATAAGTAATCATCTGTCTTGTTTCCCTGGTGTTTCCTTAAGTGTTTCTGGGGAAACATCATGGGAACTTCCAAGTCAAAGAATGAAGCCAGTACCTGCTTTTAGGTTCTCGTATCATTAGAGTATGTGGGTAGAAGATGGTCCAAATTGCTGTTTGAGGTTAGAATCAGACACTTCCATCCCAATTTAGGCAACATTATTGGATATAGGCCAAGAAGTTTATGCTAACGTTTAGTATCATTAAGTTATATCAAGTATAGCTCAACAGCAATCAAATACTCATTTCCTAGCCTGAGGCTCTCATTTCACACTCTGAATGAATAAAATATAGCCTGACCAAACAGAGTCTGTGAGACAAGTGCAAGCTCTACTTGGAGGTTAACAACCTGATTTCTCTCTCATACTAGTTTTACGGTCATTTAGCTCCATTGACTTTGGTGGAGTGAGTCCTGATTTACAGCATTGCTTCAGGGCAGGTTTAAGGCTATGTTATACAATAGCAATGCTGGTGCCAGTTCTTTGGGAGCAAAGGGTGTTTGCATTGTGCATGCCACACTACTATCCATTCTGAGACTCTAAAGAAAATGTTTATTAAATTTTGATCCGTAGAGAACAATTTTTTCAAGATATTATTTAGGTTTCCCATTTGTTGCCTCCTTTTATGACTTGATATCAGTTAAGAAGTTTTTTCAGTGATTTGTCCTTTACCAAGATAATCCTGGGGTTTCAAATCAAATATATGGAATCATAGAATGGTTAGAGTTGGAAGGGACCTTCAAAGGTCATCTAGTCCAACTCCCCTGCAAGAAGCAGGGACATCCCTGACTAGATCAGGTCGCTCAGAGCCCCATCCAACCTGGCCTTGAATGTTTCCAGGGATGGGGCTTCCACCACCTCTCTGGGCAACCTGTGCCAGTGTTCTACAACTCGCATTGTAAAAAATTTTTTCCTAATATCCAATCTAAATCTGCCTCCCTCTATTTTAAAACCATTACCCCTTGTCCTATCACAACGGGCCCTGCTGAACAGCCTCTCCCCTCTTTCCTGTAGGCCCCCTTGAGGTACTGGAAGACTGCTATCAGGTCTCCCCGGAGCCTCCTCTTCTCCAGGCTGAACAGCCCCAACTCTCTCAGCCTGTCCTCATAGGAGAGGTGCTCCAGCCCTCTGATCATCTTCGTGGCCCTCCTCTGGAACTTCTCAGCTGGTCCATGTCCTTCTTATGTTGGGGGCTCCAGAACTGGACACAGGACTCCAGGTGGGGTCTCACCAGGGCAGAGTAGAAGGGCAGAATCACCTCCCTCGACCTGCTGGCCATGCTCCTCTTGATGCAGCCCAGAATGCGGTTGGCCTTCTGGGCTGCAAGGGCGCATTGCCGGCTCATGTTGAGCTTCTCATCCACCAGCACTCCCAAATCCTCCTCAGGGCTGCTCTCCATCCATACTCCACCCAGCCTATATTTGTGCCTGGGATTGCCATGACCCAGGTGCAGGACCTTGCACTTGGCCTGGTTGAACTTCATGAGGTTGGCACAGGCCCACCTCTCCAGCCTGTCCAGGTCCCTCTGGATGGCATCCCTCCCTTCTAGCGTGTCGATGGCACCACACAGCTTGGTGTCATCAGCGAACTTGCTGAGGGTGCACTCTATCCCACTGTCCATGTCGCCGACAAAGATGTTGAACAGGGCCTGGCCCAACACGGACCCCTGAGGGACGCCACTGGTGACCAGTCTCCACTTGGACACTGAGCTGTTGACCACCACTCTCTGAATGTGGCCATCCAGCCAACTCCTTATCCACTGAGTGGTCTGTCCATCAAACCCATGCCTCTCTAGTTTAGAGAGAAGAATGTTGTGCAGGACAGCAGACAGCTTTGCAGAAGTCCAGGTAGATGATATCCATTGCTCGTCCCTTGTCCACCGATGCTGTCACCCCGTCATAGAAGGCCACCAAATTGGTCAGGCATGATCTGCCCTTGGTGAAGCCATGTTGGCTGTCACCAACCACCTCCTTGCTCTCCATGTGCCTTAGCATGGTTTCCAGGAGAATCTGCTCCATGACCTTGCCAGGCACAGAGGTGAGGTTACAAGTTTACAGAGCCCATATCTGTGCATATTTTTGGTTGGAACAGATATCTTCAGCTTGAAATGAAATCTCAAACACTCTATCAAATTAAAAAAAAACCCAAACAAACAAGAGAAGAGAGCCACAAAACAGATAGAATTAGTTATTTTATAAACTACTTGGAAATGAATATTTCTTGTCACTTCTTCCAAGCAGACTGCCATTTTTCCAGTTTTTGACATGCACCACCACAGGAGGCCTCCTGTTCTGCTTCTTACCTCATATTGAGAGCAGATAGGGGAAAACATCTGAGTGAATACACCTGAGCAAGGAATGAGGATCTGTGCTCTTAGATTGACTCATGTTGACACAGAATATTTTTACTGTGGGAAAGCTAGGCAAGCCAAACATGATAAACTTGCAATCCACTTAACTGCTACTTAGATACAACTGTCTGTGCTGGAGAACTCCTTTAGGAGCTTTAGCTCATGTGCTAAAGGTTAGAGAAAAGCACTTGTGCTTTTGATGCATTTCTGATATATCTCTTAAATCTCCAGAGCTCACCTTTCACAGTCTTTAGCAGCTGGTCTGTCACTGGGAAGCTGTAGAATGATCTTATCTCTTTGGTGAGCCAGCCCTTATCTTCTTGTCCAGTGCAATGGCCATGTTCTTTGAAGAAGAGATCAGCTAGCCTTCTCCCTTCTCTTTCCCCATAAAGTGATTTCAGGTGCGGAAGTAGCACTGGGAGTGTAGTGCAGCGGTTAAAAGAAGGATTCGTTTCCTGAGAGATGTCACTGTTCCTCAGTTCCCAGCAGCAGAATCTTTAAACTAATGATCTTTCCAGAACACATAAGCGAGCTGAGGCCAAGACTCACTTTCACATTGTGACGATTTGATATTGTGTTATGAGTATTTTTAGCAGGGACAATGTTTTGCAACATTATATTAAGGATAATAATAACTAAAACCACACCCCTTTGTCTCCCCAAAAAGCAATCTCCACCATAGTTATCCATTAGATCTTGGGCTCTTCAAGGCTTTTACAAATGTCAGGGTTAGTGCAAGACAGACTTTACTGAAGGATCTAGGTGGCTTTGGTGCCACCTTTTTACTCCTCTTCCTTTTCCTCCCCTAAAATCCTGATTTTAGGCAGAGGATAGAATTTTTTTTTTGTATACGCCTGGCTTGCTGAGAGAGAGCCACATAGTTGCGGTCTATTTGCTCAACATTAGCTGTGCTGCCTGAGTGTGCAAAGCAAGCATGGAGGGTAGATTCTCCCTGAATTCTGTGGGATCTGGAGCAGATCCATGAGGAATGCTACTGTTTTCAGCACTTCCCTTGCTTTGCCTAAGACCAGGCACATTGAGATATGAATGTTGTTGCAGCTGCCACATACTACATATAAGCCACATGTTGATGATTATTGCTTTAAACGAGAAGGTCTTTGTTTAAAATGCAGGTTTGCTTCCATCTAGAACTTACTGGTTTTTTTTCTGTGATACTTAAAGTAAGACTCTATTTTTATTGCTGTTAACAGCGTACCTAGAATTTACATACATAACAGCTTGTATTTTTAAAAAAGACTATCCAGATATATATATTTATTGTGCAGACAGCTTTACAGTAATAGAGAACTAGCCCCTAATTAGTTGAAACAAATTGGCCTATTCATTCTTCAATTGTTTGCATCATTTTATGTTGTGGTTTATTACTTCTAGGTCTGCTTTGCTCCACTCCCCAAATAACAGTGCTTTTCTTTAAAATATAATGAATTGTGTTGCATTTATGAGAGCTGTATGGTCAAATTATGTTACTCCTGTCACCCTGCTGAATGCCATGTCACACTGCCAATGTTTGGACTGAGCAGTGACTCCTGGCTTTGGCACAACTGGAAAGGAAAGGAAGACCTGGACACACTGACTACATCTAAACTGTTAAATAAAATTAGTCAGAGACTTTTCCTGGAGGCCAACTGGCATGAAAGAGCTGGCATTCATATAACTAAACTCCCTTACCCTCCAAATCGCAGTGGCCACATCCAAAATACCTATTTGAGATGGTCCCTGACGCAGGTTACTACCCAAGCTGTGCTTTGGTGTCTGGAAGAGCACAAGCAGGCCTGGGCCAAAACTATGCCAGGGACCAATTCAGTAGTATGGACAATTTCAGACCCATGCCTTGCTGGTCTTGTTCAGTTTGTTTAGTGTCAGAGTGAAACCTCAGTAATGCTACCAGCCGTCAAAAGAAAACACCTATTGGCCTCAGTGACCAGAAGCCGTTGAGAAATATAATCATTAGTTTGTTTGTCTCCTTCACATTTGGATTCTTTTTTTTTCTCTCATTCTATTTTTTACCAAATGAGTACTGAAATAAACATTTAAAAAAATCTCATAAAGTGATAAAATTGGTTTGTTGCCTGCTCAAAACTTGTTAGTTTTGAACTACCAAGAGTTTTATGACACAAGCTGAGGTTCTGGAAAAGACAGCTTCAGAGCTCTTCCCTGATGTAGGATCTCCTATGGCTTTGAGCAAGTAACTAAGATCTTCTATGACTCAGCACCCCTTTTGGATAGAAGAATAAAAAGCTGTGAGGTGCTGACATACAAACACACCAGGTGCTTGAGGTCACATAAGCACGCTAAACTGATGTGAACATAAAACTCTCTTTGATTTTTGTCACAGCTTTTTTCACATGTCTGGGAAGGGAATTTATTTCAAATCCTATGAAATGGGACATGAGTGTGTTCACCCCTACGTCAAGATATTTTCACAGTCAGAGCACTGGGTGTGGGTTTGGATAAGCCTAGAGTATCCCATAGTGTGAGATAGTTTGGGGAGCTGGTGCTCTATGTTTCCGGGGCTAACTTTGTGCACCCAGTACACCAGTTAACCCATGTGACACCGTCCTTCACAGTACTATGTCATGCTTCTGCCTGCAACAATATAAATAAGAATCAGGCAATTCATGCTATAAACTTTTACTTTATTCTAAATGGCAGTGAAGGCCAAGTTGGTTTAAAAAGCTCATAATACAAAATGATTATATTAGGCCATGCTATATTAGTGAGATTATAGAAAATGACCTGCGTGTATTGAATTAAACCACGATTTTCCAATGATCTCAGCAGCAGAATTGGGACATTTTAATCATTGCATTATCAGTTTGGTAGGTAACTACTATGCTGACTTGCTGCTCAAGATGAAAAACGGCATTGTTTTATCCAGAAGGTTTCTGGTTTCTAGCACTAGCCTTTACTTTTCTTAGAGCTCAGACATATGATTGAATTACTGAAGCTGACAAGTACTGATTTCAACGACATTTAAGCTAACGCATTTTTTGCCTCGGGTTTCCTACAGGCTAAGAGTGTGCTGTTAATTAATGCGGTCATTTGATGTGCAGCACCTTGCTGAACTATGAGAACTTGATTGTGTTCTTTTACCCAATGTTCCTTTTAGGTTAAAAAGCCTCTTTGTTTCTTAATTAACCTATTCATGGATCAGTCTCATAAAAGAGGCCATAGAGCCCAACATGCACATGGTCATAGCTGGCCCAGGCTGTGTGAATCTTATTTAATGAAAATGTTACGAAGAGAAGAACAGAAATGTTGCCTAGAGTGATTTAGACAGAAACTGATCATTTTTGTCTGAGCTGAACTTTGAAAAGCAGGAAGTACGTCAAAGCAGAGGATGAACATTTGGCCGAATATACTTTTGGCTCCCTTTCCCTTTCCCTTCTTTCCCTTTCCCTTTCCCTTCTTTCCCTTTCCCTTTCCCTTTCCCTTTCCCTTTCCCTTTCCCTTTCCCTTTCCCTTTCCCTTTCCCTTTCCCTTTCCCTTTCCCTTTCCCTTTCCCTTTCCCTTTCCCTTTCCCTTCCCGTGTTGCCCGTCAAGCCTGAAGCACTCTCCCGTGGATGCTTCCATATGGCAGTGGCTCTACTTGGACCGAGTGAGACCATTGCATCAGTTAAAGTTTGCAAGGCCATAGGGTGTTTATTTTTGCAGCCTGGTCTTGAGAGAAGCTGATGAGGGCTTTCCCTCCCACTGATAAAGGCGGTGTGGAAAGTGCTTGATGCATTCCAGGACAAAGCCTTGAAGGCTGCAGGTTAGAGAACTCCTAATGCTCCTCTGGATGTACATGAAGATTCCTTTGGTCTTCAGTGGGGAAATGCCCGGCTCTCCATTAAAAAAAAAAACAACAAAAAAAACCCCCACAAACAAACAAAAAAAAACCCCAAAACAAACACAAAAGAAAACAAGCCAACAAACAAAAACGAGGCTTGATGTTTGACCCAGGGAGGAGTGTCTCCACAGTCTTTTTGTGGGCAGAAGGGTGAAGGCTCTGCCTATGTGTGAGTGGCCTGTGGCATACGAGGAGGTAGCCCAGTGTCCAAGCTGGCAGTCCCTGGCTGCTGGCAGAGGGTATCACCACATGATTGATGCTTATTCTCTGAGCTGTGCTATGCAGCCATCACCCCAGGCTTCATCTCAGGCTCTTTTTGACCCTCTTCACCTTTTTTTTAAAGCTGGATCCTTTCAGCTTATATTGTCTTCTAACAATTCTCTCTCTCTTTTTTTTTTTTCCCCTCTCTTTACTTCCACAACTGAACCTGCTTTGCCAAGCTCCCCACTCCACCATCTATCCATCCCATATGTTTATATTTTCCTACTGCTGAGGCATGTTGTGCTGACCTGTCTGGACAGAGCTCCTTTATCACAGAGATAAACATGATGTCCCCCTCACACAGAGTTTCTATCATGTGTGACCTTTCATCTTGAACTGCCATGACCCTTTTTTTTTTTTTATTAATGCTGTACTGTGCTGCTTGCAGAAACCAGGAAAGAAAATCTTTTGTTTCTAGATAGAATCCTGCTAAAGGACATGATACGGTCTTGTTTTTAATCCAGCTAATTAAAATCTGCATGTGCAGTGTAACTGAGAACGCAGCCTTCGCCCACCACTTTCCCACAGGCAGGGAATAAAGGCCTTTAGTGCAGCAGCAGCTAGCCGCCCTTGGATAACAGAGAACAGAGCCCACAATTCATCCCAGCTTTCCTTATCATATCCGTGGAGGGCTTTCCCCTCCCTCCCCCTCTCCCTCCCCCTTTCTCTCCATGGAATCGCTTACTGTAGCTATGTGCCTCTATACATCACTGCAGAATGTAATCAAGTTAAAAATATGTTAGCTCTTGTTTATCTGTGCTCCAGCGAGCTCTGAATATAATTTATTTCAAGTGAGAAAAAGAAGAGAGAGAAAGAAAGAAAAAAAAAAGAAAAAGAAGAAATACAAGAAAGAAAAAAGTGTCTATTTTTAATCAAATGTCAAACCTATTTATGTTAAAACTTTTCTGCCAAGAACTAACTGAAAAACACAGTTTAGCAGTTCACACTTTTGTACGTTCATTATGTAGACTTTTTTGGATGTGCTGGATGGTTGTGGTTATTACTGAGGCTGCCTTTTGTGTGTGTGTGTTGGGGAGAGGGTGCCATGGAATTTTTTTCGTGAAATGTTTCCTTGGTTGGTTTTTCACTTGTTGCTTTCTGTTGGGTAAGTGAAGTGGGGGAGGGAGGAGGAGAAGGAGGGCAGCCGGGTGGGAAGAAGCAGTGAGGGGAGAATGGGAAGCACTAAAGCTGAGCCTCCACCTGTTTTCTCTTTCTTCAAGTCATGTTTTATATGATGATGATGAGGTCAACGGGGAGCACAAAAATCTGCCAGAAGATTCAAAACTTGGAAGGAGATTGTACAACACGAGTAGAAAATACATTTCAGTGCATGTAAAGAAGCCCTCCCCCGCCGGTTCCCCCAGCACAGCACACAAACAGGCTTTCTGTGGGCATTCCCTAGTAACCACACAAAGAGCCCTTCAAACAGCCGTGCCTTCAGCTAAACACCATTCGCGGGCTACTGCGGAAAACGCCGGGTGTTGTTTGTTAACCTCCCTAACTCAAATTCAGCTAAATATACTGACAGTTGTTAAAGGAAGAGATTTTGAGTCCTGAACAAATACACAGCACCTCGGGAAATTATTTACTTTATTTGACTGTAATGAATTATTTGTATGTACATTGTACTCAGGGAATAATTAAAGCAATAAGAAAAAGCAATGTTCTGAAATCTAATAAAGCTTATTAGGTGACACCAGCCTAACTACAGAACCTAACATCACATTTTTTTTTAATACCTGAGTATTTTAAAAACAGAGAACAGACTGATTAAAAGATATCAGAAGTACTGTGCTGCCTATATATTAAAAGATGTTACTTTGATCAAGTACAATAGTGCTTTTCATCACAACTCAGTTATCTTATGCTGACCTCTATAAGCACGAGTAGAGTGATCTGTATATTCTCCTGCTTTTAGTGCTGTGGAAGATAGCTATTATATATATATAAATAGCTATTTTATATATATATATACACACTTACATAACTCTGATGTATTATATTTATATGACACATCATGAAATTACAGCAAGCATAAATTTTTATGTACTCTGGAATTAGTGTCTAACCAGTAGAACAGTGACAGTCAATAAGAAATTTATCTGTATTTTACCAATTTAAGATTTTAATTTTTTTTCATATTTTGAGGAGTATGTTCAATAATTGCTCTTCAGTAATGACATCTGCTTTGACACAGTAAAAAGCTTGTTAATATCAAGTTACATATTTTTTATAACATGAGTGCTTGCTTATTGCAAGTGTATTCCTTTTAAGTGTGCTAATCCTAATACATAGGGCACTTTTTTATTGTTACTTAGCAGCCTTCCTTAAGCACTAAAATTAATTCATATTTTGGGGGGACATGTGTAATTTTTATGGGCAGATGTGATGTTAAATAATTTCCTGTAATTTCATGTGACTAATAACATAAATTAGGGTGGTGATTATTATTTTTGTCACTAATAGCTGTTTGTTGTAGAGCCCTTCTTACACAGAGGGCACATAACAAGAGCTGAAAATCGACCACATTGCTACGTTAGTCACACATGACAAGCAGCACGGCATAAATTCCCTCTCAAAGTTACTGAAGGGTGCGGAACATCAGGGCATGCTAAAGGTCAGGCTTAATAATGGGGCATAAGTCTCAGATCTCCACAGTGAACATTTAATGTATTGGATGTCAGAATTCCTTTACTAAGTCCCTAAACCACTTTGTGCACTCAAAACTGCATCCAAAATGTTTAGCTTATGATAGGACCTAAAACTGTTTAAAAGGTTGTTCTCAATACACTTAATGAAAAGTGGATCAAAATTACATTCTTCAGTCTCCCATATAGGACCTGAACTTCAGACATTTTAGTTCACTTGTGTCATCAGCAAACTTTTACAGGTATTCCTCATTGGTGATAGCATGAAAAAACAAGTAAGAGGGCATATCTGAATTTTTGTATCAAATAATTTTCGAAGCTTTCAATTTATGTTTCAAAAGTTTATCTCAAAGTTCTCAAATTTTCATAGTTTGTATCTCTACTTTTTATGTCAGCACTAATCTTCTGCACAGCAGATATATACTGATCTGCCAGAATTAAGAGCAACTTCTATGTTAAGAAAAAGTTAAGAAAACTCAAGAGGCTGACATGTCAAAGATGGCAGTTATTTAAAATGTTCAGCAATGGCTGCAGAAAGATCCGTTTAAAATGACCATTCTTTCCTGTACTAACCTCATATCAAAGCAAGTTCTCAAATCAGTGCCAAAAGAAGTGAAGAGAATAATTGTGATTAAATTTCTTTTGACACTGCAAATTCCTCTCACAATCCAATTCTCAGATTTCACTGCATCCCTTCCAAACAAAAGCCATCTAGCTCAATTGTGCAAGAATGTTTTATAAGGCTATGAAACGAAGGGTCGGTTAATTACGCCTTTTCTACAAACGATGAAGACCATGACAGTAATGCTTCATCCAAACTGATGATTCAGGGGGACAGTAGGAGGCAGCTGCTGGATTGCAAACAGAAACATGAGTCACCCTCTCTCTGACTCTTAAATAAAACAAAACAAAGCAATAATACAATTAGAAATTACTTTCACAACCCTCAGAATAGAGGAAGAGAGCGGCAGCTCATCTATTCTCACAAAGTAACTAGATAAGTTCATTAGTGGCAGTAAATGGTAAAAGGGACCTGTGCAGAATGATGTTGTAGCCACACAACTCTGGACATGGAAGGGTAATGCTGACCAAATAATCATTCTAAAGTCAGGTTTTACCTACTGAGAATAATTCTGTGTGAATAAAAACCGATTTGGGAGCTTGGGATTTAGCCTACTGCTTGCATAGTAATAATAACAATAATCCTAATAAATAGTTATTAGTAATGGGAACAGAGTGACAGCACTTGTTAGTTATCAGTAATTAGTTATCTGCAATGGAAAGCCCAACGTAGCAGCGGGAGCCCAGGGCTGGTTGCCCTGCAGGGACCTGGCAAACGGAGTGTAGTGGGAACACCATCCTGTCTCCTTGCCCTCAGCAGGCTGAGCGTGACGTGTAAGCTATTGAAAGGGAACAGGGATAACTGCTTATTCATGGCATTGCAAAGCCTTCTTTCTATTCATTTATCCTTCAGTCTGTCAGTAAGATCCCAATTTCTCTCAGGGACAGGGTTAAGTCCAGAAGGAGTAAGGTGAGTTTCCATTCAGTTCAGTGTAAAACAACGTGGTGCTTCTAAGCACTTCTCCACCTGCATTAAGATATCTTAAGTCCCTTTTCAAAAAAGTCTGAAATCTGGGTTTTTTTGAAATTCGAGCCTGATGTTATTGGCACTCAAGTTGGTTGGATCAACATGCCTACCAACTCCTACACTAACACTGAGGTTTTCAGCTTTCCCTGCAAGAAATAAAGTCCTGGACTGTACCTTCCACTTACATCAGGAAAACAGTTTTGGACAGGCAGAGTATCAAAAGTTTAGTTTTCTGGAATTGTGCCCGCTAACAACTAGGGCCAGAGTTTGGCCTTCTCAATCCATTCACTGCCTATAAGGATGGCAGTGTTATTATATTTATCATCAATGCAATAATCCAAAGAAAAGCAAAAGAACGTGTTTTGCACACTTTCTGGTACCAAGGGATTATAATTTACTGTTGTTGTTATTTGGAAATACGTATATACATATAGGTAGCTTTTTTAATTCTCTCAAAAGAAATGGGAGCTGGCTTACATCTGAGCAAGCTACCTAAACAATTATTAATGTAACTAAAGTAATTCACGATTCATCCCACTTTTACGATCTTTTTGTATACTAAAGTTTGATTCATTTCTCTCAGACAGACAAGTACTATGTATATGCATGGCCCAACACTTCTGCCTTGTTCCTTATCACTGCAGGAGTTGTGGGATAATATTCACGTTTGGGCAGGTCAGGTAGGACATTGGTGACAGCAGCCCTTTTGCAATACTTTCTAGGTTCAAAATAGCTGAAAAGTGATAGATGCATCCCTGACAGCTTTAACTTACTGGGAAAGATGGAACACCTCTGAAAGTTTCAGTTCAAAATTTAGCCAGTATGAGATCTGGCATAATTTGTTTTTCAGAAATAAACGCGTGAGTGCTTAGAAGGAAGTACTTCTGAACACTTATAGTGGTTGAAGTGTACCTCTGAAGACATATCCGGGAAACACACTAAAACAACCCAGAGGTACAAGGCATGCATAAAGCGTACAAGCTCTTTACCATATGGAAAAAAACATTCTGTGACAGCTTATGATGAGATGAAACAAAAAAGACTGAGTTCAACAAAGCACACATACACACTTTCTGAATGAAGTCAGCTAAAAGGTCAAGAGAATAATTCTGAGTGATAAGCAATGTTGTGAGTCACACTTTAAAAGTCATTTTCAGCTGTGCTCCCAATCAGCTTCTTGTTTTGAGAAAATATCATTTCAACCTTATTTTTTGCACCTGCAAGCTAGTTACCTGGATTAGCCTAATACTTAACATGTGCCCTGTTCCTTCATTCTCTTTCTTGCCCAGGCTGCCTGTACTGACACCTGCTCTTGGTGCTTAGAGCTTGGGCTCAGTGCTGCATGCCTTGCTTGTGCATTGCACCATTCGCATTCCTCATTGCTTGGCTTTGCTTTCAGAAACCTATTAACAAACCTTTTCATCTTTTTTTTTTTTTTTTCCCCATCATCTGCCATTTTTTTCTTCTGTAAAATGATACCTGTCATGTCTTGAAGCCCAGTAACTGTCCTTTATCTAAACCTGCTAATTCTACTCAAAATTCTTTGAGCTCTTTTTAATCCTTTTCTCTGAATTATCTACTTTCTTTTAATTTCTAGTTACAGTATTCTCCTCATCTTCTATCTCAAATGCTTTGCTTCAGATAGTAGGATTTTTAATTTCTAACTTTGTTCTCTCTTGTATTTCAAAACACTTTAAACTTTCCTATCTTGCTTATCACAGCCATTGGCTTAGATGTGCTTTTTTCAGAGACTCAGCTTCTCATGCCATGTATTTCTTAAGAGTTTTTTATTTGTTGATTATGATTCTAATGGATGGAGTTTCTGTCTCTTCCATTTGAATCTGGTAAGTAATCTAACAAAAGTGAAGGGGCATTTGTGTCACTTGTGAGTTTAGGGATCTCATTTCTTTCCTCTTTTACCAATAGCCAAGATCGTCACTGGTTTCTATAGTGAAAAGGAAAAGTATGAGCCATTCAGGCTAAACTGAGGTTCTGAAGGGACCATAGTCTTAAAACCAGTCAATTTAGAAAGCAATTGTAGACTTTCTTAGTGTGATGAAACATAATACACTCCTGTGATGTGTGTTTTAAAAAATGAGAAGTGCTAATTAATCATGCTTTGAACTTAGTATACAAGTTGACTTTTCAACCTTGACCTTGACTTAATTAGCTGGCAAAATACTATTAAGTAAAATACTCTTTAAAATATTTAAAAAAAAAATTCTTTGTGTACTGCCTTGATGAAGATCATAACATAAATTCAAGCAGCTGTTAAATCCTTCCTTGCATTTTTAAGTGTTTACTCCTGGAAGGAATCCTGCTCAAGTCCCTGGGAGAAGGGAGTAAACCACCTGGCCTGGGAGCTGGGAGAGTCGTTACGCTCTTTCTTACCATAGCTTTGTCTTGCCTGGTATCCTGCTTTGTCTCTGTCAGGTTCGTTATGAAAATAAATTATTCTTTGTCAGTATGTTGTTGGTAGATTTAAATAATTCTTAGCAGATTAGTGAGAGACAAGTTCTCTCTGCAGAGATCCTGCTGATTAGACTCTGTGGCATACTGAACATCCAGCTGTTTTATTATTTTGCTTTTAATGATCATTTCAAAGCAATGCCCTGAATAACCAGTAGAGACTTTTCTAAATAAAGGTATAGCACTTGCTACATCCAGTCTTCTGGAACAGTGGTTGTTTTCACGCATTCTAAAATTTTAGTTTCCTCACAACTTGCATGTCTTGTGGGTTTGGTGGTCTTGGATAGCTGCTCCTCTTTATTACAAAACCAACCAAGTAAAAAAAAAAAAAAAAAAAAAAAAAACAACCCCAAAAGTAGATTTGAGATTAGTAATCCCTGATGTTCTGAGCAAAGAAAACTGACACAGGAAAATAATTTAGCTCTCCAACAAAATGCCTCAGCTTTTCTAACTGCTTTCTTAAGGCCCTTCTGATCTAACACAATCACTGACTGTTGTGTGAGCCGTTTACTCCTGATGGACTTACTGATTTTTTTTTTCACTAGCACTCAGCTTCTGATAAACCCACCAATTCATGCTCCAGCTTCCTGTTTCTGATATGCAGAACATGTGGAAGAACAACTGGCCTAACTAGAGGTGAAAAATAGTGAGGGAAACTATAAGATCTAAGAAAAGAGAAGTACAAACACGAATTCCTTATGAGCTTTAGGATGTTTAAAGTTGAGATTCAGTTGTCATGCAAATGAATCTGAGATTTTTTTTTTTTTTTTTTTTTTTTTTTTTTTTTTTCTCCACCAAACAATTCTTAAATGGTGCTTCAGTAAAAGCTTGGACTGAGACACATGTTTAGCACAGTGTTATGAACACTTCAGTATTTCTGTTTCTGAGATCCCAGCATGAGATTATTACAGTGCTAAAGCACATCAGGTATGGGAGCCAAATCTTGCTTATGCTTTTGGTAATGGAAACTCACTCAAGTGAACAGAGTTAGCACAGCAGAGCACACAGGTTGGCCCAGGACCTAAAAATCTCTTACGCTGGCAAAGTGAACATAAGGAAGTAAAATCAAATGTCTACTAACGCCTAGAAATGTGAACAGTGGACTGGGTCTAAAATTAAAAATGAGAGGGAAATGGTGTTCATGTAAAGCTTATGGATAAATTTCAGGGTCTATTTTTTCATAAGAATTTATTTCAGACAATCAGAACCTGATAATTCAGAATTGTTAGGAACGCACAATCCTTAGCTGAATTCTATTAAAACTAAATCTTTGAGGCTTACAGCGAAAATTATAACACTCTCCTAGCCTTCTTAAATACATGTGAGGTTTTTTCTTTTTCAAAGAATTAGCCATGGCAAACTTTTTTTTTCCAAACTTTTTTTCTGATTTCTGCCCTTCAGACTTCTACAGATGTTCTTGAAAATGCAGAACAAATGTACTTTGCTGATAAGCAGTTTGCTATTTTTCACTTTGTATTTATTAATGGTAGAAATCTGTATCGGTATGTATGCAAACAATAGCATTTAAGTGCCTCATTAATTTGAAGGATAAATAAATGTAGAATAAAATGAGGAAACATACACAAGCAGCTGTTCAAGGATACCAGTTTTCAAGCTGTCACCTTCATAATTATTTCACTGTTCTTCCTCTATTATTAAAAAAAAATCTAGACATTATGACAGTAATGATCAGTAATTAGCTGAGATTCTACTGCCTTTTAGATATTTAAGTCATGAAATACTAGAAGTTATCTTGACAGCGATCATTAGTCATTGGCAACAAACATAGACTTTTAATGGGGATGCAACCATTATTGAGACACCTTCCTCAGGTACAATCTTCTTACCATACAAGAAGAGTCTTCCAGTCTTCAGGGCTCTTCATACCAGAGCCATGAGCTTTGCTCTCAGAAAAATCTGTTGCGTTTGTACTTTTGGTACAGTCTGGAAATGCAAGTTTGAGCGTAGATGGGGCACAGATCAGGAAAGACTCACTGAGCCAGTATCTGGCATGAGCTTCAGATCTCACATAATCCTGCTAGTCTTGGAGGATCAAATACTCCAAACTCCTCGCTGAAACTGCTCCCCCAGTCTAAGATGAGCAATAGAAGCAATCCTTATTTGGACACGAAGGCAGCTCATACAAGGAGAGGGAAATGCTGATGGCATTTTCTCAACTGCTGTGTGAATCTCGAAGAGAAATATCAGTGTGGGACATTCCCACAGTACACTGTTGGGCCTGGGTAGGTGATTGAGGCTTTGGTGACAGAAAGATTAGTACTGGTCTAGGTGCGTACTAGCATGGGCACATGATCACTGTTCTGACAGGGTAGCCAGAAGATAGGTTTTGTGACTTCTAGACATGTTCTGCTGTTGCATGAACAAAGACTATGGTTCCCTGGCTCTTAAAGCTGCTCCAAGCCAGGGCTGAGCAGGCTTACTGTCCCTCAAATCCCTGGCCATGCATTTGAGCTGTTCTCCTGAACAAATTTGGAGCTGCAGAGAGAGATGAGTTAAATTAGCTATCAGCAGGCTGAGGCCACCTCTTGTGTTTCCAGCACTAGCCACTCTAGAACTGATAGACTATATCAATGAACCTGAGATTTTGCATGGATCAGATAAAATAAGGAAATTCCTCTTTCTCTCCCCACTGAGAATTTCTAAGCTTCTAATGGGACATAATCAGGGAATTAAGAGTTTAGGTATTATTGAATTAATCTTCTCCAAGACTCAGTTTGTTCTTGTATACATGAAGATAACAGCATACCTTTGTCTTAAATAAAATGCTCAGACATTACTATATGCGCTGCTATAGCTGTCGTTACCATTTTCCATAAATATGGCTTATGGAGAGAGAAGATTTGCCAATATAATCACCATTACTACAGATTTCTGTTTACTTTCATTATTGTATCTTTGGAATGGCTTTATTCTTTCTTTTGAGGAAGGCTGCTTTATTTTTTAACTTGCCAATTCTTATACATTTCATCAGCCTTAAAAATAACATTTTCAAAATGCTGAAGAAACTTAAGACCTTCTCTTCTCAGATGTGATCTCGTGCTTACATGTGGGCCTGGAAATGCTATTACCTGCCAAAATAGTAGTGAAACTGGTGTGATACAGACATCAAAGACTTCTGCCACTCTTGGTCTCCTATAGAAGATCTGGCACTAGTACAACCGTTTAGGTTACTGGTATGTGGTTTTATTGAAAAACATCCCAGTACAACCACATTTATAGAATGACGTCTTTATAAAGACATCCTATGTTGTTGCTCCCCTATACTGCTATTTCCTTTCTAGATGGAAATAGGTGATACTGCTAAGAGTACCAGTATAACTGCGTCAATATTAAATGTTGTATTAACTATATCTGACATCTAGCTGAAAGTTATGACATAGTCTCCTAAGTGCTAGTCTGTTTTGAAACCAAGATTTAAGGTCTACTTCCATAAAACTTCTTCGCTCTCTTTTTAGTTTGGGGCTTTTTGTCTGTTTGGCTCTCCTTAATGTTTTTATAGCTGGATTTATGCTGCCAAATGAGATCAGAATTCAGACTTTGGGTAGGACTTTGGGTGTAATTGTTGTCTCATAATAATGATAAGACAAGGGATTAGGAACACTGTGAATGAAGAGTAAGGCTCAAAGCTTTTAGAGCAGAACTAGCTCTCACCAGAGATGAGAGCACTTCTTTTATGGGGCTTATTTTGAGCTTCCTTAGAACTTTGGACACATTCATCTGAGAACTAACGTTTAGGCATGGCTGCCTAAAAAGTAAACAAATGCTTTTACATGTGGTGGGCAGATCAGATTGGATGTGAGTTCTAAGAATGTGCAAAATTATGTCAGCTTTATTTACCAACAGAACAGTTACTTCACAGTGGTAGCACCGCATGTGACTTGTCCCCAGTGTTGCAAGATCATTAACCAAAGAGACTGAACACAGAGGTGACTGTTCTTGACCTTGCAGAAAATACCAGTAAGGTATCTAACCACTCCCAGTTGTGCTCTTTGTCAGCTCACATGTTAGTCATATACAGGAGGAAAAAAAAAAAAAAAAAAAAATCTGTT
>WHYT01017897.1:775876-799257 GCA_009806455.1 Tetrax tetrax | reverse complement strand
TTTTTTTTTTTTTACATAAAGAAAATCAGACCATATGAGAAACAGAGAGGAAACTAGGGGTTTTTTTTGCTCAACTCTAGAGCTAAAAAAGCTGACAGAGGAATTGCACACCCTCTAAACAGTCTGCATTGCTTCTGGTAACAATAACATATGTGATACTCCTGCTATTTCTGAATTGACCAAGGAGTTACTCAACACATCCTCCTGCACTGCAGCATTGATTGCTCAACATATGACCTAAATAGAGTTTGCAGCTGAGTGTGACTTTCTGTTAATGTAAAGTGTAATGACCAAATTTTGCCAATTATTAATCTAATCAGCACTGGAAGACATGTTTAGTTAAGAGTTGTTTTTCTGCAAAACGTTTTGCAGTTAATATATTCCTGAACCATAAACTATCCCCATTTCTCCCCTCCCATCTAAATAAAACACAGTACCTTTTTATTGAAAGATTTTTGTGTTACTTCAAACTGACTTTAACCCTGACACTGCTTCTTAATGAATCTAATTACAGAAATGTGATTTCATTTTAAGAGATTTTTCTCTGTCCTTGCCAGTTCATAGCAATTAGAAATCAATGGCCTTAGAGCTCACATAGAAGAGACACTCATACTACTTAAACTTTCAAGTCTTCCTTTTCATGTGTGAACCACAAATTTATTACTTTCAATAATTCACAAATTAAGCTAATAAAAAAAAAGGCAGGGAAGCTCGTAGCCTCATACTTTCTAAGAGTTTGGGAAGAGATTTTTTAATATTAAAAGCCACAAAAGCAGCTGAAGTCTCAAGACAAGAAACAAGCGATATAGGAGATCAAAAACTACATAGTTCTTTTAAAGGATTCTGAATAACTAATCCATTATTAAAATTCCTTTTAATGGCTAGTGCTCCTTCTAATTGGTTAAACTGCTTAAGGAAGTATTTCAGTGCAATCATTAGCATAGAAAGCCTGATTGTTTATGCCTTTTGATCACTGATGCTATCAGGAAAGAAGTTGGATTTTAATATTCTTGAGAAGGGTGAGTAGCGTTCTGACTGCCATCCAGGCTTCTTGATTGTAATGTTATATGTCTAAGATCCTTAAGTTGCATATAGATCTAATCTTATTTCCTCTCATCAATTTTTTTCATAATAAATGCCCTTTTTGTACTATTTATTACACACTATCCAGCGATCTCCTTGGGAATCAAATAACTTAGAAGCAAGAGGGAGAGAACACATTCTCCTTTTCGTAGGCTGTATAGACAATATTGTGCCCTGGAGATAAATACTAGCTTCGTGGTTTTTAATGAAGTATCTGACTCTCTATGATTCAGTGTGAGTAGCTGTAGAGGCTAAATCATCTGCCGTCTCCATTACATCTGTTCAGATTTGACTTAGGTCAACAAGGTCTACCAGAGTAGGGATAAAGAAGTATTTATGCAAAGAAATGTATCAGCTAGTTTTGGTTTGGCAAGTTTACCAGCATGTTCTTTTGCTCTGAAAATAAGACAGAATCATCTCAAGTGAAGCTTTCCTACAACATTTCTAGTGATTCCAGCCTTGGGACACTGTTGCCTTACTGGATTTTGCTTTTGGTTCTTTCAAATTAGCCCAGAGGTGAGATACACGCCATGAAGAATTTTTAAAAGTTTAAAAAAATTAAAAGCTGGCTGGTCTGAGGACGTATTGAAAGTACCGAAAATAGTCCATAGCATTTGTCATGGGCTAAATTCATTCTTAGCATCAACAGATACCCTGACAGTGCTTCGTCCTTAGTGACACCTGGTAGCAGAAATCAAAGGCTTATCATCTTTAGCCTAAATTGCTCAGAAACTGTAATCGTGCTGTCAGAGATACATAGTTGTACCTTTTCTGGACTGCAACCAGTGAGAACTTCATACAAAATAAATCCATGTACAAGTGCACACATGAAGCTGAAATTTTGATCTAGAGAGAAACTCTACTCATTGTACAGTCTTACTGCCTTGGAGAGAAGCCAATAGTAAAGCTGATTTTTAAAAGTCTGTCAAAGCTAGGGTCAAAACGCTCTTTGTTAGGTAGGTAGATAGGGGCATTTTATGTTAATCTGCTTCAGAGTTGGGGCTACAAAGCAGTTTTTAAAGACACACTTATTACTGAATTCAGAACTGTGTTTTGTGAATCATTAGCTCACGTTGTGCTCATAGGTAGGCTTCATTATTTGGGCTGACTTTCAAAATGCTGATGGAAGCACGCCCACAGAAGTAGAGCTGAGCGAATATTGAAACAGCGAACAATTTATCTGATATATTTTGGTTAGGTTCAGGATGTTTGCATGAAAATCTATTTGAGGGGTAGTATTTTACACTGATTAGCAACTACCGAGTCCTGGAAATAAAAGTCGTGCTGTCTAGCTGCTCTCTGCCTATGTGTGAGCACACGCAGCTCTGGCACGCAGGCTGGCGGATGCAAATGAAACCTTCGGTTCTGGAAAGCCACATCTGCTGCTCTCCCCCTCCCCCAAACCCTGCTTTCTGCTGATATGTTTGCCGGTAAAACCCAACCCTGCGAATGCTTGCGGACACAAGTTGTAAAAAGAGGCCAGGCACAGCAACAGTTAAAGATCAATTAAAAAAAATATTGAGTCACAGAAAATAGGTAGTTTTGGTTTGTTGTTTCCCCCCTCCCCCCCCAGCTGTCCTCTTAGGTGCATTTCACTGGGAAAGAAAATAATATAGTATCCCAACTGCTCTTATAGGTTGCTGAATACTTGATTTAGGCAAAACTTACAAATTTGATTACTTATTTCTGCTTACACAGAGTTTATAACGTCTTTTGGAGAATCCTTTTTGAAAGGTCTTTGAGTCATTGCAACTTAATTGCATTGAGAAGTTCAGGCACAGTCGTTCAGTTTCCAGTAATGGTCATTGCAATTTACACGGTAAAGGAAAAGAAACCTGAGGAGGGAGGCTGGTTCAGAATGAAAGGCGTGATGGTTCCCGGCTCTCAGCAATTTAGTCAGAAGTAGTCTTTAACACCGTCCTGAGTTACAGGAATTCTGCATTTAGCAGGCTGTTGTCCCCTCCATGTTTGCGGAAAGCCTCCGTCAGCAATCATGGGGAGAAGACGTGGTTTCATGCGGTGAGTGGGAGGTTATCCCTAATTATAAAGGCATTATACTAGCATTTTGTTTCAAACCCTTCTGCTCACATGTATGAATCATTCAATATGGTACATGACTCTCTACCTGATTTGTGAACTTAAGTGGCAAGGAGGAAATTCCTAGCTTGGGGAAGTGTCTATGGTACGAATTCGTATAAAGTTCCTCATCCTTTGTTCATCAGAACAAAAGATAATGCTTAACTTGTGGACCCCTCAGGCCCTTGATTCTATAATGTACAGAAAAATAGATACACACACTACATACTTAGAGAGGGATTGAAGTTGAGTATCTAAAGTAATTCTCTCTGGACTCAGATGCATCAGTTACCATTAGTATAGGAATAAATGGGATTTTTAATACAGATGACAAAATGCTAGACATCTCTTCAATGCCTTGAAAACTCATTTGTGGGCCCGAAAGTTTTCTTCTGACGATACTAGCTGACCTAAAAAGTTTCACTGTGCAAACGCTGCCTCAGAAATATCACAGGTTATCACTTATTTCCAAATTCTTCTTTCGGAGCAGAGTATAGCTTCCATGTATTTCACCACTGGAAAGCCCCAGTTTTGAGTGGGTTCCGTAATTAACACTACTTACAACTAAATCTCAACAGCTTTCTGAGCAAGGGAACACAAGCATTGTCTTTAGTTCGCTCTCAATCCCTGTGCCTAAATTAAGGGCTAACATTAATTTAGATCCAGACTGAGCATGTTTTGATACCCTCGTTAATAAATTCTGAACACTAACAGCTCTCTGTTGCTTTCCTGGGTAACCTCATATATAACTTTCCTGTTTATTTATTGTTCTTCCCAAAAGTATAACAGGAAGAAGTTAAACAGAGTTCTTCAGAATAAACTCTGGACTTCTACACAGTCTGAAGCATTACAGCTTCAAATGATAAAAATGGTTGGCCCCTTTTGTCGTTTGAGGCTAAAGAGATAGTTTACCTGTCCAGTTCACTTATAAAAAAAGCAGACCAGACTGTGGATGTGTTACCTGGAAGAAACATAACGGTCTGAAAACACGCAAAGTGTGTGTCTTGCTCGTAAAGTGCTTGTTCTAAAGAAGCAGATCTAGCATCTTAAAAGGCTGCATGTGAATTTGATAGGTTTATTTGTTTAATTAAATGAAATTATTTAGCTAAATTGCAACTTGGCTGATAAAACTTCAGCCAGCACACAAGAATTTTTACATAATGGCTATTTTAAGTAGGTGTTGAGTTATATTGTATTCTTATTTCAGTGTGGGAGATTTCTGTTTTTAAGGAATAATTAGACAGTGGTTTCATTCTGTACAATTATATTTATTGCCACTTTAAAACTTTGATGTAATCAAATTTTCGTAGTCTCATAGGCGTTATCATGGTGATTTACGCTGCTTTATGTTCTGTAACTAGTAACAGATACTGGTCCCCATCTGCTTTTTGTGCTCTGAGCACTTGATATGCGGTGCTTTTTTAGCTGGCTTGGTTTTGTGCTGTCCTGAACAGATATTTCTGCAAAGTGTTCTATCATTGGATTTAATACCATCAGCATAGCACCTGACACTATCCTGACTTGCAGGGATCTCTTTCAAGGCTTATAGTCCCTGGCTATTTAGCTTTCACAGCTTAGTAGGCCCCCTTTTTTTTTTTTTTTTTTTTTAAATACGAGCCTTGGAAACTAGTCTGGAACCACCAGCTTGTTTTCAGACTCTTCTGAGTGGTCACAGAGGTGATTTGGCACAAGCAATCACACAGTACAATAGAAAATCATTCCAGAAGGTGCATTTGACAAACTGGTATTTTAAAAAATTCTCCTTTTCCCCTGTCCAAGTGCCTGGTCACATCTGTTTGGCTACATTCTTGTAATCTAGTGAAACTGATAGATTGAATATTTGCAATGAATAATTCATATCCCTCTGAATTCCCCAGCTCTTTACTTTCCCCATAAATTTCCAAGTGATTTGAAGGAATAGATTTATCCTATGGTACTGTTTATTAATCCAGATTCACCCATCCGGAGCTGAAATGGTTATGTTTTAGGAGGAATGTAACTGTTGAAAGTACACAATTAATCTTTTAAGTGAGCATCCTTATTTCATTCAGGATGAAGAAATTAAATTTGGGACTATATTTTGAGTTATGTATGAGGCTTAAAAATTAACAGGGCAAGTTGGGATTCTGGTTAATATCAGTTTCTAAAGGGTTTGTATCAGGGTCTTTTCAAACAAGTCACAGCTAAAGTTATTATCACGTCCATTTCTCTTCTGTTATAGCTTTTCCATGCCTTTGAGTGTAATAAGAATAGGTTGACAGTTGCATTCCACATCTCCTAAAATCTGCCATTGTCTGCTTCCCCTTAAATATACGTGGAAGAATCCCATGGCTCCTTTCTGGTCTGTTTACATATTTAATAGATAAGCTTCATTCCCAAAACCTCTTCTGTTTACAGATTCAAGGTATAAAACATAATGCACAAATTGCTACCCATAGAATAAATTTGGGCATGTACGTTGTATAATTAACTCCAGGAGTTCCAAATTATGTATTGTACTAATTACATATAAGGAAGCTAATTACATGGCTAGAGCTGCTTGTTGCTGCTTGTGCAAGTTCACAAAGCGCTGAACCTCCTTTATCTATACCGTGATTCTACAGCTGTCACCCTATTGAGGTTTGATGATTCAGAAACGACTTTTCCTAGGGTCAGAACAGGTCATTGGAGTATCCTCAGAGATTTAAGTTGTGGCTTTTTTATATCCTGACTCAGCTAGTTTTCTGATTCTAGGTTCAGACTCACAACCTTCCTTTGTTTTCCTGATAAGATCACGGAAGTTGCAAAACACTGGTGGAAAGTATACACAGGAGAACCATGTTTTCCATATAATTTTGTTGCAGTGACTGAGATTGTCTTGGTACTGCTGCATTTCATTAGAAGTTTAGATAGTTTCTATTACTGAAATAATCAAGTGATATGAGGGAATTAAAGATGAAAGTCAGTATTTTCAACAAGATATCTTGATGAAGCTGAAAAAAATAATTTAGACAACATATCAGCTGATAATTGTTCCTTTTATTTTCTAATCAGCACTTAGCCAGGTCTAGAATCTGAATATCACAGCACTTAAAGTGAGACAACAAGCAACTGCACGAATGCCCAGGTGGAAGTGCAAAAGCAAATATATACCTTTGTGCATACCTCCTTGATCTAAGCACCACAGAATCTAAACATCTTAATATTATCTAAAACCACCACACCTTTCGAAAGGTGTGGAATACAGTGCAAAGGGATGAATTGCAGAATATTCTTGCCTTGTACTGTCGTTGCAGTCCTGTACCTTGCAAACTTTGAGTATCTGTCATCTAAGCTTTTACCCATTGGGGAATGAAACTCTGATATAATGCTTACGTCTACAGAGTAGAGGGCAGATCTAAAGCAAGGATAATTGCAGTGAGCAATATATATATTCTTCAAAAGAACAGCAGCACTTATGATCAAACTAAACAACCTGGAAAGAGGGAATAGGTGGAAAAACACACATAAAGGAGGAGAACTCTTGCATTTGTTCAGCCCCTGTTCAAGTTAATCTTCCTAAGCAGTGAAATCCATGTATATAGAGCATGTCTATTATGCTCGGTGGTCATCCCTGTGTTCTGGCAACAGGTTATCAGAGACTCCTTTAAAAACTGAGGATCTAGGCCCTCAAGACCCCACAGGAGAAGACAGGTTTACCTAAAAGAAATTTGAATAAATAGCAAGTAAGCGTGCAAGACTAGGAGCCATCAATGATTCAACCCCTTTCTTCCTAAAAAAAAAGCCAGCAGCATTATGTTAGCATTAGAACATCCTTCTGTGATTGAAAACATTTGTAAGGTGGTGCCAGCATGTTGCTGTTTGCATCCAAACAATAATCAAGATCTCACACAGTGATGATTTGTTGTCAGCTATTTTTCCCGCACTAAACAAGTCTGACACTAGCAGCCCACAAGCTAATTAACTCAAGTATCTGGCATGGGAATCTACATTACAGCTATCAGCAGAATATCCACAGAACTGAAATAACCAGACAATTGGACTGATGCTCCGGGGAGATGAAGAGTGTCTCCTTGAGGTAGAAAAGAAGAAAGATGAATGTTGATAAACAGGATTTCCACTCCTCCCCTAACCCCACCACCCCAAAGAATTTTCTCTCTCAGGGTCTTTTAAAGAAAACCTTAAAAAAAAATTCACATGTTCACTGAGCTCAGTGCTTCACACTGAATATTGGTCACTTGTCCTTTTAATTCCTTATTACTTTCTATCTCTTTTTTTCAACTTTTCTGGTTTACATTTAGCCTGTTAACATACAGAACTGGGTTCTGACATCAGTTTTCTTTTAATATCTACCCAGATTCCTTGATGAAGCAAGATTGTGGGATGCCTTGCTGTTCAAACACTTTTTGTGGCTCCTTCAGGGTACTATTGGCATCATGTGCTTATGGGGCAATCAGAATTCAGAAACAGCAAAAGTTTTAGGAATTCAGGACTGTTGCTGAAGTCTTGCAATAAGCTGAAAGTGTGGAGCTGCCCAAGATGAAAAGGTAATATGAACACAGAGAATGAACAGAACATTAATATTTTGACACCTTGTCAAATGTCCCATATTTCAGGGCTTTTTTTTTTCTGTATTTCTTACAGAATTAGGAGAACACTCATATGGTTTTCTATCACTCCCACTGAATTCAAGCAGAGCTATGGATTCTCAGTCCCTTTAAGAGTGGGGCCTGAGTTGTCTTCTAAGCGGGAAAAGTTGCTGTAATGGTATCCTCCCACCACTGTGACAACAAATGTGAACTCATTTTTTTGAGAGACACTATCATGTGCCTCATAATGAGAAAGGAATATGCATAGATAGGTCTATACAGAAAGTCTAGTTTAGGAACCACAGGCAGGCTCCAGGAGAGCTAATGGAGATATATATTTTTAATTAAAGCGAATTAGATCCCTTCTGAGAAGACAGGCAAGAGCTACTGGGTCCATGCCCATTAAGGAACTTAAGCATTTGGTTCACAGGGTCATATTTACAGACCAAAGTTAAATACTTACGAGCACTATTTGGTAGGGGGTCACTTTACTCAGTAAGAGGCTCTTGAGAATCACAGGTCAGCCAGCAAATATGCAGAGCAGAGGCCTGCTTCAGAAAACTTGCTACTTTCCCAAGTATTTCTCCGCAAAGTCAGGTGTTTCTCACCAAAGCTGTGGTGCAGTGATCTGTTCCCATCTGTCTTTTGTATAGCAGATGCTGGCACAGAGTAAGAGTTCAAAAAGACATTTCTTGCCTTCCTAGCCAGAAGAGTTAGAGGTGACTAATTCTGTTAAAACTGAATTAGTTGTGTAGAAGGGGAATACAAGATTCATTAACTCCCAAGAAAGTATAAGCAGATAATGACTCCTCAGTCCTGCAAGGAACATACTCCTTGGGAGCAAGAGAAGCCCGAATACCTGTTTAAATCAGTAACAAGCATATCCCCAATTATAATACCATTGTCTAGATTAAGAATTCTGTTTTGAGGCTTGGACCACTCTTCAGGTATTAAGGAGGGAGCCTACACTATGGTTCAAAAGCGCCATTACAACAAACAATGTGCCAACTTGCTGTCTGTTGAACTAACTCCAGTATCAACAACAATTTAACTGCAGCAGCATTAAGTTCATCTCAAGATCTGAGCACATTCTGCTGAAATCTGTGCTGTGGTGAGCTAGAAGGAAAGAGAGTTGTTCCTCCCTTTGTCTACTCTCGAGCTCTTAAACCGCCCTGAGTGGTCTCGTATCAATAGCTCCCAGAAATCTGGTGCTAAACTCTGTATGTTTTGGGTCTGATCCATTATGACTAGTCCAGTTTTCCTTCAAGGGAAGCTGGATGTAAATGGTTATGTTAAGTTGCACCTTTGGCAAGTCAGAAGTAGACATGAGGCTGGCTTTACCCATTTGCTCTGTCCAGATTCAAAATTATCTCAGCTTCTTTTGTAGAGCACTGGAACAGGTTGCCCAGAGAGGTGGTGGATGCCCCATCCCTGGAAACGTTCAAGGCCACGCTGGATGAGGCTCTGAGCAACCTGATCTAGTCAGGGAGGTCCCTGCTTCTTGCAGGGGGGTTGAACTAGATGACCTTTGAAGGTCCCTTCCAACTCTAACCATTCTATGATTCTATGATTCTATGATTCTTGGACAATTTCGAACAACTAAACAAAGAAGGGAAAAAACCCCCAAAACAAACCCAAAACCAAACCAAGCCACCATAAACTTGAACTCTTGCTGTCTTGCCACTGTTTAATTGGGGGTTGACATGAAAATTTAGTTGTACGTCTGTGGCAGTGTTAAATTACATTTATTAAGAAATAACTTTTCCAGCAATGTGTATGCTTTCTCTTGCTCACTTTCACACTGAGCTATAAGGTTTCACTACAGCATTCTTTTCCAGGTTACTGCTGTGCAATCTGAGCATTAATCAAGTGAATTTCTGCTTCTGCTGGGCCTTCCATGGTATTTTCATTTTTTTTTGTTTTAATTTCCCAAGCATTGCTTTCATCTTGCCTTGGGTCATTTACTATTATTCAGTTAATTCGCTCTAGCAGAGTGGCAAATGAGACTGGCACCAAAGGTATGCCTGCTGCTGATTCCCAGCATTTTTTAATGTCGTAATAGCACGAGATGATATTGTGAAAATGAAGTTCATCCTTGTAAATAGTATGCCCATGAGCTATATGGAAAGTGATCATGAGTAAGTCTGTATCAGGTATAGGTCATTCAATTAAAGGAAGTTAGTTTATTTGGAGTCTGCCAGTTGCATGTGTCAAAGCTGAAATGATCACATTCAACAAAACCTGGCACACTGTTGTATTTTCATAGATGTTTTTTTTTGTTAGAGGATAACTTCTGAAAACAACAGCAAAAAGAAAGGTTGCGTACAACAGTGATTTTAGAAGGTCCCATTTGCTCTTGCTTTCTCTCTCTCTTGTACATGTCATAGCCTACACATTTAAAAGTTCCTAACTAGATTCTGCAAATTTGTGTCTAGGACAAGCAAAAGCCTCTCCTATAGGTGCACGTTTCCCAAAACTCAGAGGCACAAACTCCTCCCAGCTTCAGACCAGCCACATTTGGTAACTATTTGGGCTAGGTCTATTAAAGCCTCCAAAGAAATGTCTTTAGGAATTGCACATCCTGATTGCAGTGTGGACATAATGTGAGTCAGTCACGAGACATCCTGTGTGTATTATGAAACTACGCAGGGATTCAGATCAGTATGCACATCAGAGTACTAAGTGCAATCATGCCTTAATGCATGTCTGTGCCTAGAGACGTGTTGTGAAGTGTCTTCAGTAAGAAGACCCCACCAATACTTTTATAGCTTATGTTAAGTTCTCTAATGGGCTGCTGAATGATTTAATAAAGTTTTTTTTAAGATGACATAACCATTCTGCAAGCAAAGTGCCACATACTTAATAGTTTCACATTAAGGAAAACAAGCTGAGGGCATGTCAGTAAAGAAGAGATTCATATTTTGTTTTTATTGAAAGTTGATTCCTGTCACAAAGTATATTCTAGCACTTTGCTGAAAGCAGAATTTTGTCAGATTGTCATTAATTTTCAGGAAAAGATACTCTAAGATATGCTGTTAACTTCATCCAGAGAGACAGAAATAAAATCAGAGCAAGGATGAACCAGCACATCTCCCCTGTGAACCTATGATTGTCATGCATTTATCATGTGTCATTGTACATACATAAGTACTGCATTAGAGTAATTCCCAGAGTTAAGAGATCAGGATCCAGCATGTGTCAACATCTTTTATATCTCCACAGTAAGATTTCTGCAAACGCAGGACTCCAGATCAATTAGTTTATTAATGAAAAAACAAAACCAATGCTAATTCAAGAGTTCCTATTCTCTGCAGTTACAGCACAGGGACAAATGGAAACACCTCTGTCTTGCTAACTTGTATGTAGTGCTTATATATGTTTTAACCATGGTTCCTCAAAAGGAGCAGAATGCATAGTTCTCCATGTTAACTGCTCCTTGCAGGAAAATGACTGTGCTGAGCAAAAGTAATGTTGATGTGGCCCCAGCAATGAGACTGCAACACATCCAAAGCACCAGCTTTACATACAGGGAAGTCAGTGGGAGTGCAACCACTTTAAATATAGGAAAAATGAAATTACCAGTAATTGTGATTACTTACAATTACTTAATATAGCTCTGAAATAAAAAATTTAAAATATAATGCATATAACCTAGACATAAGGTTGAACTTCTGGCAGAAGTACACTGTATACATATAGTAAATGGAAAGCCACTGCCTTAAGGAACTATTGGTCTTGGGTTTATTACAAGATGCAATCAGAGAAGGAAACAAACAAACGGATAGAGCTGAAACAGAGAAGGATGTGGGAAGAATAGTGCAAGTACCCTTTTTCATAAACGTGCTATGTGCATAATATCACAGTTAGCAAGAGGGCCCTGGGAGTCTCCTGATTCATATTGTGGCTTATTTAGGCACAACTCCCGTACACTTCAGAGTTTTGTTTTTAAAAGAACCCAGGAGGGGAAACTAGGGCTCGTTACAAAATGATGATCAACTATGTACAAATAAATCTATGTGATTCCCACAATGCTGGCTTAGTGTTGCAAAGAAAAGCAAAGCTTGGGAGGAACAAAAAAGCAGCTTTTTATAATTATAGATCTTTGTGAGTTAGCTTGAGCCCTCCCCTTTCCTTCCTTTACCTTCCCCTTCTCCTCCCAAAATAATAACACATTTTGCCAATAATTTTGAGGAAGTCTCAGTGGGCCAGACGGAATTCAGAGAGAAGGATCTAACAGCGTCTCATTTCATTCTTCTCCTGATTCCCCCACTCCCCGCCCCGATTTTCTACTTGCAATTTCTTTCTTTGGCTTATTGCACAACATGGAGGTGGTGAGGCAAAAAATAGAAGTTAATGGTACTACCACTGTTTGTTTCTATTAGCGTTTACATGTGGAATGAAGGCATTTTGGAAGAGAACTAGACTGGCCAGTAAAACCTTTCACCCTCGTAAACTGTACATTTGGTTTGACTTTGGCTTAGATCCCAGAACTTGTCACAAGCTTTATTATAAAGCTGTAGTTCAGCTAGAGTTCTGTTAGCTTTATTACAACAGCTCCCCTCCTCAAAAAAGAAGAAAAAAAAAAAAGAAAGTAAAGAAAAAGCAAGCAAGCAAAGCTTTTGTTCATTCCGAATGCTTTTCAAATTCTGGAGAAAATATACTAGAAAATGCAGTTAACCAGATAACTGGTCAGCATCAATCAGCAGAAAATAAATCAGAAGTTTATCTAAAATTTACAAAAATTATACATGACCTCCTTAAAATAGTCCAAGAGTGACTAATCATATAAACAATAAGGCAGCCACCAACACTCAAGCATGTTACAACTTCTGAGAAAACACAGACCTAGCACTTCCAAAGAAGAGTCTACAGATTGACTTGGAGAATGATACGGACATCTGGAGAGAAGATGCATGCTACGCTTCAAGAGGAGATTTTTTTTTTTTAATACACTTTCCCAAAGGGGTAATTTAGCTCTCCATAAATTCACTCAGGGAATATATAAGGAAAAAAAAGAAGAGAAGGAAAAGGAATGTGTTACACAATAAACTATTGGTCTCATCCTGCTTTCATGCATCCTGTGTCTCTCATGCACAGAGCCCCCTTGGTTCAGGACGTGAGTGCAGTATAGGATTTACACAGTGGTAATGAGATTTAAGGGGACTGCTTTATACCATAACCATTAATTAATTTTTAAAACCTATTACTGCAGATTGAACAGTAATCAAGAGGATATGTGGAACTGTTCTGAAAGATCAGTTAGTTCATAGCACTTGGTTGGAATTTGAAACGTGGTCTTGTACCTAAGGGACTAATTTGAGACACAGAAGATCTAAGTTTGACTCTTGCTTCTGTCAGTCAGTTCCCATGTGATCCTTGAGTAAGTGACTTACACTACCTATATTTCAATTCCCTGTTCAGGAAGTGGTGACCAGAAATTCTTATTCAAGTCATTTAGACTAGTCTAAAAAGTTTAGATTAGTCTTCTAGTGTAGAAATTTGTACTCTTTTAAAACTTCTTGGGTCAGGAAATGTTAATTGGATATGAGGCCTTGATTGTTATTGAAATTTATAGAAACCAGATTCTTAGAAAGTATTTGATTCCCCAAAAACGCAAACAGGCACATAAACTCACTTTTTTTTCACAATACTTTGGTGTCTAATTCCAATAGAAATAATTACAACCCTGCACTTTTCAATGTAGCGCCATACTGATGGTGATTCTTTGTTCTTCCATTGGAAAATACAAATTCACAAAATCTTCAGGTTCCCTGAGAACCTGTTGAATTGAATCCTCTATCTCCTTCAGTAGTTGCTGTCCAGGGTTGTCTAGAACCAGGGCACCCAGGGAGCAGGACTACTTGAAAATCTCTCTTCTCATGTGTTTGGATGTGAGCGGTATTTCTTGTGGGGGAAGGAAATACATTTTCTTATTGCTGCTCTTGGAAAGCACGCAACTTGGCTCACCAGCAGTTAAGCCTGGCTCCCAAGCCAGGGCCTTGGTTGGTAGTGGCTGCAGGCTGCCTTGGTACTGTCTGAATCCTCCCTGTGGATCTGGGCTGAAAGTTTCACCTTGCTGGGACCAAATACGGGTCTGGTAGAATTGTTGTTCTCACTGGTGAGTAAATAATTTCCAGAACTTGTCCTCCACTCCTTTCTGGAGAACAACATTGTCTGGTGGTGCTTTGGTGTAGGTATCTAACAGAAAGTTAACCACTCCGCTGTACTAGTGCATTAGTGATGTCGAACAGAATCTATTGAAATGAAAATTTGTGAAGCACATGGAGGTTTTATGCAAATGATCATTAGCTTTAGTCAAGTAGGAAAACCAGTTATGTACAAAGCGCCATGTGATACATTGCTGCTGAGTTTAAGTTCACAAGTAATGCGTGCAACTCTCAAGAAGTCTTTGGTAAACATTGATTTTAATCTGATAATCAGGAATTCTCAAACTGTATTTGAAAGTTTGCCTGAATTACAAGTAAAGAATATAAAAGAAAAATTATGAAGGACTTGCATCTATCAGTGAGAGGATATTAAAATCTAGGATGAAACTAAGGACACGCTGCTGTATGGCATAGCACATATTCTGTGAAGTGTTGAGGATGAGATTGTTTTAACAGACAGTGGGAGTCAGAGCCTCAATACCTCTAAAAAATCTCTCTCTCTCTGCTTTACATTCTTATTGCTTTCTTTGAGGGGGAGAGAGGTTTGAAGGTCACAGAATTGGGCCATTTGTGTAACCAGAACCAGATGATTAATTACTTTTTTTAGAGATTTTGTTCCTCTGAAAATTTTATCCCAGAAAAGCACGAGGACACACAAAGTCTGTGGTTGAAAGAAAATTCTATTAAGATGACAGAAATATTGTACGTCACAGTTCTATGGGAAGTGACTTTTCATTGTTTAGCATAAGAAAAAGAAATACTAACAAGCCAGGCTACACAGCTGGGGTTTGTGCTGTGTAATAGGCTCCAAATAAAAGAATTTTATAACAAAACTTTAAATATTGCACTCCAGCTGAAAGCTCATATATTGGATAGTCTCAGACTGAAAAGAAATCAGTTAGCACAATTAACATTCAAACTAGATTAACTGTCATTTTAGCTTAAAAAAAAACTCCCACTCCATTCTTTCCTGCTCCCCCCTCCAAAAAATTTGGAAGTCATCACTGGAAATATCACCTCAAAAATCATTTTCTGCTTTCTATTATTTAAACCAGAGATGTATGTACTTGTTTAAGCAAAATAAGAATGAATGTAATTTTTTTTTCTTAAATCAGAAACAGATTCAGTGGAGGATTTCAAAATTATAAGAACATTTTTTTTTTTATTTAGATTTCTGTGCATTTAAGTGGTATGTTCTAGGGAAAATGCTGATTATTGTCAAATGTTGAAGACTAGGTCGCAAAGCCCATTAAAACCTGTGGGAAAACTGCAAACAATTTTGATGTGCTTTGAATCAAGCCCTTTCTGAAACAGTCCCTGAACATAACACATGGGATGGGCTGAAACATATCTCATTATGCTGCTCCAAAGGCTCTGTTTATCATGGCAAACTGACCGGTTTGAGCACCGTCACATAGTCTGTTTCCTTCTTTGCAGTTTGTTTGGCCCAGTTTTGGCCTGGGCTGACCAGCTTCTCCCTGTTAACTATCAAACTTTATTTGGATGACTATTGCGAACCTAAGGCTCTTCCCAAGAGGTGGCATGGATGTGGCAATTGGATTTAGGTACGAAGAGGATGGGTGGTTGTGTGAGTCCAGACCATGCCAATGCCATTCATCCTCAGAGCCGAAGAGTGGTTCTGGACACATGAACAGGCCAAAGGTTTAGCAGAAGGGAGGCCTTTGTCAACTCCTATCCAAAAATCTTTTTTTTTTTTTTTTCAGTAAAGTCTCTCTGTTTTCTGCTGGGTTTACTCCAGAACACTATTTTTGTAGTTTCTCGTTTTCCCTCACCTTGTTCAGCATATGTGTTGATCACAGCAGCAAATAGGCATGGAGAGAGCTAAACAATACTGCAATGGACAGAATTATGAAGAGTTCATGCTGTCTTCTGCAGGTGCTCTTCTATGTCTATAAAATCCCACACGAGTATGTTTCCACAAGCTGGCAACAATGAGGCTGGATGAGGAGACACAAAGGGTTTGGTGTCATACCAGCATTTGCCTCTCCTGACCTTGGCTGCACACTGCTTCGCATCCTACCATCCAGGCTGGGAGAGAGGGGACGAGCAGCAATGTCCTCCAAGCTGAGCCACTCCACAACTCCCTTAGAAGAAAGCAAATCCTCAAATCTTCAGCTACTTTTCTTCTGGACAGCTTTCTGGTGGTTTTGTCTTGCCTTTCCTCAGCACTAGGAGCTGGTTGAGCCAAATGCTTCTAAAAGCTCTGTTCTTTATGAATGCCACTGAATGGGCTTTTTACAAGGTAAAGTTTGACCTAAGGCTTTTGATATTCTGAAAGGAATCCCTTTTACAATGAATGGCATTACTTTAAAAGGACAATTCTCTTCTCTCACAGGAGTGAGATCAGAATTGGGGTTTCTGCAATTTTTCTGTCCACTGTAGCTTTGATTATAACACAATCCCCCTGATGTCTTTGGTGCTCATAAATAAATGTATTTATGTGTTGTGCTCTTACATTCTTAGTACTAACTGAGGAAACAGAACAATAACATACTCTTGTCAATACAAGCACTGCCCTGGGAATTGACTAATTAACATAAAACTCAGCCCTGCAGGGAAATTTCCAGGTTCATTTTTTGCTGCCTCAGCAAACTATAGGGTTTGCGTTGTTAACTGCTTTCAGATGCACTTTGTCTTTCAAGAAAGAAATAAAGAACATCCACATTGCTTTAGGCAAGTTAAAGATTCTACAGAACACCTACCTTTTTACCATATGCTTCACAGCAGATTAAAGTCCTGAGGGAGCTAAGGATTATATACCATGTATGGTTCTTTGGCAGAAAAACATGTATTCTGAACTAAAAGTGAATGGCTGACTGTGACATTTATATACGTTGTTTTTCCAGAACTGCATACTTGAGGATGTTTGATTTTACTCAAAATAATCCCAAAGCAGAAGTTTTGTAGGTGCTTTAATTTCTCAGGGTCTCTTAAGGTTATGATAAGTGGTTCACAGTGGCTACTGAGAAAATTGGAGAAACTTGCATAACCACTTCTGTAGAATTAGAAGGAAATCTAGCTTAACTTTGCAAAGAGGAGCTGTGCCTAAAATTTTGAGAAACTCATACTACTTGTCTTTTGTGTGTAAGAATATTTTTCTGTGCCAATTACTTACTTTTCATTCACATTCTTTTCCACAAAGCAAAAGTTTTTTTTTTTTGTCTACAGGAAAAATAAGAGAGAAAAGAGAAAGAAATTCAAATGAAATGAAATTTGAATCTCACAGGTAAAGAAAACCCCGTTGTTTTTATTCATTTTCTCAAGACATCTAGAGCAAATTTGTCTCCTCCTTGTACTGTTTGCCTGTTATTATTTATTATTATTACTAATCTATGGACATGTCTGCCCATTGTTGTTATTTATGAATGAACAAAATCATATTCTGCAGTTCATAGAAATCATGTGTAGAAAGTAACAATAGAATACTTTTCTATCAGCAGGTTGAAAACAGTTTGATAAGTCCTACAGCTAAAAGGACTTAGAAGTTACATTTGAATGATGACAAATACTTTCAAAAAGTGTTTTGTAAGAGCGGAAAAATAAGCATATGTGCAAAGCGCATGTTTGAGAAAGCTGACGCTACTGCACATGCAGATACATGCAATGTTCATCGTTCTGTTTTGTACACACATTTGCTTGTTGGTGTGTGACTATACTTATTTTGTGATAACCGTACTTCAGGCACGGTTATCAGAAGACCTCGTGTGTGTGTGTATATGACTGTGTGTGCCTATCGGTAGAAGTTATTGAGGTTGCCCAAACCTATCTGATACTGGTGTATAGTCTTCACAAACTTTACCCGTTTGGAATAAAGTTTTACATGATGTATGTCTGCCTGCACTTTTTTTTTTTTTCTGCAAATTTCAAATAGAATTGTTCAATGTTTGCCAAAAAATGAAGAAAAAAAAACCCGAGAAAACACATACTGTTTCACTCTTAATCAGACATCTTGGAAAGGTTTAATTTGTATCACTGAAGCTTTTAGGTTTCAGAAGAGCAGAGTGGATTGAGGGGAACAAGAAAAACTTAAAGAAATCAGGAAGGTGGGGGAAAGTGAAATCAGGTCAGCAGGTAGCCAGGACTGTCTGGGCAAGGTAACTCCTAAGAAAAGAAGAGAGACTCACTATGAGAGATGAGTGACCACAGGATGAGGAGTCAGAGGCAGGGAAAAGGAAAGATTACTACAGCAGTATTTTGAAGAGGACCAGGCAGCAGGTGTCAGTCTTGGGGTGATCAGAAAAAAACCAGCATTTATGCCCCTCTAGCAATTGGAACTGCACCAAGTATCTGCGAAAGTCACTGAAGATCTTTATTTCCTTTTATCTCCATCCACACAAGCACTGGCAATTTACTACTGCCACCATCTACTATGACAACTGTCATGCCAGTCACAGAGATCTGTGCGATGGAATTCAGTGTTTCCAGCATTGCCAATTCTGGGAGTCAGCAAATGCAGATGCAAAAAAAAAAAAATATGCTGATGAAATCTTAATATTCTTTATTTCTATGCACTTAGATACTACTGTAATGATCAATATAATAGCATTTAATTTGTTCAGTTTGCCTTTACTGTCCTGAAAAGCTTAAGGAAAGCTAGGCATAGGTTTTATTTAACTTTTGCCCAAAGATTCTTCCCTGCACGCAGCAACAGTGGCTGTCTGTCATAGATCTACCGTATGTTAAAACACAGTGAACACTACCTTTTGCCTTTATTGTCAGGAAGTGTCAAAAGTATTAATAGCATAAATTTTGCTAGCTAGCTAAAATTCTCACACTGCAATCTTGTGCATCAGCATTTTTTTTTTTACCACAGATGGTCATTTATGTAACACTGTTGGAAATTGTGGCTGTGTTCCACAGCAACAGGAAAATGGGATACATCTGCACTGTGTGGGGAAAAATACAAATGAACTAGAAGCTATGCAAACATTTAAATTACAGGGAAACGGGGCTGCGATAAGCCCTGGACTGCATGAGCAGGAAGAGTGTCAGCCTCACCCATGCCCTGAAAAAATGGTCACATTTATGGGGTACTCTATTGTACTAAGTGGAAGTTTGTTTATGCGGGACCTTCCTTCCCTCAGGACTTCCTCTGAGAGGAAATGTCGTCACTATTCAGTAGGGGTCAATTGTTATACATTCAAAACTCAAACATGAAATAGTATTCCTGAATGCAACAAAGTGGAAAGGAATAAATAAGATTTCTCCATTTCCAAATTTGAAACATTTACAACAGTTATTCTTGCTCACCGATACTTTCAGAGCACTGAAAAAAATCAAACAGGCCTTGAGTAGCTAGGATAATACTGTTTTACAGGTACCCCAGACACTACTCAGTATTTGGTGAATCCCACCATTTTTGTCAGCTGTACTACAGCTCTATGGGAATGTGTTTTAAATGGAAGAAGGCTAAAAGTGTGCAGCTGTAAAACCAGGGTTGTGCTTTTATGGGAACACTTGGCTAAGTCTGGTCCGTGTTTCGGACTGAAGTGCTCTGGATCTGAAGTGCTCTGGATGAGCGCTTTTCTGAGGCCATATTTGCAGCTTAGATGTTCTTTAAGATTTATTTTTTCTCATGGCAAAACAGGAATATTGTTTGAGATAAAAGAGTGAGTATTAGTGTTGCTTTCCTTTGTTGTCAGTCAAATTAAACCTATGGGTGGGGCATACACTGGGCTCTTGGAGAGTCAAGGTCATGGAGCAGATTCTCCTGGAAACCATGCTAAGGCACATGGAGAGCAAGGAGGTGGTTGGTGACAGCCAACACGGCTTCACCAAGGGCAGATCGTGCCTGACCAATTTGGTGGCCTTCTATGACGGGGTGACAGCATCGGTGGACAAGGGACGGGCAACGGACATCATCTACCTGGACTTGTGCAAGGCATTTGACACTGTCCCGCACGACATCCTTCTCTCTAAACTAGAGAGGCATGGGTTTGATGGATGGACCACTCGGTGGATAAGGAGTTGGCTGGATGGCCGCACTCAGAGAGTGGTGGTCAACGGCTCAGTGTCCAAGTGGAGACTGGTCACCAGTGGCGTCCCTCAGGGGTCCGTGTTGGGCCCGGCCCTGTTCAACATCTTTGTCGGCGACATGGACAGTGGGATAGAGTGCACCCTCAGCAAGTTCGCAGATGACACCAAGCTGTGTGGTGCCGTCGACACGCTGGAAGGGAGGGATGCCATCCAGAGGGACCTGGACAGGCTGGAGAGGTGGGCCCGTGCCAACCTCATGAAGTTCAACCAGGCCAAGTGCAAGGTCCTGCACATGGATCGTGGCAATCCCAGGCACAAATACAGGCTGAGTGGAGAATGGATCAAGAGCAGCCCTGAGAAGAAGGACTTGGGAGTGCTGGTAGACGAGAGGCTCAACATGAGCTGGCAATGCGCCCTTGCGGCTCAGAAGGCCAACCGCATTCTGGGCTGCATCAAGAGGAGCGTGGCCAGCAGGTCGAGGGAGGTGATTCAGCCCCTCTACTCTGCCCTGGTGAGACCCCACCTGGAGTACTGTGTCCAGTTCTGGAGTCCCCAACATAAGAAGGACATGGACCAGTTGGAGAGGGTCCAGAGGAGGGCCACGAAGATGATCAGAGGGCTGGAGCACCTCTCCTATGAGGACAGGCTGAGAGAGTTGGGGCTGTTCAGCCTGGAGAAAAGGAGGCTCTGGGGAGAGCTGATAGCAGTCTTCCAGTACCTCAAGGGGGCCTACAGGAAAGATGGGGACAGGCTGTTCAGTAGGGCCTGTTGTGATAGGACAAGGGGTAATGGGTTTAAATTAGAAGGAGGTAGGTTTAGATTAGATATTAGAAAAAAATTTTTTACAATGCGAGTTGTAGACCACTGGCACAGGTTGCCCAGAGAGGTGGTGGATGCCCCATCCCTGGAAACATTCAAGGCCAGGCTGGATGAGTCTCTGAGCAACCTGATCTAGTGTGGGATGTCCCTGCTCCTTGCAGGGGGGTTGGACTAGATGACCTTTGAAGGTCCCTTCCAACTCTAACCATTCTATGATTCTATGATTCTAATGAGAGAAATGTCTGGGCTTGGAAGAAGCCTCTGCAGACCACCTCACTCAACTTCCTGCTTGGGCAGCACCAGCTAGAGCAGGTTGCCCAGGACAGTGTCCAGCTGGGTTTTGAGTGTCTCTAAAGGGGGGAGACTCCGCAACTTGCTCCAGTGTTTGGTTACCCTCTCAGTACAAAACTATTCTTCTAATGTTTAAATTGGACTTTCTGTGGTTACGTTTGTGCCCATTGTCTGTGTGCTTTTGTCAAGCTCACGATAACTGTGTTGTTCTGACACCAACCATACTGGAAAGGTGCTGGGCACCAACTGGACAAAGTCATGCTCACAAGAGCAGCTGGTAAACCCTAGTCTGTTTCCCATTCACAAGAGGCAGTGAATAACCTTTTCTCTCTTAGGTGAGTAGACTTTGTCTCCAGGTATGTACTGGCTCACACTTTTATATCCATTTTGCATTAGGCTGTGGGACACCAGAAAACAAAGGAATGCGGGGAACTGACCAGGGTCCACAGCAGTCTGCAGGGCACATTTGTGTCCAGAAGAGGCACCACAACCGTGACTGATGTTGAAGTCTCTTGAAGTTTCAACGCTCGTGAAGTCTTCTTCCCTATTGCGTAGTCTATACTGAAAGTAAGTTGCCTATCCTTTCTCAGGCAAAATTTTCTGAGAGTTTGGTGAAACAATCAAGAGGGCAAGATGTCACTTAGTCTTTCCAGTGGAGCACTTAAGAATTCTCTTCCAAGGACTATATGTTAAAAAAAGCACAGCACAACATTTCAAACAACTCATGTCAATCTGATTAAAGCACTGTTAGACAAAGCACCATAGTCTACAAGCTGATTTTATCCTGGTTAGAGACCTGATCCAACATGTTTAAGCCCATTTCTCTCTCCTTCCTCTGCTTCTCTGCCTCTTTCTCTCCTTCCCTCACTCTCACTCAGACATGCAGGGATTACCCAGGTTTTCCACCTCCCAGTGAAGGAATAAGTGGAAGGGTTTTCATTTTGCACATGTATGCGTAACCTTTCTCCCAAGCCGTGCAGTCGGCACAAGCCTGGCCTCTGGGCCACGTCCAGGCCACCAGCTCCTTGCCTCCCATCTGGAAGAATGTCGCCTGTGAGGCAGAAATTCCCACCATGAGAATCGCCCTTCTGTGTTGCACAACAAAGGCCACCGCATTGTCCCCCTGTTAAGCGGGTGTTAAAATGCGCATATGTTGCCAGGGCTATTGCATACGAGGGTCCATTTAGGAAGCAGTGGTTTTTTTTTCCCCCACTGCTCTGAATTCCCTCATATTAGCACATTAGCACACATGCGGGCCTTCTTACCAGATTAGCTACAGTTGTCACAGATTAGTTCACCCTGTGAAGGAGCCGCAAAGGTACCTTTGGCCATTCATCCCATAGAGCCAGGAAGGGTTTCTTGTCTTCAACCATCAGAGCGCAAAGCAAATGAAGGGGAAAGCTTCTCTCTCGTTTTGGTAACAGGATAACTAAAGGATAGGTATTAGGGTGAACTAAACAGAGAGACATTAATGGATACCTATTATTGATCTAGAAAATATTTATTTAACTCCCTAAAAATATTTCTGTGTTTTCTTTCCTCAGCAACGACAATACGCTTGTGTTGAGATATAACCTTTCTGAAGCTAAAAGTTGCTTTTTTATGTTTTGCTTCTCTTTTTTTTTTTCCCCTGCAAATTTGCAGTGTGGTTCACTGATCACTGTTCTGCAGATTAAGGGTGGGGGCAAGGAAAAGACTCACTAGTAGATCGTTACATTATTTATTTAACCCATCTTGCTTCTTAAAAGGCTGTGATCATTAATAAAATAAACAATGAATCAAAATACCTTCGGCATGACTTGCAGTCATGCACACTGGCATTAAGACTGAGCCTAGAGAAGACATAACACCTTGGAAGTGTAGTGACAGAAGAGATTTCAACAGTCATCTTTGAAAGAACTTAGCAGTAAAGGAGGACTAAAAAGTTATAAAAACATATAGCTGAAATTGCTGGTTAGCATTCACACCTTTGGCACAAAAAAAAAAATATGGAAGGAAACTGTGGTGAGGAAGGAATGCAGCAATTCCTTACACCTCGGTGCTTTCTAGGGCAGGTGTTCCACATCTTTGCTGCCAGGTGAGGCATTACTGTGCTTGGTTTGAGCTTGTCAGTGAGCCAGGGAAGGTGAAGCAGAGGGTAGTGCTGGTGCCCTTAATACCCACTGCAGATTAGCTGTGCTGCCTGCATGTGGGAAGCAGAGGGGACAAACCCAAGACAAAAAGCATTGTTCCAGGACTGGTGTTCCTTCTCTTGTACAGGTAAGCTGTGAGAGTAGACCTGCAATCTCTACTCATTGGTCTGCTGCAGAATATTTTCTCTGAAAAATGGAGAAGAAATCAAGAACTGAACTGTGACTTTTTTTTTTTTTTTTTTTTGGTT
>WHYT01017897.1:748301-759604 GCA_009806455.1 Tetrax tetrax | reverse complement strand
ATTATTTTGCTATAAATTTGTCCTTGTGGGTTTTTTTTTTTTTTTGTGTATCTGAGTCTGTGTCAAAAATAGAAACAGGGCTATAAATTATGTTCTCTGTCCTGTTTCCTGCCTTTGAAAAATCTGTATGGACTGAAGGATCAGTAATATTCAGGAACAGGTATATTCAGGAAAGGTACTGATCATTGCCCCTGTGGATCTGGTCACTGCCAAACTGCAAATAAGTCTTCATGAATGGTCACAGATCAGGCTCCTCTTCCCCACTCTGCAGGCAGTAGAAATTGGATACAAGTACTGGATCCATGAGCCTTAACGTTTCCCTGCATCTGGGTCAGGCTCAAATAGCTTTCTTTGGCTTTTTTAAGACTTCTTGAAGATCCTCCTTTTTTTTTTTTTTCCTCCCTAGACTTCAGTCATGCTACTGTTTAAGGTATTCTTATTTGGAGAGATAGCTGTTAATTGATTTTTCAGGTTTCTCCTTCTCTGACACGAACCGATTCATTTTGCTCTGATACCTTCAATAATACAGCAGTTTCCTCAGATATATGAGATTAAATCTATTTCATAGGGTATCTACTTTTCATTCACAACTGCCCCATCACTCAACTAGAGAGTCAGAGACAAAGCCTAGTTTTCAGAGAAACTCAGTAACAAAGTGATTAAGAGGAGACCTGAATTTTCTAGTTTGATATTTTACTGATATTACAGGATAAAGAGCACCACATTCTTCTCCTTGCTCAGTTTTGTAAAAAAACCCAACTCTATATACAAACTGAAGTACAGAAGCCGAACTGTAAACTGAACTGAAACTGGCTGGGACAGTGGATGAAGTTTAGCCAGAGAAAGGATAGAAAGTGTTGGGGAAGATAATAGGTAGTGGCAGAGCTAATTTATAAAGCGTCTTCTTTTTAAAAACAAAAACCAAAACAAAACAAACAAAAAAGCAGAAAAAAAAGAGAAAGGATTGTAGTGCAGAAGGTTGCTATAGTGAGAGTAATCTTACGACCTAATGTGTGAGTGCTCTCAAAAGACTGGATGTTCCAGTTCAGTGAAGCAAGATGGCCCCCTGCAGTATTGTTAGCCCCCTCACAAAGAAATTTTGCTTCTAATCTAGGAACATGACTGTACAAATACTAACAGATCTGCTGTGGTTTACCATTAGTTTCACTCAAATCACAAGGTAAAAATTCTTTACTTAAAGAAACCCAGTCAGAAGTAGTCCTCAGTTACCAGCTTTGCTCCTTATGCTTCTGAACGCCTCCTGCACAGTTTTGATGTAAGACTGAAACAAAATTTGTTTTAGAGTAATACTTCTGAACCCTCAGGAAACAAAAATACTCTCTCAAACTCCTGTAGTAAAGATTGCAGTAGGGTAATAGTAAAGACCGCAAAGAAAGTCTTGCCTGAGTTGTGAAGCCAGGAGATAACAAAAACTTCATGAATGAGAAGGTAAACTTCAGAAAAAAAAGGACTGTGCTCTACATGCATTTGGAATTGGAATGCTGATGTGTATTCTGTGCATGAAAAAGTTTTTACTTTTACTGTTACATTTCTCTGACAGTAGTGAAAATGGGATAGCATACGTTTTTGAAAAGAAAAGAAGATTTTATAATATATTGGTATTTGGGCAACATTTGGGGCTTTCAGGTTATCAAATTCTTTTCACTGACACAACAAATCATTACAAATGGTGTGCTTTGTAACAGCACAACAATTTCATGCTTTAGAACTTGTTCATATTGTGGAGTTGTATACGTATAATCAATATACCTCTGTAATCTGTGCCTAACAATACACATCAAAATGCAGAATTTATTATTTATTTAGTAGTTATGCAGGGATATGCAGTTAGCTTCCCTTGGAGGTACATAAGACTTCCTTGACTGCTGTCTGCATCTTAAAGCGTCCATCCAGGTCACACATTGCAAAATCTAGGAAAAGGAGAGGAGGACCAGATAAAAAGGGACTCAAATATTTTTCTTAGCAATTAAATACAACCGTTCATAAGGTTCATTAGGTCAAATAAACTCCTTTCCCAGTCCTATTTCCTCTCCTCCCTTCTCCTGCTTGATATACCTCTATGATTTCTATCACTACTATTAGCAAGGACAAGCACTATGCCCAGTGCTTGACAGAGAGATCTGCCAGATGACCAGAAGTAAAAGCATTAGAAAGGAAAGCTGTCTCATAATAATTCTAATTCACACTTTAGATTGTTCCCATCAGATTTCCACTCTAACTCAGAAAATAAAAAATGGACTTGGGAAGTTTGAGTGAATGTGAACTTTAATAAAAATTAATTTCCTCTATACTTTCCAATGCTGAATTTAACACATCACTCACAGAAACCCACCCAAGCTCTAAAGACTCAGTGTTGTGAGGTCTGTGTGGCCTTCTACAGGCTGCTTTGGTGTGGGAGCTCGGATTGTTTTTGACCCTGTGACACTGAATGGCCAAGAGCTTCCATGCAAGCACAATGGTGCTGTTAGTGCCCATTACTAAAAGCCTTCTTGTTTCTTTCAACTGCTCACAGGCCTCCTAAACAATGAAAGAAATCCATACATCAATAATAAGGAGATTTAATTTAAATTCTGCTCTAAGAGAATTCTCAGATATCCTCCTCTTTTTTTTATTTATTTTTATTTAAGTGAAAATTGCTGGAGTCTGATGTAAGGCAGAATCTTAATGCAGAGAAGTGTTGGGTCTTATTCCGGAATGCCTGGTAACTAGTGGGAATTGTAGTCATGGAGCAAACTGGAAAGCAGTACTGTCACACCAGTGAGCAGCTTCCATGGAATGAAAGCTCACTGAGCACAGACACATGACAACTAGTGAAAAAATTCTATGAACCTTCCCATAAAATGAACTCTTTTGACTCAAGGGATTTTACAACTTTTACATTTCTAATGATGGTATATTTTTATTTTTATTGAGACTACATGCATTGAGAATTTCTAACAGCCATTTGTCATTCAAAAAGAACTCATTTTCACTAGAAAAGGGAATTGCTAAATTCCAACAGAAAGTTGACATGAAAGAAAATGGAGCATGATAGCCCATATTCACCTTTGTAGTGAAAGATCATTAATATACATATCAATAATTTTACTTCTAATTGTGAACACTTGACACAGTTAAAATTCAGCTAGTACAAAAGGATCAGAGTTATTTATCACATCAAACCAATGTGAATTAACTTTGCCTCAGCTCTGTCTCTACTGTCTTCATTGGAATTAATTACATGAGGAATGAATGCTCATTAGGAATTTCAAAAGGTTTTATTCTGCTGTCACTTTGAATTTGAAACCATTTACTCATTTTGATACTTTTTAGGAAAATAAATAATTTTCATTTCAGAGAAATCTCTAAGTTGGACTATATTGCGTGAGAGATTGGTTTATATTGCTAAGATCAGTCCATCTGCTAGATTAAGGCCAGAAACACCTAATGCTGCCTTCAGTGTAGATATACTTAACATCCTTAAATGTTTAAAAGAGATTCTAGTGCATATGTAATCCAGAATGGGCCAGCATACTACTGAATAGGTGGAGAACAACTATTGTATCATGCTAATTCTTCACAGATTCCAATAACTATGTTCAATTCCTCATTAAGTGTGTTTTGGCAATATAGCAGATATCTATCTAACTATGTATTTGTCCATTTGTGTATCTATCCATGCATGTGTGCTCGTGTGTGCGCATACAAATATATAAAAATATATTTTAAGAGAAAGAGAAAACTTGGAAGTAAAGTTCTTCTTCTCATGCAATTAAATCTAACTGAATGCCTTTGAACTAAATAAGTTATTCTGTAGTTACACTAGACTAACTCAAAGCAGAGTTTGTATTTTATTACATAAATTGAATTCTCACTCCAAATGTACTCCATGTACAGGTCATGCATAATTCTTTTTAGGTTAGGTGAACCAAATGGTGTTGTTAAAGGTTATATATATAAAAAATACACAAATAATTATAAATAAATACACAAATTTGGAGAAAAATATATTTTCAATATCTCTGAAAGGTCTGCTCTCTATGTGTATTATGGTTTCCAATGAAGGTAGCTAAAAAAAAAAAAAAAAAAAAAAAAATCCAGAGATCTCTCTAAAGCACATTCAGTGATTCTTTTACCCAAGACCCCCTGATCTCTGTAAACCTGATCAGAATCTTATCAAATACATCACATTCAGTTTAAAGATTCTTAAATTCTTTTGCAACTGCTCCTAATGTGACTTGAGGAAGACACAATGTCAGGCCTCTGTGGAAACATTTCTGTTTTGAGGGGATTTTGGAGCTTGTCTCTATGTCAGGTTTTCACGTTTATACTTAGCAAGTACATGATTGCTTTACAGAACAGTGAAATATAATTTCTTTGCCGTAAATGTTTAGGCGGCAATAGCAAACATCAGCTTAAACCAGGAAATTAAAAATACTTTTTTGCTTGAATTTGTTTTGGAAATTTAGAATAGGAAAAAGTATATATGCTTCTAAGGATGAAATAATTCTTTGGAATTTGAGAATGTCTGAAATAGTATTTCAGTGTGGGTCAGGACTGTGCTTCTAAAGTGAATCTCTTGCTTGTCCCCAGCTACCATGGGTTGGTTCACATCAGAGACAGCACAAACTGGATTCTTATAGGATGTCATTAAGCTAGAAGATGCAAACATAATACTCTCCAAACCACCAACTGGCAAATCAATTCACACTTGAATATTCCTTTAAATGTGTAAATAAGTTCATGTCGAGCATGTACAAGTCCTTGCTATGTTTGTTTTCACAAATATTTGAGCAACTGAGCCTCATTAGCTAGAACAGTATCAGAGCCTCAATCACAAGGTCACTTGAATGAATATGCATGAAATCACCATTAGTTTTGCATTTAGAGTAATTATTCTGCACACATCTTTAACCGGGAAATGGTCAGCAAAGAAACTACTAGACTCATTCCCTTGAGCTCAAGTGAAAAAGGTATTTCAGGCCTAATTTTCTACTCCTTTGCATCTTGTAGATTTCTGTAAAATTAGTGTGAAACACTATCCGTTCTGTTTTGAAAACATTTCACAACAATGAATAATGTTGTTTCAGTTAGTAGTTATGTTTTCAATCTGTTTGTATCTAATGCTTTCTTATGGTTAGAATGTAAACTTTTGAGAACAGGAGTATACCATATCGGTACTGTGCCGAGCAGGGTAGGATCTTGTTCAATGTCTGGAACTCCTATGAACCATTGCATTATTACAGCGTAGTTTTGCAGTGTTCAAGATGCTGGAGACTCAGTCATCTCACATTTAGGATCTTGTGAATTATAGAGGATCTATGTAATCAAACTATACGTTAATATGAGAGTCAAGAAAATACTGATCACTGCATTGTATAAAGTACAATGTATTCACAATGCAATCACAAGTATTAATTCCATGAACAGAAAGAAAGGCAACATTTACTGAATAAGACAGGAGTTAGGAATTACCGCCTATGCTCTAGTAAACACATGTAAGGGACAGCATTATGATCATGTCATACCATGACCAAAAATGGAGATTCTAGCATGGAAAACATTATTTTCTGCTCCTTCCCTTCCTTCTCTCCTTCTCCACCCCCACTCTTTTGTTCTTTGCCATTCAATATTTTGGTTCAAGTTAATTAAAGATTCCTGTTGCAGCCTCCTGCAGTGAAATTCTGGCAGTATGCCCAGTGCCGCCATAGTCATGTGTAAGCAGCCCCTCCAGTGAGCTCCATAATGTCTCCAAGAAACCATACAAAGAGGAAGAAAGAAACTGAATCCAGATGGAATGGGAAATCAGATATTTCTTCCATTTGTGCTGAAATCTGTGAAGGCTGCCCCATAGGTTGAAAGAGAAGGCAATTCACATACTCTGCAGTCTCAGGGAAAAACATGTTTTCTCCCCCACCCCTCCGTCCTTCGTTGAAGATGAATCTGTGAGAAAGCTGTGAGACTGCAAACTCAGTAATGCAAAACATGTTTTCCCAACTCTGCTTCACTCTGCTAGCTATAGAAAGGTGTAGGGTAGACCTGTCAGGGGAATACAAAAAAACAAAACAAAAGAATCAAGAGAGTGACTCAGGCAGACCCTTCCTAATGACAGGGTTAGAAGAGAATTTGATATCCAAACCAACATTTTGACACACAATTCATACTGAAAAGAGGACTTAAGGCATTTTAAATGCCCAACAGGAGAGTAAACATGTCTAACACACTAAGCAATAACCACATCCTGAACTGCTTGTTGTTAAAAGACACATTAAAAAGATTACAAAAATGTATAGTACATAGTCATTTATTGGGTCTCACATGCATAACAAAAATCAGGAATATCCCTGGAAAAGCACAGATGTGGTGTGTTTTGTTCTTGTGATTCTTTGTCAACTTCAGTGCTCAGTTCTTAAAACACATCACTACACTTGGTTGGTAATTCCTGAAGAATTCTCCTGTAGATCAATGACAGTATCATTAGAAATCAAAACTGTGGATATTTGCAAGTATATTTCATATATGAAATTACAGTTTGCTTTGTGGCAGATGCTGTGCTCACTAGGGATACTCTGGAATTTGGTGGGGGAAAGGAATAAATCGTGAAACTACCTGTACTACTAACCAGTGTTGCTTGGTTTCTCTACGCATTTCATTTTACTGTCGGCAGGGTATGAATTTCTAATGGCCTGTGTAGTTTTTCAGGATTTTGGTTTTTTGGGAGTGAGACGTATTACATGAAGATTAAACTTCGGCCAGGGCAATTATGGAAAAGAAATTGTAAAGTTAATACCTGATTTCTACGTCAAAGAACTAAATTTTAATTTTAAAATATCAGGGCAGAATGATTTCTTGGCAGAGAGAGCAACTTGTAACACAAGAGACGCCTGTTTGAGGTGCAGACTTTGGGCAGAGGTTGTGATTCAAGGTAGCAGGGTTTTAGCTGATGGTTTAGAGCAATACTTCAGGTGAAATGAACTTGGTAATTGTGATGCACATTTCCCCAAATAACAGGTTGACTGGAATAGCTCTGGTTCCCTGTGACTAATTGGATATTTTGTTACCACTTTTTTTTTTTTTCTTTCTTTTTTTTTTTCAAAGCAACAAAAATGGTGCAAAAAGCTGTCCAGGTGAAATGGGTAATAGATGTATGCTGATATGGATATGTGTGTTTCTTGCCCTTTCAAACCTTTGAAGCCAGGCTGGGGTCAAATTACTCAAGCAGAACAGCTCTGTTGACAAACATGTGGTCTTCAAAAAACAATCCCAGTATGAGAGGGGTTGCTAATTTAAAATAACAGAGGGGGAGGGAAGAAAAAAAAAAAAAAGAGAGGGAAAACCAGCACCAGACTACATGAAATCCAACCCAACTGCCACCTTCCCGGCTAGCCTCCTTTTGTGAGCCTGCCTTCCCTGCCGCGTGAATCAGCCATGGTTGGGGTTAAATGGGTAGCTTTTGTCTCCTCACAATGGCCGAGAGTGACAGGTTGAGCTAAATGATTTACTGGTGGAGATGATTTGAAGGACAGAGCCGGGCAGCCTTGGGAACACACGCACGAGAAAAGGACAGTAGCGAATCAGCCTCTCCTCCCCCTCCCGCTTTCATGGTTTTGACTGAAAGATCACAGAGTGAGACTCTGACAGACACAAGAACCATTGAGAAGCTATTTTTATTACTTATCCATGGCAGCCTCGCTTTGCTGAGAACAGACCTGAGGTTAATTAACCTTTACTTTTTTTTTAACTTTTTTTTTTTTTTTTTCCCAAACGTCGTTTTTCTTATTGGAGATGCAAGCCCGTAAGTTAGCAGGGTCACATGCCATGGGCAAAGGGAAAGTCTTTGTGAGACTTCAGTGCAAAAAAGCTCAACAAACCCATTCCCAGCCAAAACAAAGCTTTCCACACAGAAAGGAGATGCAGTGGGGCCGCAACGAAGGCAGCTGCTCGGAGCAGAGTCATCCCAGCTGTTGTCAATTGGAATGTGCTAGAAGCAGTGTCCCCCCCACCCTGTTAAACTGCCCCAGCGGCAGTGGTACTGAGTGCTAATACGGATCCCAGATTATTTCTTGAACGCTGTTTGATCTGGCTGTGTGGGCAGGAATGAGCTGGTTTGCCAGGATAACGGGATATATCGGAGGACTGGAATGCTGTGTTTTGCCCATCTCCTTGTGAGCAGGCCAGCCATGTGAGGACAAGATGGCGGGCTGGCTGCGGGCCCTCAGCACCAGTTCAGAGGAAGGCAGCTCTGAGCTTCCCCTCTGCCTGCAAGGTGGCGAGCAGGGTGTTTCGAGAAATCAGCTGGCAGAGCCCCTAAACTGAGGCTGGCAGGGAAGGGGCCCAGCAGAGAGAAGCTGGGAAGTGCCCATTGGCTATCATGCCCGCTGCCACCTTGCTAGGGTGCCCACTGGGTCTCACGTGTGGCTGGCCAATCTAGCAGCCCTGAGCACCATCCCCGGGGAACTCGTCCTCCTTTGTGCACCCACGGTCCTGCCAGCTCAGCAGGACCAGCTGCATGGCAAGCACTACTCGCCATCCAAGACAGCAGCAGAATGGGGCCTGGCCTAGAAAGGGGAGCAGGAGGTGGCAGTCCTGTGGCCTCTCAGTAAGTGTATTGTGATGCTTTCTTCAGAAGCTGCCCCTCCAAACATTTGTGAGGAAAAGTGAAAACTTCTCTTAATAGGAAAAGGACCTTTTCAGACAGTTGCTGTGAATTAGTTTGAAAAAACCGAGAAGGCAGGCCATAGAAGATATTAAGGTTGGGTTTATGGATAAATCAGAACTCATGAGAGCCATATTACTCAGAAGAGGCAATGCTCTCTTTCTATTTTATATTTCATTTAGTCTACAATTTGTGAGCTGTTCCTCAATCGCAGTGGAATAATACGTCCTTTCACAGGTTATAACTTGCAATTGTCATGTCATTATTTGGTTCTGAAAAACAGATAACAACAACAAAAATTCTTCAATTAATTTTTCTAGTGCCTAACACCTAATGACATCCAAAAATCCTGTGAATTGCATCCTGTGAATATGCAGCAAAGCACATACTATTCTAATATATTCAGCTAACTTCAAAAACAGTCACTCAGCAAATATCTCAGACATCCTAAATAGGGAAAAAGTTTGAACAGTAAACACACTGTGTGCAATTACACATAGCTTTTTGCTGGCTAGCTTTCAATCATATTCTCATAGTAATTTCAATGAAATTTTGTAGTTCTTCAAAAGAAACAATATGAACATGACAGTAAAGCAGCATTTCATATCAGCAGCTTTGAAAGACATGACTTGATTTAAGGGAAAAATGAAAGGATCTATAAAGCGGCAACTTTAGAGAACATAAGTGTTTACTATTAGTTAATCTGTTGTAGTGTAGAGTTGCAGTACTATAGAGTTGCAGTGTGCTGTCACATGGTACATTTCTAATGGCCTTTTTAATGCTCTGTTTTAAAATACAAAGAGCAAAACAAACTAAATCTAAAAAGAAAAGAAGGAACTATGGCACTTTTTTTTCTTTCTGTGAAAGAGAGCAGTGTTTGCAAAAGATGAAGCAATTCTAAAAAAAGCTTACCCAATGGGCTTCAAATACGGATTTGCCACTGTAAGGATTATGGCAGGTAAAAATAGAAGAAACCTTTAACTTGCATATTCTTCTGTCATAATCACTATCATTGTCCCAGTGTGCATGGGGAGCATTGAGATTACTTCCGTCTTGAAATCTCAGAGGAATAAGTGTACTGTAGTAGATGCTTATTAGTACAAGGAATGGGTTTCAAGTCATATTCTTGACTGGCTCTATATTAATAAATCTGGTCAGAAAGATCTTGTAATGATAATTTCCATCTGCTTCTGTCCAGGCTGACTTACTGATGCTTCTCCAAGCACTTCTCTCTCTCAACTTCTGCCTCCACACCTCCAGGCCTAGTAATGTTACTATAGACATCATCTCCAGAACTGAGTACGGTATTGTTGTAGGACTGGGCTACAATTCATTGCATGTTGAGCTCTGCTTTAAAAAGTGTCTCCTGTAAGTGGTGAAGTTTACAGAGTGCTTTCAAAAATAAAGGAATCTTATATATTGCCCAGGATGAAAGATATTATTTGAGACTCAAGAATGGCCTTCTAAATCCAGGACTGCACAATAACAATTATGCTTGCTCAAAGTTGCCAGTGTCCTTTAGATTGGGTTCTTGCCTTACTCCTCTAGTTTGCATGAAATTAGTGTAAAATTCCTACAACTTTTTAAGCCTTTACTATGGATGATATGTCCTGTTCCTTCTTTTTCTGTGATTTTTTCTCCTTACCTTCACTCTTTTTATGTTCTGCACTTTTCCCAGCCCTAGTTCTGTCTTCCTCTGCTCTTTCATCTGCCTTTTCTCTGACTTCTTTACCTGTTTGCTTATGTCATAATCCCCCTGAACCACTGTAATAGTGTTCAGATGCCAGACAGTCCAAGACAGTTGGACTTGGAAGTAAAGATGGTAAAACTATGTAAGGGTGGGAAAGGAACACCTGTAGGATGCAGGGTCCACATTTCATTCCTTAGTTTTCATGCTATGCCAGTAGCATCACAATTTTGCTGCCTCTCTTCTGTTTATCTGTGTCTGTTGAATGCCTTGTCTGATCCCAACTGAGTGGCTGGATATAATCTGTTGGCAAAGAAAAAGCACGGAATAGGGCTGTGTTGAGTCACCCAAAGGAGGAGCAAGACAGAGTCCCCACAGTCAGGGCAGAGGACAGTACGTGCTGCATGGGCTCTGCACTGCAGCTTCCCCAAGACAGCTGGGAAACAGGGTCCTCTCCAGCCGCCTGGCACTCTCCAGTGGCGTTGGGTGGCCTCTGATGCTGATATGGGACATGTGGATTGGTCTGTTCCTTCCAGCAGGGCACAACCCTGGAGCACTGCTTGGAGCCAGCACTTAGTGCTTGGGCAACACTAGCCACTTAGTTCCTTCCCATGCTCAACAATTATTTCCTTCTAGTAGACCTTTCAAAAGCCTTTCTTTACATTACAATTCTTTCATTGCTGTGTAAGAGGTTACGTCACATCACAAGACCAAAAAGCACAGTGCAGCTTAGTGTAACTTGACCCTGATGTGGCATTTCTTTGTGATGTGTCATGTCAGAAATGTAAAGAAAACTACATTGTCCTCCTCCGGTTAGTTTGGACAGCAGTAGCCACTAAAGGTTGCCTTACCTTCTGCCTGGAAGACGTGTGTAGTTCATGAGACTAATGAGGATTCAGTACTGGGAGCAGGAGAAATCATGTTTATGAAGCTGTATATACTTTGTGGAGAGCTGCATGT
>WHYT01017897.1:644079-735782 GCA_009806455.1 Tetrax tetrax | reverse complement strand
TTTTTTTTTTTTTTTTTTTTGCCTATTGAATTTCAACTCCTTTTAAATATGCATTTTCCAGAAGGGATTTGAGACAGCCAGGAAAGGCTGAAATTACCCTTAAAAATTTGAAGAGTAAGAAATTCTAGAGCATCCTAGACTCGGTAACAAAGTTTCTCCTTGTACTGAGCCTAAGCAAGAGCTGACAAACAGGACATGTACATCCAGACCTGATCACATTACAAGGAATCACATCTGTATTAGTTTTTTCATGTGTGCACAGGAAATTATAATCCCAACTCCCATCGCACAGCGTGCTGACCAATTGTTGCTTACTGTGAGGAGCCTGTCTTTTATGTCCTCATAGCTACAGCCTATTTACACTGAAATATCACACTCTGAAGACCCTTCCTGCTTCCCATGCAAGGATCAAGTAGTTCTTATTTTTAAAAGAAGACTTATCACTTTATCACCTTGGGGATGATGAGCATGAAGCTCTGATTTAAAAGGCTTATGTGACAGTAGGAATTGAGGATGTTTTGCAGATAAAGCATTCTAGGGTGGGCCTCAAGTGCTCAATGTCCAGTCCTGCAACTAACCTCTTGAATGACTTTGAGCATCTCAGTTCACATAGCTGCTGTTTTCCCTTTAATTTTTCTTTATTTATTTCTTTAACTTGCAATATGCTGGAAGCCTTTCTGTAGCCGTCTGTGAAATGAGGCTTAATCTCATTTTGGTTGTTAGGCCCTGGTATGTTTTAAAAAAAGTAAAAATAGTTTTAAGCAGATTATTAGTCCTTTTCCAGGCCTCTCCATTTTAGCAGACTACAGTGCCTCACTGGCCACTTTTGTTGAAATATTCTAGCAGCACATCAGTCACTCTGGGTTTCTGCTGAGAGAAAAGCCTTAGGTCAGTCACATCCATCATAAAACTACAATACAGTTGTATGTACGCTTTACAGCTTGAAGTTGTAGGTAGTTAGATCAGTACAACTGAGGTATTACTAAGGCAATGGCAGAAAGAAGAAGATGGTACAGGGGAAAACAAGAATTTCTATGGAGGAGCTCACAGGGAAAATACCCAAGCGTGTATGTAGCATGGCTATACTGTATGGATCTTTAGAGGTGAGGCAAGTTTGAACAGAAGGAGTTAGGGGAAGCGGACATAGCCTGTTAAAATAATATTTTGAAAGATTTACAAAAGTAGAAATTGTTCTGAGTTCCCATACTTACTTTCTCTGCTGGGAATATTCCTGTACTACATGTCCAATGCATAGGCTTAGCAGTTCTTCAGCTATCATGCCCCATACTTTTGCAGAAGAGATTATGCTTTTTATCACAATCTTGTCTTATCACCCATACTTTCTCAGGGGGGTCAGGTGAATGAGTGTACCTGCGTCACATTGCAACTTACAACGGTATTATTAATTGAAACATCTAGCTTCCACTGATATTTTGCCTTTCTCTATGGAAAAAGGTGAGACCTTTGTGATTGCTATATATTAGGCAAAACGTTTGAATGAACAGGACTGTTGTAATTTTGAGTCTAATATCTAACACTAGGTGCTTTATTCAACAGTTCTCTTTTGCCAGAAGAGGGGAAAAACAACAACAAAAAACCACCTCAAACCCCCCCCAACCACTATAATGATAGAACAAAAAAAAATTACAAAAAGCACCTGCAATATTAGTTGTGAGTCCAGAATATAATTTTAATTTATTTTTTAATTTAATTCACGATATTTTAAGCTTATTTCATTCACTTAAGAATCTTTCCTTTCCTTTCCTTGAAATTTTGATTATATTAATACCACAAAGTATAAGAGCCATCTCTAATATTTTAAAAGGTTTCCTATGTAGCTACCTAGGCCTGGCTTTTGTTCCTGGAAAAAAACAGGCACCTTGAGGCTAGACTTATTTAATTGGATGTTCACTGGACTTATTAGAGATCTACTTTAACAGGAGATGAATGGTACCCAAGAAGTGCTATCCTTTCCATTCCCTGTAAAGGCAGAATAGATGTTTAATGCAGCTGTAGACAGTGACATTGCAGATGGCTGTGTTTGATCAGATGAAATGACCAAAATACTTGTACAGGAGCTTCAGACAATAAATGCCCAGAAGATGTGTGCTAAGTTAAATGGAGGCTTGATTCAAAGGCCTGTTAAAGTCTCCTGAAAATATTATCTCTGAAAATATCTATCCTTAGGTCAGTCAAAGTAGAAATTATGATTTGTTAGTGTTTGTTATTTTCAACCTGTTTTCTAATTGTTAGTCTTTACCTCCCTTATGCACAGAGTCCTCCTCCTGTTTCGTTCGTTTGTATGTGCATCCGTGCGTGTGTGTACATGTATGTACAGGCAGTACTGCCTTAAAGCCTACTCAGGGTTGTGGGCAGAATTGAGTTCTTAGGCTCCACAGATGGGGTGGCAAGAAGGATTAGAGGTCAGGCCAGAACAGGAAGGGAGCTCATGACAAGTAGCAGGGGAAATGAGTTCCTTTTACTTTCTCAAGTGTAAGTAAAGGTGCACCTTTATACCTTTCGAGTGACAGCAACCATTCTTACTGGGACTGGAGCCAGCCCACTGGACGTGCATGTCCATGCACCTCTGTGAGTATGGCCATGCCAGTATTTCTAGCAGTTGTAACACACTAACCTCACTGTTACTCTTGAAATAAGTAAGGATATTATACCTTTTTTTAACATTTAACTATTTTTTTCTATTTTTTTCTATTCCTTCTGTCAAAAGATTTAAGTCTGTCTACTTAGATGATTGCCATAGATCAGCTTCTCTAAATTCTGCCAACGAGAGATGCACTGGCTGCATATTACTCAGGGCTACTTGGTCATAGAAACTCATAAGCTACAATTTTAGACCAAAGAGTCCCCAGGATGTCTAAATATAGATTTGCTCTCATGTTCAGAGATGTCCCATTCTGAGCTGGCAGTCATATAAATATCCCCCCACCTCTCCTGCCAGAGCTGCCCTGCTCTCCAGAGAGCAAAGCAGTTTGGGCAGACAGTGCAGAGACTTGAGGCAGCCTGCACAGCAGTTGGTATGGATCTCCCAGATCTGAAGTGAAGTCTACTGAAAAGCAGCAAATGTTTCCATGATTCTGGCTTTCAGCTTTCAAGACGTAATCAAATCATTTTTGTGTGAATGTGCTATAAAGTCCTACGATCTCTTTTAGCTGGATTACCAGAGGCAATTTTTTAAAAACTGCACTGCCCACCATGAAAATCCATCTTGAGTTACATCAAAGATATCAACAGCATATGAATGTGCACCTTTAGGTTAGCATCATTAGAACTAATAAGGAAACAAACAGTAAGTTATATTATTCTTTGTAGGCTTAGAATATCTTTCAATTAATAAATATGCCAGTATGTTATTTACAAATATACAATAGTGGTTTTTTTAGGAAACCTGTCCTCCAGTTACAAGTAATTTTTTTTTTCTATATGTTTAAATGGTAAAAAATAAAGATGACAAGAGAAACCTGGCTGAAGAACTCCAGGCTGTGCCATTCTCTGCACAGCTTGACCTTCCCCTATATTTATCTGAAGCAGATGTTCCAGGCAGGATGCACGCTGCAGCCAGAGGTGAGAATGGAGGTGTACAGGACTTGAATACGTTTCAGTACAGCTCCCACATCCTGTTTACGCATAGCCACTGGCCTGAGAACAACACAAGGAAAAAAAAAAGGAAGAGGGGGGAGAGTGATAGAAAGTAAGGGTTGATTGGAGCGATACTAACACAACTGCTAGGTGTGCATATCAAGAGTGCTGTAGATTTGTTTTTCTCTTTGCATCTGCCATTGCCAGCAACGTTTTCTCGGCTACTTTGGCAGGTGTTGATAGGCATGCTGTCTTCTATCATAGGGGAGGAAGAAGGAAGAGAGGGAGCAATTCATTAAAAAAAAAAAAAGACAGCTCACGTGAAGAGAAACTATACTTTCTCTTCTATTCAGCAATGCTACCCAGACTCAAGAAAAAACACAGCTGGAATTCACTGAACCAACTTTTCTGTCCCATTAAAATCATGGACTGATTTTAAATAATCGAAAGGCACTTATTGAAACACTGATGGGCAATGAGAAATATCGATAATGCTAAGCCCCATTTAAAGAGTCATTCTGCTGGAGGATGGATTTTTTTCAGGCAAGATACTTACAGGCAATTTGATTTCTACCCACACAGAGCAGTGAAAGGCCCACTTTTCTGTGCACTGGACATGCATTTTCATTTCATGCCTCATTCCCTACTTACTATACCTATTCTATATCATCCACACATATTCCTGTTTAATGCTAGGGAGATAAGGAAGAGGCATTTTTTTATACTTTCTCTCTCTCTCTCTTTTTTAAAATACGTTTAAACAAGATCACTAAGGGACCAGCTTTTCTTTGTCAAAGATTCGTAAAGCTGCTAATGGCAAAATTCCCGGGAGGCAGAAATGGAAGAAGCAGTTTTTCAAGGTTGTTTTTCACAAAGTTCACAACACGGGCTGGGAACACTATGTATCTGTTAGGTGTCCCTGTAATATTATATTCTGCGGAGACGGGCTACTGGCTTCACGTCGACATGGTCATGCACACATAAAACATGGAGTAGTTTGAAGGACATGTACTTTCTTGTCCTTAAATGGTATGAACTTATCAACACCACAGATTGACGGATGTCTTATCAGCTCGTATTTAAAACGCTTGAGAGGCAGAATGTATGCAAGACATGTTTAATGCCAGAAATAATTAACTAATTTGTTTTACTAGGACAATACAAAAGAAGGTCAAAACTTATAAAAGCTTTGGAAATCTATATTATTATGGGTTATTATAATCTATTTATTTTATCTCCTATTAATTAGAATGTAAAAATACTAAAATTGCAGCATTAAAGTTTCTATTGTCTCAGCCTGGGCCATATTAACTTCTTTACCATTGCTTTTTTTTTTTTTTCTTTTCCTCAAAGGAAAAGAACCATCTTACTGCTTACAACTCCCTTTTTTAATGCAACAAATTCTAGTACGAGACAGAAACTCTGAAAGTATGTGCTGAGATAAGCTACATTTCCCTGGATGTCTTGCTTTTCTTTACTCTATTATATTTGGATTACTTTGTTATCCAAGCAACTACCATTGTATTAGGCTTTGATTTTCTTATTTCAAATCATCTAAAAGACCAGAAATTTGGAATCAAACTGGAAGATAGAAGGAAAATTTAAATTCTACTTTATTCTCAAGCCTTTCTTCTAAGCTTCAATCTCTCTAGCACTTGAAAATCAATCTTCAGATAAGGAGCAGTAGTGAATCTCTTTGTTGCTTCCCATTTGTTTTTGTATACAATAGCCTATTGAGTTCCTTTTTCCCTAAAAAGACTTTAAAAAAAAGATTAATTAAGACCTTACTGTATTATTAGTAATAATCTCAGCTCACATTTACATAGCTTTGTAATTAAAATGTTTGTGAAAAGCTTTTCAAGCTGCATAAGGAAAAGGCACCATATCTGTGCTAAAAAGCATCCATCTTAGGGTCGGGCAGAGGCTGCCTGAAAAGCGTTTAATTCTGTGTTACAAGAAGGTTTAGAACAGGGTGAAGCAGTCTAATTGGAGATATGAACACTATTTGCAGAAAAAAAAAAAAGGCTATTTTATCTTTGCTAATATTTTATGTTTCTGTATCTTTTACACTGTTTCATTGAAGAATCTGGTTTTTTTTTTTTTTGCATCAGTTTTGTGGTGGCGTCTTCTACCTTCTGGCATAAAACGCAATGTTAAAGTTAACAAAATGAAAAAATCATAAAACAAAAAAATGTTACTGGAGTTACTGGTAGACAAACAGCAATACACCATTTTCTAACTTAAGCCTTTGGCTTTCAATCAAAAAAGGTAAAGTCATTTAAAATAAAATACTTAAAGACATGAAAGATAGCGTTCTACCTATTACTAAGAGGAGAAACACAGCTCAACAGCATAAATATTTGGTATGGACATTTTATAATGGTTTCCAGCATCATCCTTATTTGGAACAAAATAATGACTCATAGCAAGATTGGAATACGACACATGTGATCTGCAATCGGGAAGGATTTCTATATAATTTGCTTATGATAAGTAGAGATGATATTAATGGCAAGACACTAGTAGTTTTTTACTGTTTCCCACCTCTATATTGCACGTCCAGAGGTCCTAGTTTACAAAGTAAAAGTGTAAAGAAATTCAGAATTGTCTTCTAACTCTTACTGTTACCATTTTTACCCTTATCTATTTATACTGTAATCATGCACAATGTTTAGAACTGGTACCTGACTGTACTGACAGTTATATGATATATGAGATGACACACGTTTTGTCCCAAGAACCCTGCTGTTCCATGATTGGAATGGGCACTGAAAAGTTTCAGTAATCACCCTCTCTTGATAATTTTGAGAAACCTTTTTGATTCAAAGTAAATTCCTTTGTATTTTCCATTATAGGAAATAATATTAATATTAATAATAATGTATACTTGAGGATATTTTTTTCCTCTTTGTTTAATTTATTTTGCTTCACCTTAGCTGTGTCTAAATTTCCTGTCCTTGCTTTCATATCCAAGCTGATTCCTGATCTGCGACCAATTCTCTGTTCTGTCATTTTTCTTATGTCCCTTATTACCAATATACGTAATCAGCTGCAGTATTTTCTTGTAACCTTCTTTCTCTTTGAGACTCAGTAGTAGTGTTTTTGTTCTGTAATACATAAAAAAACACTTTCTGTCCCTTTTCTTGGTCATGATCCTTTTTTTCCTTTGTCACTGAAGAGAGCTCCAGGGCTTCATGTCTGAACTGTTTCATTTCTCATACAAAATGTAAATTATGAAAGAAATGAGAGAATGTTATACTGCTAGCTTATGCAAAGGGAGAATGAAATCGTGAATGAGTCAAACATTGAGCTGAAGACAGTTTTGCCTGCAGAGTCAGACTGGGCTGTGTTTGAGACCAGAGGACAATGTATGTCCACAATGAGAAGAGATGTACCTGAAAGTCTACCGTAACCTGAGCTATCTGAATCACCTTGATCAGTAGCTTCGCTTAAGGACAGGATAAATTATGTGAAATATCTTAAATTTATATTTAAGATGTACAATAGATACTTCATATTCCAGAATTTTTGAATACTCTATTTGTAAAACCAAAACCAATTGATGGACAATTAGAGAAAATAGTAATCTTTTTCCCAAACTGAAATATATTCAGGAATTTTTCGTGGATAAATACTTGCTAGTTATTAACTCTTACATATCAATGTAAACTTCTTCAGAGTGAGGTTCCTGTGTAGCTGATAACACCACTGAGATGGAATATAAACATTTTGGTAGTCCAAATGCAGTAGAAAATTGGAGGTGACTGACGCCTGGCCATTAGCATCCATTTCCTGGGGGGGTGAGGAATTCTTTTGCTCTTTCTTCAGTAGCGGAGATGATGGGACTGGACAGGGATAGCTATTTGGTGGAGGATTAGTTACAAATTATGTAGAAAACATTAAAAGCATTTGCAGTTCATACCATTCAGCAATAATACTGAATAGTGTTCATTCTCTTGAAGGAGATAAATGCTTCAATAATGCTTAATGTTCAGTTTGCAGTTATTATTCTGGAATGGGTATCACTCAGAAATACAATTATGTGTCTACTGCGTCTGATGACAGTTTTAATTCCATTAATAGCAAACTTGGCCACTGTGAGGATTTCTTATTCTTACAGCGCTTTTTCTGCAATGATATCTATAGACAATGTATTTGACTCAATTTAAGTTATGAGCAATACATTATTCATATTGCTCACACTCTCTGCTTGGGAACTTTACTTGTAGACTTAATTTCATAATTAGTGACTTCATAGTGAGAACAGTAAGGACAGATATGCAAAAGATAGAGTATTTTCAGTTTGTTTAGCCTTGAAGAGCATTGTAAAATATAAAGCAAGGGAAGTTAGCAAATCCAGTGCTGCAAACAGATTACAAATTTAATCATCACTGGGATAACTGAGATGTGTTGGGACAGTTACATGACTGAAAGGTTATGATGGATAGATACACAATATGTGGTACAAAGAGATAGCGAAGACAATGGAAGTGTCACCCATTAAGTGAAGTATGAGCTTGGATGTATGGAGCTCCTCTGAGATGGGTGACAATTTGGTTGAGAGCTTATGGGTCAAGATCAAAGGAGAAGCCAGCAAAGGCGACATGGCAGTGGAATTGTATTACAGACTACCTACTTAGGAAGTGGAAGTAGGTTAAGCCTTGTTTAAACAACTCAGGAAATCTCTGTATCACAGAGCCTGGTTCTTAGGGGGTCTTTTGCTTTCCCTGCTCGAAAGCAAAGGCAGGACGTAAGCAGGTATAGGTACTAGATAAGACAACCAGGGATAACATATAGCATCTACTATTCACTAACAAGGCAGAACTGTTGGTGTGTAATAATCAGTGATAGCCTTGGCTGTAGTGGCCATGAAATATGAGTTCAAGATCCTGAGGAAGGAGAGTAGCAGATTACAAATCCTGCACTTCAGGAGAGCAGATTTAAGCTTATTCTCGAAACTGGTAGACAGGATCCCACGGGAGAGAGCACCAAAGAGCAAAGGAATTCAGAAAACTTTGCAGATCCTTAATGACAGTATCTTCCAAGTAGAGGAATGGTCCATCTCAATAGACAGAAAGGCAAGTAGATGTTCCAGGAGACCAGATTGTCTAAGCAGAAAACTCATGAAGGAGGAGAAAACCCAGGAAGGTGCGAATAGTCACTGGGAAGGTATTTCTTCTTCACACATTTGCGTATTAGCACCTTGATGACACCACATCTGTCTTTCCTACAAAGGAAATTTGAAAGGTTCCAAAATGCAATTTATTTTAACATACTGTTTTGTTTTGAATTTAGGTTATCCCTGGGACTATACTGTCTAATGGTTTTCCCTTAATTTCTCTCTCTCTCAGTTTAGCAGAATGACTAACGTGAACTCAGAGGCATCTAGCATAATTCTACCAAATATAGCTTACTGACGGGATGGGAGAAAGAGATGCAACATGTTACTACATCTCAGACTTTCTGGAGACAGAGTTTCAGGTTTATTTAGCCCTTTAAAGTAAACAGCAAGAGGAATGAATGAGTGGAATCTTAAATTTTTATGGAGGTTAATGTTCCTTAATATTGCAGCTCTGCTGTTACCTCAGCCATATATCAGAGGACATACTACATCCTTGTTTGAAAAAATATTTTCTACAGCCTAGGTTCAATGGCATAAATTAGACTAGATAAAGAGAGTAGCAGACGGTAATGCTTGCTCAGCCATGTGACGTTATGAACACTATAGTTACTTGTAAGTCAGCTGGGTATTTACAGCAATTTCCCCTGTGAGAAGGGCTATTGGTAAATGCTACTAATAAAACCTTGCAATAACAGTAATAATATCTTTCATTTTTAATAGCGTCTTTGATCCTAAAGGGGCAGCTAGTTTACTACATGTTTTCCAATTAAAAAGAGCATTCATGTTTTATGGCTTTCATCCTATTCATCTTGCTTACTGGCTGTTTAAGGAGAAGGAGTAAACCTGTAGCCCTGGAAAACCCAGGATTACTTTGCATTTCTGTATTTCCTCTTTCTTGCAGGGTCTCTGCAGGCTCTCCACACAGAGTGCTGCGGGATGACTCTCTTTATGTCCAGTCATCGATAGGATATGACACGACATTATGTCTCCTAATGTTTGTATTATATTAGATCATTTTATATTAAGATCTCCAGAGAAGTAATCACCCTCCATTGTGCTAGATGCTGCATAGAGATCTAGGCAGTCCACAGTCCAGAGAGTCTGTAGTCTAATCCAGACAGGGCACTGGAAAGCTTAGACAGTCGAGCCAGTGAGGGCTGAAACACAGAAACAGACTTTAAACGACTTACCAAATTCATACAGGAAGTCTGTGGAAGAATAGGGAACAAATAATCTCTGGGGTCAGTCTGCTTTCACACAGGATAAATTAGGAAAAGTTCAATTCTGTACTTTGGTCGGGAACCAACAGGAAGTAAAGCATTGGGCTGGGATCCTTCATGTCAGGATCATCTGAAGTTTATAAATGCTTAGCTTTAGTCTAGAATATTCTAGACTGTAGGAAACTATTTACTAAAATAACTTGGAGAATCAAAATATTTTTTGCCCCAAGTTGAATATTTCCTCTAGACAGTTGTTTCTTGTCTGAAAGGACTAGGCTGAAGTCTAGCTAGTAAATAGCATTTTTTATGAGAGTAGATATTCAAATTAAGCATGGTTCTTTACTTTTTTTTTTTAGATTGTTCAGCAAGATTTCAGACAAGTGTGAATAGAATAAGGAGTTGAAGGAAAGACTGAGACCAAAGCAAAATCTTAGCATTCTCTAGACCCTGTTGCACTGCGAGTTTTACTGCAACCTTCACACAGGGGAGGAGGTGGCTATGGAAATGTCTCAGCTTCCCCTTTTGTAGTAGCAGGGAGGTGTGGTAGGTTACAGAGGGAGGGAAACAGTGACACCCCTTGAGACTTTACTGCACCCCTCGTCCAAAAGTGATACTTCTTGAGTCTGGGGTTTGGTTTCTTGGTTTCTGCATCATGAAAGTTTCAAACACTATGGCACACTTCTGTTTGCAAGGAGACCATAACAGAAGTGTGCTAAAATGGGATATAACTCTGTCCAGTGGTAATTCTGCCAAGCAGCTAACAGCTTGAAGAAGGTCAGGAGGGGGTTCTAAAACAAGACTGATTTTTTAAATATGATGTTTACTTAGAAACAAATGGCTTAATTCTCTTGATTAGGCCTTTTGGGACCTGTGAGGGAGCAGGAGTTTCTTGTTTTCAGGCTAATGGTCAGATATTTCAGTTGCTATAGTCCATGCAGGTTTATAGATCAGCCAGAAAGTAACAGAGCAGATGCTAACCGAACAAGACTCATTTCTCTAAACCTAACACCACTGCTGCAGAAGGACATTATGCTGAACCAATGCCTCTATGTTTAGGTAATCCTCCATGCAAAGAAAAGCCTCAAAATTTTCTCTTGAAATCAGCCCTATGACCCTCGCAGCCTGAAGAAAGGCAGAACATACATATGTCGCAGGCTGGGATCGGATCCCTATATAGATTCAACGTTTAGCAGTTTGAATGCTTACCCAGATCCTGTTCGCAGTACCTCAGCTTCCTGGCTTTAGAAATCATTTATGTAAACTTACACTTCCTGCAGCATTCTGGTGTTGAACTGGATGAGGAATATGAAAAAGGAAGAGATTTAAACTGAATTAAACAGATATTTTAATAAATTTCAAGTTTTAATGACATCCGATACTGAATTTAAACATAGCTATCAATATTAGTTCAAAACTCTTCCCAGTGGTGCATGTAAAGGTGATACAGCTCTCACCTATGTTCAGAATAAGAAGTTTTTGTCTGCCTGTTCTTCTGTTATCCTGGCCTTTGGAATACCAAGTTATACCTTCCCAAATATTCATGCGTGTAAGTCTATATGTATATATAGACACTGTAGTGGATTTTTTTTTGTTTTAGATCGGACTTAATACTTGTTCCATCCAAATGAAAACAATCTTAAATCTTAAGCCTTTGATTCTTCGAAAGTGGAGGGATTTATAAATCCATAGCTGGAACAAAATGAATTGCAAACTTTAAAAGACAGATTATGTTTCCAAAGCATGAGGACAAGTATGACCTTACTGTAAAACTATGTTTTTTAGCCTATGGGTAAAAGTGATACATGAGAGGATTATTTATGTTTAGGTGTGTAAATAAATAGTAAGCCGTTGGACACCCATCTCATATTTCCAGTGGAGCCTGCCAGCAGTCTTTTATTTCTGTTGTGGCTTCAGGACATGAAGACCACAGGAACATAGCTAAATTAGATGTTGCAAATGCAAAAGTATCTGTGGCACCTCTCACATTTACATCTAAGGGCCCTGATCCAGCTGAACATGTGCTTTACTTAAATATAGTGATAGTACCATGACACTCTGGTATGCTGCTCCCAGACTAAACCATTGCTCTATGTAAAGGTAGCAGAAACAGGTCCTTGGTATTATATCTATCTGAGCATGAGAGAATTTTAATCCTGTCTTGATCATGACTGTTGATTGAAGATAATTCTAGGGAAATTGACTGCATTTGTGCAAATACTTTGCTTTGTTTTATTTGGCTGTAGAATGAGTAAAACTATGTTGGTCATACAGTGATAAACTTAGATTTTGTAGAGGCAAGATACTTCTGAAATAATTGAAAGTGAGATGTAAAAACAATCAATCATCAGAAAGTCATATTGTTTTAACAGTTAACTTATCCCAATCTCTACTATTTCTGGAGTATTGTTCCATTACTTTGAAAATGTTAGAAGAGTAACAACAAAAAGTCCCACACTATTACATCCTCTGAAATGACCATATTCAATCATAGGCTACCATTGTTTTAGTGTCTTCTGTGATTAATATTTTTTTACACATGGACAAGATTAACACAGTCTGATATATGTATCATCTTCATACTTAGCCTGGAAGCTCCCTGCATGATTGAAAGTGCCCACTTTGGAGCGGCAACCCTGTACTATATCCTGCGTAGTGCTCTGTTATAGTCAAACTTTAGGCAGAGAGCCATAAAATTCCACCTTAATCTTCTATGAATTTAGATGTAATAACATACAAGCACTTGGACGCTTCAGTATCCATCCTTTTGCATAATACTGCACTAACTCATCCAGCAATTGGGAGTTTTGTGCTTTCTTCAAGTGGAGAATGCTTGAACCCGTATCTGTCACATGCTGGTGAAGTGCTCGGACCATGAGGTATTCTGGTTAACTTGTTCTCCACCCTTTTTCTTGAAGTGCAGCCAGAAATGCTAGCATTGTGGGCCAGAAGGACTACAGCCAAGAAGAAACCTGACTCTAGCTTAAGGTTCAGACAGTTGGTTAGAAAGGGGAAAAAAAGCAGGGAAGCCAGACACTCCTCCCTAATATGCATGCACATTATATAACTGCTAAAACAGTCCCGGGAGCAGAGTTAAGAGCCATAAAGTCTGTTATTATTAAGCACCCACCTGAGAAGATGGTTAATTATGTATTTTCTTGTTCTGCTTGTAGTAGCCCTGAAAAACATACTTTCAATGTATCTTCATCTGTCCTTTCTCAAGTCTATGAGTAAGATCATTGCAGCATTACTGCTTTCCTCTTTTCCTTTTAATTAGCACTTGATTCCTGCTGAGGGCTTTTGAACATGTTCCCATGTGCCTGGTTGCCAAGCAAATCGTCACCTTGTAGCTATTGCCTATTTGGAAGGCAGTTTTCTTGGGCTGTTTATTGAGGAAATACAAGAACGCTTATCTTTTAATCTGCCAACACCAAATATGATGCAACACCAAAGGTTAAAATGAGAAGAAGAGGAAACAAATGTGTAAGGAGTTTAGAGTATAGTTAATCAGAGCACTCACGGGTATTCACTGGAATATAAATGCTACATACGGTTCAAACAAATAATTAAATAGAATCTTTACCCTGAAAGAAAGACATCTTAAATAAACATGGAAGATTAAAAATGGATTACGAAATTGAGATATAGAAGAGCAAGATGACCTGACTTAGATAAAAAAAAAAAAACAAACAGAGAGAGCCAGCAAGACACTCTCATGTTTCTGGCCCTCAGTACAGTGCCCAGCATAGCACACATATCATATTTCCTTACCTGGATATGTTTTTTTTTTTTGTTTGAAATATGTAAATTCCTGAAACCTCTGCTTAGACAAGTCTACTCTTTCATGCAATTAGGCAAGCTATTAATGTTGTGCCTTGAGAACAGTGCTTTGTAGTGCTCCTAGTCGCATTGATGTGCCTTTTCCAAAGACAAACACATGCAGTGTTTGACCTAAAAAGATATTTTAGAGTTTAACCACAAAAAAATCCATAAAAATCTCCATTTATGGGAGAATTTTGAGTGGCCTGATGGCAAACAAAATAACTGGTGATTTCAATTTCTAAACAGTTCTTTAGGATGCACTTCTCACAGACTTTTAGAAGATAGACTATATACCTAGACATACATACAGTTGTATATAGACATATAGATGTGCTTATATGTTGCATAGATGTTATATAGGCAAATCCTGCTATTCATAACTGAACAACATTCCCACTGAATAGCATAGAATTTGGCTCTGTTTGGAAATACCTTTCTGTATGGAACAAGTTAAATCCTGTCTGAAGTGCAGAATATCTTCTTGGATCTCCTTCAGCTTTACTGTATATGAAATTAATAACTTAAGATTCAGAAAATAGAAAAAAAAGAAGAGGAAGCTCACCAAATATGGTTTTGCTTGAGAAACACAGAGAAAAATCTCCCTAAGGTATTATTAACATTGAAAGATGATGGAAATTCTTGACCTTTCAGTGATCGGGATTATGGTTAGACTATACTGTATATGATACGATCTCTTAGTGGGGCATCTTTTTAAGGGTCAGCTGCTCAAAGAAAAGGTTAATATCTACTGGCATGTACAAAATAGGCCCTGCAAAACTTCAGCCAACTGGAAACTCTTCTCATTTGGAAGCCTAATTAGATTAATTCAGCTTAATTATGTATAGTATTTAATAACAGTTAAACAGAAGCTAACTAATATACTTTAAATATCCTATTTTAAAAATCATTCTCAGCCTAAAGTAGTCTGTCATGTGTACCAGCTTGAAAATTGCTCAGTTTCCATAGAATATATTAATATTACTACATTATGCCAAAGCAGCTTTGTGAAATATGATGTGTCAACAGTTTATTTCACTTTTTGAACCAAAATGAATAGTCACTATAGCAATTGTTACATCACAGATTATTTGACATACTCTAAAACTTCAGAACAATAATGACTGGGGCTTTAAGCATTTTTGTCACCTGTGTAGTAAAAGCAAGGGAGGACATAATCCTGAAAACATGAAAACTACAGGTTTCCTGCTGACACATGGTTTGAAACTGAATTCTGAAATGACAGACAGAAGACTTTCTGTGCTATTTTCAAATTGAGATGAGGAAAAAAAGTCATACAGAAAGAAAGAATCTAGTGCGTTTAAGACATATAATTACTTTTTCTAAGCTGTTCGTTACAGCTGTGTGGAAATATAGTTCTTCTCAGTTCAACAGCAGATGCATGAGCTCTTCCTAGAACATTGCTACAGTACAGATGTGTGACTTTTTGAAGTGGTCTGATGCAAACAAAATGTATAGCAATCTTTTGATTTGCTCTGTGTTGTGCCTCATAGCTTTGACCGGTGTCATTTTTCTTTTTGGCACAGGGACTTAGGTAGAGCTTACCGGGTAAACTACTGTGTTTTGCCAACTGATAGTTCAGGACCAGAGAGGGGAACATTCACTAATCCCTTGTGAATAAACTAACTGCTGTGTTTGGTATCAAACCAGAGAGGGATCTGCATCATAACTTAAAATACAGTACTGGACTCCTGTCAGAAGATTACTGACCTTTTGTCTTCGCTTTTCCCATGGATTTTAACAACTAAGTTTTGACATTAACAAATTTAAATTTACATGGGCAACTATTCACAAAAGAAGCTCTGTTACCTGTGTAGGGGAGGACAATGCTTGATAGAGCTTTCTGTCAAGGGTTTCCAAGGATTTTGGCACAGGTGGAGGCTAGTGAGCCAGATGAGGCTCTGACCTGTACTTCTGAGATGTACTTCACACCATGAGGGTGTGGAGGGACACTGTAGGAAAAACTGCGACTTTGCGGTTATCACACAAGATACTTGAGGGGTATTGGTTCAATCCAAGCAGGCTATTAAAAAAAAAAAGTGTGTTGTCAATGTTTTTTTTTATTTCTATACTGTATTCAATTGACTAAATTATGTATTTCATGTTATGTATGCATTATGTATGCATGGATGGAAAAAATTTTTTCCATTTTCCATTATTTCCATTTTAATTATATTAAAAGTTAGTTGTTCTCTGAAAACATGCACGATAATATAATAAAACACAGCAGAAGAAGTGAAAGTATCGAATTCTCATGAATACATTAAGCTCCTTGTTTTTTACCCTTTCCAGGTCTTCTTTGGTTGATTCATTTCTGTTCCTTTAAAAATTCCTTACAACATGACCATGAATCTGATCAATGTATTCAGGTCGCAGAAAATAACAGAGAAAAAGACTGAAAGTGATTTCTTGACTAAAAGAGCTATTTCTCTATCACCCCTCCCCAGATATCTTGCCTTCAGCCCATCCTAATTCAATTAGGAATAGTAGTAGGAATGTATCAAATTACTGCAATTGCTGCAGCAAAGGGAGAGGAAGATGATATAAAAGTACACGCCTTGGACCTATGTGGGACTTATCCAAAATATCTCAATTACATGATACAAAAATAAATGTTACCTATACTACTATGTAGTGGTGATAGCTATGTTGGAAATGGCATTTATAAAGCACCTTTGACCACTTCACCTGAATCCAGATCTCTAATCCATCTGGCCTGGGACAATTTCCAACACTCCCAATCTGTCAACAGCTCCAAACAGCTGCTATTTCAAAAATAAAACGAGCCTTTCAGACATACATCTTCTTTCCCTCAAGATGTGGCATTATTCTTCTCTTTGCTCCTCCTCTCATAAATTCCACTGATGTGATGTGGGATCAGTAACTGGTCCTTGGAAAGGTGACTGAAGAAGTGGCAGATCCAGTAGCTGATAAACCATCTTAACCTGAGATGATAAAAGATTATTCACACTCATGATCTGGGGCTCCAGATTCTAAAGAAATACGGGAATAATTTCTGCCTGAAAAAAAGGTGAAACATACTCAAAAGTGCAAAAAGCATACACAGCATCTATTTCGAATTTTTTTCCTACAGATTGTTCAGATGCTTATGAAATTTCTGTGGGATGAGATTCTATCTTTATTGTAACACTGCAGTGTTAAATTAAATTTATATGTGAGGAGAAGTGATGATAGGGGACTGTTTGGGTGAGGAAGGGACAAGACACTCCATTGGTTCCATTTGCTCCAAATTTTCACCGACAAAATGTCCATAATTTTCAATACAGCCAGGATTATATCTTTGGGAACTGCGTGGGAGTAAAACAAGATCTTCCATAGGTATGGGGTATAAGGAGGTTGTGTGAACGTGGACTTTATTCTCAAGGCAGAAGGATTTATACTTATTGACGGGGGCTTACCTCTGGCTGAGTTTCTCTAGCACATCTCCCTTGAAGTGGGAGAAAGCTTTTGCAGCTTTTAAAATAGTATAATTAGCTTTAGTACAGCTCACTGCTGTCACTGCCAAACTGTTTCTAGGTGTGGAACTAGCTAGTTCAAATACTTCTGTATCATGATCCCTTGTACAACTCAGACATGCCCTCCAACACAAAGTCCAGAACAATGGTTAACTTCTTAAGTTTTTGTATCTGCCTGCAATAGAGGAATTTAAACTCCGGTAGAGACCCAGAACAAAAATTTACGATTTCTTCATTAAGCAGATTTTTATTTTCTTACAATTGTATGTCATTTTCAAGTTGAGGTAAACTGGTTATTCAGTTGCAGAGAGACAAAAAAGCACTGCCAAAAAGTTGTTTAAACTATAGCAAAATGTTTTAAAATTATTTCCCCTACATTCCATGAAATATTGTGCTAGCATCTAAGTGATGGTTGGAAGTATGGTTTTGGGTTTTTTTTAATGTTTGGGTTTTTTCTTTTTTTTTTCTGTTACTTGAATCTTTAAGACACAAGTAATATGATCATTCCCAATGAGTGCTAACAACAGTTTTATGTAACAGTAGAAGTACAGCATAAAGGCAAATGCAGCAATAATATATTAATTATCATGAACATAATCATACCAGCTCTATATAAACAGTGGATTTTACACGTACATTTGGCATTGTTCATGGAACTCTTGTTGGAGCCAGTCCTACCTACTTGTCCAATTACTTCAGATAGAGTTGCAAGTACTCAGCACTACTGAGGCTGTTTAATAAGGGTCTAAACCAACAACCTTTGAAAGTGGAAAAATTCACTTTAAAAAAAATGGGTGTTTATTATGTAAATCCATAGCATTGTAGATACGGATCCTATAGCACTCAATATAAAATATTCTACAGAGGTTTTGAACCATACTACAGAATTTAATAAATGAGACTATGATTGGTGTATGGCATGCAAGAACCTTTAAAAAGAAACTATGCAAAGCATATATTCTCTATCAAGCCTCTAGATATTTTATATTAACTTGTATAGGACCTTATTAAGTGTTAATATACATAGGACAGTTTCATTAATTGTATGTTCTGTTAGTTTTTTTTCATCCCTAGGAGACACTATTTAGGAAAATAAACTTTTCATGAACTTCCCACTAAAGCAAACAAAAAAGACTTCAAGACTTTCTTGGAAATAATCTTTGGTCTTAAAGAGCAATGGGTGCTATCAGTTATTCCAGACCAAGTCCTTTCACTTCTTAAATTTTTTTAATAGAGGTGTTTAGAACCCCACTCCATGCAATCCAGGTGTTGTGCAACTATGTGATTTATCTTGTTGTATTTATCTAACTACTCATGGACATGAAAGCATGTTTTTTTTTTCTTTTGAATTGAGTTTTTCCTTTAACAATTCCCATTTTACTGTATTAAAAAGAGACATTCATTATTAGTCAGTTAAGTGAAGTTACTTTGGTCCTGAGGTGTGTGAATTTCAGAAAAGTTTGGTTTATGCTTAAAGCTTTGGTAACTGGATAGTCTGACATTGACTGGGAAACACATTAATTCATGTGGAAGAGTGAAACCAGAAATGGTGAACATTTGTCACTACTTCTTAATACAACTGCTAAGACAACATAAAAACTCTTTTTAAAAAAATTATTTTGATGTTAAATTTGGTGCTGTAGCAGCCAGAGTAGAAATAGCCAAATTTCTACTGATGAGGGGTAATGGTTTTAAAACAGAGGGAGGCAAATCCAGGCTGGATATAAGGAAGAAGTTTTTTACAATGAGGGTGGCAGAACACTGGAACAAGTTGCCCAGAGAGGTGGTGGATGCCCCATCCCTGGAAACATTCAAGGCCAGGTTGGATGGGGCTCTGAGCAACCTGATCTGGTTGGAGATGTCCCTGCTTCTTGCAGGGGGGTTGAACTAGATGGCCTTTAAAGGTCCCTTCCAACCCTAACCATTCTATGATTCTATAATTCTATGACTGAAGTATCCCAGGACTTCATTTTCAGTATTTCAGGACTCCAAAAATACAGAAATTATTATTGTTATCTATATGGTGTGGCAAAGTTGGCAGGAGTTGTTTGTTCATGAGCAGAGTTGGTTGTTCAGAATTTGGAAGGGGCTTTATATCTAACAGTGTTCAGTGAAACATCTTAATATGTGACTGATTTTTGAGAATTCAATAGCACTCAAAAATACTCCTGAGAATTTATTCTACTTTTAATTACAGAGCTGTGACTACAGGGATTCCTAAGGAACTAGTCAGTGGAATTTCTTATGTGGAGTAACCCTACATTGCCCCCAAAAAAGGGAAAGGTGTAGAATAAGTAAGAAACAGTAAGGTATGGTGACGATAGCCCAAACAGTCTGCAGGAATGATTAGGATTAAAACAGCTTTACCTTAGAAGCTTTCTAGATGATAGGAATAAAAAGCTGAAGAAAACAGTAATCTGACACAATTTTTACACCTCTCTAAAAATATAAGCATACTCATTGTGGAGTCGTGCTGAAAACTTTATAATACCACAAAACCAAACAACGTAAGACCGCCTACCCAGCCACCCGTTTTAACCTCTGGATAGAAGTGATGTATGATTGATAGACACTAACTATGGAAATATTTCACAAGGGACAGAAAAGTAAAATTTTTCCATGGGTCTTATTGTTTTCAGAAACTGTCTTGGCTCCCTAAATAGCTCTGGTTCAAGTAAATGTAGAGGATGCTCTGCAGCTATTTATCCCTGTGCTGTAACTTGGGGAGGCTGCTGACTGGGTTGACAGCGCTCCCACACATGTCACACAGAGAAAAAAAGACTCAAGGTACACAGCACAAGTCCTCACATGAGAAAAGGCTTCCAAGTGGAACAGGAGCTCATGAGTTTTCTACTCACTCCCTGGCTCCTGGAGTTGAGATCGTACCTTGGGACACAGTTTGGACAAAGTTCGGTTTTTGGTTTTTGGTACTGCTGCTCTAAGAGCAGGTTCAGAGGATGCCAGCACCTCAGAAGTAAGGAAACCCACATCTGCAGAATGAGCAGAGACATTATCTGAAAGATTTTTGACATGGAGCCTCTTTTACTTTAGGCATGGATGGGATTATGAAGAGGACATGCTAATGTTTGCTAACCACAACAGAGCTGCCCTGTTTGACACTACACAAACTGATGAGACTGTAAAAATTCCTCAGGAGCTTTATGGAAAATAGATCCTTGTTTTAATTCTGTTCTGTGATTAGTTACTGCATACTTCTATTTTTTTTTTTTTTTTTTTTTACACCCTCAGGGGACACCCACTGATTAAGCTCACAATTCTGTGCAGTTTATAACCAGAGTTAACTTTCTGTTAGCATAGCAATACCTCGGTGTCGTGTGGGAACTCAAGGCTTTATGTATTAGTGGTGCATACAGAAAGCCTTTTTAGAATTTAGCATGGCTCACATTGTCAAATCTTTTTTTTCCTAGTATTAGATCCAGTGAAACATCTGTAAGCCTGCCCTGCTAAATAAAAGCGCCTGACTTTCAGAAGAGAATGAAAGCAGCTCTTGTGTATTCTGTGTTTATAGCATGTCATATGGTACAGCTTGGTCAGAATATTTTTGAAGTTAAACAGTGTTTAGAGAGGTTCCAAAACAAAAATCAATCCAAGAAAAAAATTCCAAATAAAAGATTTCTGGTTTGTAAAATGCTGTCAGCCCTACTTCCTTTGAGTAAGGCCGATCTATAAAAAAATGGCTTTGTCTGGTAGCTCCAATATTGATTTGATGTTGGATTTGATTTAAATTTCTTTTTCAGTAGAAATTACACTTGTACAGCCATGGAGGTATGATGCTGCTTATTTCAAGAACAATCAGTCCAGTTTGGGAAAGATAAATGTTTGCACTGCAACTTGTGGGTACACAAGGATGCACGCCTCAATCCCCTTGTCCATAGAGGAAAATTCCCCGAGTGCTGGATCACGTACTGAAATACCATCCTAGAGGCTACTTGAACATGTAACTGCAATCTTGTTCCAGGTGTGCCACATGTCAGCACAGGCTTTCTAAAGCCAAATATCTTCAGAGAGAGTACTTTGATCTTTCCATTCCTCAAGCACAACACTAAGCTAAACTAAAAGTGAACATCCTAGTTTAGACTGTTTTGGTAATCTGCCTGGGAATGTGATGTTTGAGAGCAGATGTATAGCTTTCTCTTTCTGTCCTTTTTTGTTAAGCTGAATGTCATGTGAATTAATTTTTTTTTTAAGCTACAAATTCCCAAACAGGCTTCTGATTAACCCCTAAGTAAGTATAGGACACTCTACTTCTGTCCAAATTCCCCAGTCAGACCACAGCTCTCAAGGACTTCTGTGTCTCTCCTCTAGTGAGGATCTTGGGAGTTTCCGTTTGCCTGAGGAAGGGTTATTTATCACACATGTGACTCTGGCTCTACTTCACCTGAGTCTCATGACAGTGTTTTTAGGAAATAATGGTCAAGATCTCAATTTTCCTTAAAATGGCAAAGCAGATTTCTAGCTTCTGTGATTGCAGGAAAAATTTTGAAAGTGTGGAATGCTCCTCTAAACTGCAGAACCCAGAAGTCAAGTAAAATACTTTCCTCCTCTCTACGTTTCAGATTCTTATGCTTTTTAGCCAGTTTCTTTCTTTAGTATTCTTTTTTTCTGTAGAGAAGGTGAAGATACGGGCATTAACTCATGCTTTTACTTATCTGGTTTTTATTCTTTGAGACTGACAATGAGCTTTTGCTAGCCCTCCAGCTATAAGTTAAATCAGGGTTTTGCTGATTTCATTATAACTGCAATAAAGCAGAACTAGTCTCCAAACAGCAGCAGCTACCAAAAGCAAGTTAAGGTCAGTGTGCTGTGGTCGCTCTGAACCAAAGAAAGATCCAGAGGAACTCCTTCCTTGTAGTGCTCATGGCAGTCCTAAAGAAAAGGCTGGGGTGAGACTCTGAGAGCAGATACAGCCTGACTGACAGTCTGGGTAGTGTTGGGTGAATCGGAGGAATTCACAGTGCATGTGTCAAACCAACTATTTTCCTCTTGGTATTCCGAGAGGGGTGCGAGAGGCTTTCCTTGTCCCTCTTATAAACGGCCCTGCAGCCTGAAGGTAAGAGTCTGATGCTGGACAACTGAGGCTGTGCATTTCTTGTTTAATTGTTAGCTCCTTCTCTGTATAATTTTAGATGTGAGTAATTGTTTTTCTCCTCCATTTTTTTCCTTTTTTTTTTTTTTTTTTTTTTTTTTTTTTTTTTTTTTTTTTAGTGCTGTCAGTATATTCAGTGCCCGTTTAAGTAAGGGTCATGTTGCTCAAGAAAGATTGCAACAGACTTTGTTTGTGTTTTGTACACCCAAGAAACTACTGCTTGTACTTAGCAGGAAAGATGTGAAGGACTGAGAAAGGGAACTTACTGGTCTGTATTTAACAGTGCTATTTTGAAAAACTTGATTCAAGAAAGAGTCATTTACACAGTTTACTAGGGACAAGAAATTCTAAAATTAAAAAAGCTTCAAATAAAACAAATCATCCTTGGAGAACCCACTGGGAATTGTTCATTTGGTATCCCCAAGAAAAAGTACTTTAAAGTTATTTACAATGCCAGATTCTTGGATTACAAGTTTGAGATCTTTCTTCGGAAAAAGCTCGTTTTTTCCTTATTTTTTTTTTAAACAAGGTTCGACTTTAAAATTACAGATTTATTTTCTATAGAAAAACGTTCCTTGCAAGTGTAGCAAATTTAGATTTTTTTTTTAATGGAGGAAAAAAAGAATTAATGCATCTGAAAGGATGATCACTAGGCAAGTTTAATTTTGTATGAAGTGGTAGCTTTAAGTATCTCTCTTGATTAATTGTCAAGCCTAATGAAATCAGCAGGCCTTCTCACATGTTTCAAATTAAGTATATGATCAAGTGATCTGCTGGATCTGACAGGTTGTACTTTTCAGATCCAGAAAAACATTTTTAGCTATTTGTGTTTTTTTTTTTCCCTGAGAATAAATTTAAAACCTGTTGAACTGAAACATTTCATGAGTTTATTTCTGTTTTACCTTATTGTTACTGCAAAACTCAAATATTAACCAGATAAAAATGTTTTGTCCTTTTATTCTTTTTTGGGGGGGGCAGGAGGGTGGAGGAAGCAACTTTTCATTTAGAAATCTTCTTCATTTGTAATTCTGGCATATAAAAAAGCAGTACTTGAAGATTTAGCACTTTGGATCACTGGAACCTTTTGTCTAACTTTGTCAGTCATGAAATGAAATTTTCCAGACTATTTGGTTCCTGCAATTGTTTAGGCAACCCAAAATGGCTTTTCTGCTTCAATTTTACAGAGTAATCAGGAAATTTGCTATTTTTCTTTGTCCAACATTCCTCTTTATCTGGAAAGCTTGTGTTTGAATATTAGGAACTTGATGATATTTAACAGTATTACTAATTTAAAATTCTTGGATCTTTTTCACGTAGCTCAGACCTTGAGAAAGCAAACATTTGCACTTTTACAAATAAACTCCTGTTGACTCACCTTCTCCAGCTTCAGTATCTGTCATTGAAATAAACATTACACAAAAGCATTACATTTTATTTACCCTACCTACCTTCCAATACCATGAAAGAGGCAGTAAGTGCTTCTCTGAACTACAGAGTAGTAACCAAACACATTAGCAACTTTTTCTGTAAAAAAAAAAAGAGACCATAAGCAACTGTAAAGAATTTACATTATACTTCCTATAGATAATGTTCTTCCCTCGAAAACTGTTTGTGCCTGGCAAAATGCCCCAGTCGCCAGCCCATGAAATTCACAGACACTCATTCCTGTTACCACTGAGTAATTTAACTGTTTTATTTTGGCTGAGAAGAGCGAATTTCCAGCTGGACAACAGTCTGTAGCACTTTACATATACCAGAAGATGCCACACAACAATGTTAAAAAAAAAAAAAAAGCTACTGAAACTTAGGCTTGGTACTCACAATTTATGGTAGCTTGTTTTGCTGGCTGTAGTACTTTATGGAGAGAAACAAGAACACATGACATAACTCCCCTGATATTTTTGAGATCTGAATAAGAAATTACCTAGGGTGAAAATGGCTTTTGTGAAATACTAGACCTTTGCATTGTCACACGGCAGCCTTTTTGCTGATCATTCTGTATGTGACAGCAGAAGCACCACCAGACCACCTAAACTGATACCCAGTGATCTTTACCTTCCTCATTATCCAAATCAGCTGCTCTAGAAATCCCTTTCTAAACATCTTTTCAACTCCTGTGTTAGATACAGGTCTTTTATTTTATATAAGGCCTGGTACAACGCACTGAAGCCTACAGTCCAGCTTTATCTTTTTTCAGAGATCTTTTTTTTTTTTCAGGTTTGAGACCTCATAGTCCCTTTCCATCTTTTTTACATGCTTCCTTTGTGTCCAGTTAGTTACTTTGTGCTCATACTCTTTACATTTACAAAGCAGCCAGTTCTCAATCCTTTTTGTCTGTTTATAAACCTGGAGCTGCTGCTGCTTTCCAGTCCCAGGAGAGTGTCCTGCTCCCAGAAATTCTCTTTTCTAACCTAAATCCAGAAGGGCACCAATTCTTGGAGTAGTTCCCTTTCCTCTCTGGCCAGGGTGGTGAGGCCCAGGCATGTGTCGTCACTGGACTAAGGGGAACTCTCTGCCTACTTCTCCTTCTTACTTTTCCCTCTCCTGGTGCATTGGGCGCCTGCTCTACTGCCAGAGACTAGCTAGTAGTAAGGTTAAACCCTGGTTAGCAATGGTGACACGATTACTGCGACATTAGAGGCCATATGGAAACTACAATTAATGTCTGTTGTCTGCTACTCAGGTCTCAGTATTTTCATCCGTTCTCATTTTGCTGAGAATTTTCCTTTGGCCGCTTCCTCAAAATGTACTTTTGTGACACTCCCATAAAACCACAAAAGAATGGTTGAGAAGAGCCAGAAAGAAGGAACTTGACTCACCCCCTGTCATCAGATGCTGACAAAAGCCAGAAACTGTAGAGAGAAATTAGAGGAATTCGTGAACTGATTGCTAACTCCAAACTCTCAGTTCACCTGCTTACAACTTGTTGCTCATATGAGTATTTTTTTCATCTGTATCCTATTCAATCTAACTCGATAGCAAGTTCTTTGGTGTAGGTACCTTTTATGGAAGCCTGAGCGTGTATCTTCTGAAAATCAGACTCCTCTAAGAAGTCATATTTTTCCAGTCTCTCTGTCACTCTGGCAAGCTCCTGGACAGGTTCTGGAGTTTCCTTTAGAAATTTTTAAAACACAGTTAAGACAAATACTTACTGGGAATGTCCTAGATATAAAGAATTCCATTAATGGTTTCCAAAGCAAGGCTTCTGTCTTTTTCTGTAACGTGATTGAAGGAACTTCCTCAGAAATCTCATCCTCAATTTCTTTACTATTTTTTAAATTTTGCAGAATGTCTGTAAAACATAAGCATTTTGTAGATAACAAGTCAAAAAGTAGACAACATAATTATAGGAGGCGAAAAGAAATTCTGGAAATGATGGCCTTACTCATGAATCTGATACTAATCATCTGCAATAACAAACAAAGTTCTGAGAAGAAAACAAAGTGATGGCTGAGCGATAGTTTAACAACAGCTACAGACAAAAATGGTTTAACAGCAGTAACAACCAACCAGAAAAAAAAAACCCAACCCCACAGAAAGGAAGTAGAGCTAAAACAATTTCTATTCAAAATTCTGTTCCACAACAAGTCTCAGTGGAGCCTTTGGGACTGTGGTCCCCATATTTCAGTTGACCATGTGTTTCATGAAAAATTTAGATCTGAAGATTCATGGAGTTCTTGACTGTTCTTAGCACACTGGCTTTTGTTCTCACTTTCATGCTTTTACCCAACACCTCAGCAGTTAGATCATCCCTTTGGGACTTGAAAAACCTGTTTGGTTTTTTTTCCTCCCTTTGTCCAACATAATTCTGGCTTAAAATCTCTCTCCAAAAATTTCTGGAGGGTGCCTTGGGGAAATCTGGGATGAGAGGAGCCTCCAAATATTTCTGTGGAAATTGTTCCATTTTGAATGAAATAATTGAATACTTGTTAAGCTGTTGGCCTTGAGGTTAAGGAACTTGCCTGGAAGGGGAGAGATTACTATTTCAGACTGCTCTGATTAATAGTTCACCATCTTATGTTGAAACAAGCAGAGAATAGACCTTTCCAAGTAAGCCTTATTTTAAAGTCCCATTCACACACTACTTCACTTGGTTTTATCCTTTATGTCCCACCCTAACCTAGGTGAGGGGTATAAATACACTATAACTGTAGGGAAAGCCAGAATTTTGTGCTCAACATTTCCTGTTGCCTGGCTTCAGTGCCTCTCTGAGCACTGTCAGACTTTGCAAAGCCTATTCTTATGTGCCAAAGACTTCCTGCACAGCCTTGGTACCTAACTGAGTCTGGTGAATCTGGGTATTTATGAGTAAGTGCCTTCTGTGAATTTCACCTCTAATTGGTTATTTTCTTATTCTTTTTCAAATTCTTATTTAACTAAAAAAAAATCCCTCTGCCAATTGTAGTAGGACATAGAAAGCATTTTGCTGTAGCAAGTTATGAATTGAAAGCTGTGAGATACCTTCTGCAGGACCTCACTTGGTCTAAAGTTAGGAACAAAAGTTGAAGTTCAGCTGTATATAATTCTTCACCCTGTCAATATATGTGAGTCACATTGTTTGAGGTGCCTCAAATTCAGCATGTAAAAAAATGCATTAACATTCTTTTTGTACATTCTTTCCTGGGGTTTCCTGATTGCTGAAATAACTTCTACACTACCATCTTCTGCAAGACTTTTTCTAGAGGCAAAGAAATAAAATTGAATTTTTCTAGTAAAACTGCAACTAGGTTTTGTTTTCTTTTGTTTTTTTTTTTTTTCTTTCCACAAAGGCAGGGAACCCTTGTGTGTATCCTCAACAGGTGCACAATAAAAAGCCACCAAAGATAATTTGCATGCTTTCTTTATCCCCATAGGTCTTGTAAGATGGTGGATCTATCCTTCATGCATTTTTTAAAAAAATAGTATATATATTAGATTACATTGCAGTGTCTGACATTGCTGATATTAACATTGTTGTTTTAGATGTAGATGTCATGATATGCAAAATAATTCAGTGCTAGATATCCTAAGTGTCCAAACCATACGTTCGTTGCAAGAAATCTAAACAACTCTCTTCCTTCAACAGTTGTTGATATGGACAAAGCAAAAGGATCGTAGGTGTTGCAAAATGTTGAAGTTGTACCCCTCTGTCTCTGGAATGTCCCTGTAGACCTATTTTGAACTTCCTGGAAAAATAGAAAGGATATGAGTATGAATTAGCATGTTACTTCATTTGGCATCTCATGGGAATTTAATACCCGGGGAACATTCATTATCTAGGCTGAAAATAATAATCCAGTCTCTTTCATCCAGGACTATCTAGTTTATAGTGTTGCTTCCAGGTTATAGTGTTGCATTTAATTACAATGCAATAATAAATTCCCTGAAGCTGGTCTTCCTTGCAGCTATGTAAAGCCAAACGGCTTGAGCAATTTGACTCTTGTCCTTGGCTATCTGGGGAGTTTTTGCTTACCAAGAGTTTCAGTTCCCCCTCGAAGAAATGCGCTAAATTTCTTGGGTGAAAACAGCAATAATTATATCATCTCTGTGGTCTCCATGGGGGATGCATCTAGGATGCCACAGAGGAATAAAGAGAACTGAGAAATAAAGAACTTTGATGGAGAACGAAAGTGATGACTCGCAACAGATTCTGCCCCGTTGTCTGTGTTACCCTGTTTACAAAACATTTCTCAAAATTTGCTAAGAAAGCAAAATAAATAATGTTTTAGTGGTGCTCATACTGTGAAAACTAAGGAGTTAAATTAATTTCTATCTTCAGAACAGAGGAAAAAATAGAAATACCAAAAAGTATGTCTAAGGACTCTAATATTTAAACTCTTCTTTTTCCTTCTTTATCATTTCTTCAGTGGTTCTTGCAGCTCCTACTCTCTGGTACTGGTTAATCAGTGCTTTGCAGAAGTGTGGTCTTAGACTTGTGCATTGTTAGCAGCTAAATGCTGATTTACAGAAAAAGAGATCTTCATTTCACCTGGGGAAGGAAGCAATAACAGCTAGAATTTTAAAAAACTTGTTCGGTTCATTAACGTTTTGACTCTGACATGAACCGCTAATTATATGGAAGATTCACAACAAAGAATAAAGAAATGGTAGATGAGAAGCATGGGTGCAAGACCCAGATGAGGGTTACTATGTGTGTCGTTACTATAAGCTAAGGCCAACTAGGCCTTAGCATATGCCAGTTGCATTAAAAAATTATCCTTTTGGAATGGGTAAAGTTCACTATAGACACAAAATAAGAAAAACACAGTCTCTTATTAGGTTAAAGTGTCTTTAGATTTGTGACTGCTGCAGGATAAATGGTATGGCAGGTTTGAAAGTGGATGTTGAATGTATTGAACTAAACAGTCACAGAACAAAGCATTGTCAAAAAAATTGCTGAAGCATATGCCAGGAATATTTGACCACATCACTTTTTTTTTAACACCATGTTTAAGTGAACACTGAATCCTGGAACAAACCCAGTTAACTGAGGGCAAAGGATTTCATGACACTATTCTAATCACGAATCTGTTTAATTTTTTTTTTTCTTTTTTTTTTTTAAGATCGGGACCTTTCTGTCTGCAAGCTTACAGATTCCTTAAGCTTATATACGTGTCGCTTAAGGATTTAACAGTTACAGACACCGAGAGACTGTCCAGATCCCCATTTGACAGTTCAAGAGACAACTCCAAGAGGCTGAAATACTACTGGGATTTGAAATAACGTGTGCAAAGAGACTTCATTTCTTCAGCTAGTTAAAAAGTGGTTTGTTTTTATAATTTCATATGCATTAAAAATAATTGTATAGTAAGTAATATTTTAATGTAACTTTCTGCTATACTGCTGGCGTCATCTCTGAAACAGTCATATGTCTTAATGACGTTCCATTTATTTAACTGCTTTTCTCATTAAAAACACTGCCCTGGTGGTACAGATTGCTTAAAGTTTGAGTCTCTGGATTATACAGATCTGCCTGTTCTGAAGAGACAAAAACCCAGGGCAGAGCAGCAACCCCAGAGAAAGGAAGTTCCCTGCTAAGAGTTTATCAGGTTGAGGAACAATGTGCATTGCCTGATGCACTTATTATCCAGGAAGTTACTCATCACTGTTAGGTGTTGTTACTGAAAATACTAAAATAATTTCCAGTACTTCATCCAAGAAACTTTGTCCTTCAACAAACAGTGGGTCCAGCGTTATTAAAATGGACGTGCATGATTCTGCACATAGATTTTTTTTTTTAATTAGATTAAACACAAAAGCTGATGAGGTATTTTTCATTTCATTTTATTTTTTATTTAACTGGAAAGTAGATTTTACCAGTGTCCTGAATGGCTTTTTGCTATGACACAGTCCCGATCCATGTACTTTGAGGCTCTAATTCCCTGTTTTTCTCTCTCTTCGTAAAGCTGGCATAACTGAGGCTTTGTATCCTGAGGGCAGGCCCCTGAGCTAAGAAAGAATGGGAAAAAATATTTTAGAGTTTTCTTATACTCCCAGTATGAGAAAGCTGTCTGTATTTCAACTCTGCCCTAGCTGAAATTTGGGTTTTGTCCTTGCAATGAAGAGTGTGGGTACCAACAAAAAAAAAAAGAAAATCGGTACCCCAGATTGTGAAAAGGATACTCTCAGGCTATTCTTCCCCACATGTGCCAAAGGATGGTGAGGATGTGAAGGCTCTGTGGTGCTCAGGAGCCCTCTGAAAGCCTCTGGTGATGGCACTATCAAAGAGCTCCCATCTGCACTACTCAGGAGGAGGGCCCTTCAGAGTGTTTTAGGAGGACCCAGTCATAATGGTCCAAGGCTGGCTGCCAGGTGGAAATGCTGCTCCAGGACATGCACACGAGGTTTTATTTGTGAAAGGTCCCACTTACTCTTAATTCCCAAACAGTACATGGTGGCCCTGAGGCTCAGTAGGGGAGAAGAGGTGCTGTCAGTCCCTCCCAGGGCACTCTGAGCATGCCAAAAAGGCATCCCGACTCTCTGGGTCTCTGCTGCGTTTTTCAGGATGTGCATCCTGAGGATGGTACGCCCAGCAGGGCATTGCCATCCACAGAACATATACTGTGTGTCCCGTTTCTTGCTTCAGGAGGCTCTGCTGTGTTGCACAAGACCAGCTGTTATGTGACACAAAGTCATGACTTCACATACTACCTGTGAAATTGGCTGATGCTGATACAAGGAGCTGATTGGAGACCATTAGTTATTTCCCCATTTTCTGATTTTATTCTGTGCATGGACCACTCTGTGTGCCAAGATCAGAGATAAAATATGGTTCAACAGGTTGCCATTCCATCTCAGTGATCTGCAGACCGGGAAGACATGAATAACACACTCAGACTGGAGCAGTATAATAATACAAACACTTTGGTGATGTACCAGGTGTTGCCTGAAGGCACTAGCTTTCAGATGAGACCTTCAGCTCTTTATCTGAGCTCTAGTGTTCTGTAGATAAATGATCCCACAGCACTTTTGAAAAGAGCACAGGGACAACCCTTGGTTTCTAACATTCACTTTCTTCACACATAATATAACATGCAGGACTGTAACTGACTGAAGCTTGGCTGGTAATGTTTGCCTACACAGTCACTGTACTTACCAGCACCTAATTCATCTGAAAGCGGTCCTTAGAATTTTGAGAGATGTTAAATAAAACTAAATTACATTTTTCCATTCTGTCTCACATATAAATCTCTGTAAACATAAACCAATCCTGTGTGTGCAGTTTGAACATGAGCTTTGCTTCTGAGTAGTTTTGAATGAGAGTTTTTCACATCCTTATATAGGAGCAGTATCATTTCTGCCTTCCATGTTAATAACATAATCAAAAGGACTGGACGTTTTGCAAAAAAATCACAGCCCTGTATCTGAATAAGTAAAGTGACCCACAGGTGCACTTCTCTTGCAGCTGTTTCCCGAATTAGCACGTCTGTGTGCACAGCAAAGGCCACTCTGGCAGCAGAGCTTTCCCTGCTAGTGCTTCCATCGTCCTTTGTTATCATCAGACCCAAACGTTACTTCTGCAAGCAGCAGTTAACAAGCAGGGGTTTAATTCCTACGGAGCCTGTAGGCTGTTCCCTGCAGAATGCAATCTCAGGTTAGGACTTAATTATTTTAAGAGTTTGGAGAACAAAAAGATCTTGACAGCAAGATAAGTATGAGCTCAGGGAACCAGGGGTCCCAGCCCAAGTCACTTTCCTCTGCTGGTTATGGATTTGGTGAAAACCAGATTTAGTTTCTCTCTATATATTATCTGTATTATCTTTGTAACATCTGTTAGAGAAAGATAGACTCTTTGAATGTAAAGGCAAATAAAGAGTTTCATGTACTGGGTTCACAGTTTGCTGGGAAAATTCATATAAATTAATAAGGCCATCAAACGCCTGTACAAAACTGTAGTAATACACAGAAAGGAATAAGAGATAGTGTTTTGAGAATGAGATGTGTTTTCCATTTACCCAGCCATTTATCACAGGGATGATTTCATTTTGATATGCTGTCTTCCCTAACCAGACCTTTCATTCTCACAAACAAAAATCTAAGTCAGTCCGTCAGTCATGTAAAATCACATGTATATGCATAATGAACAGAATGGTCATTAACTGCAAATTTAACTAGTGCAAAAATTTGTGTATTGGTTGATTTTAACCTATTTTTATTGTTGCATGCATTTTTTTTTCTAATAATTTTTTTTTTAAAATTAATGAAGATAAACATTCAGTATTGATATAGACCATCAGACAAGCTCAGAGTTTTCGATGTGACAATATATTGGCCTGAGGGTATCACTATAAAATTATTATTTGTTTCCCAAATTTGCAAGCAATAGAGCTGGGCAGAAAATAGTGCCAAATGCACCTGCAGTCTGTCTCAGATTATTTTGGAAGTCACATTGAGTTTTGGAATTTAAAAAAAAAAAAAACAAACAAGGAAAGAAACTTATAGTATGTTTATTGATTTTCCTGGAAAACAGGATATATGTGTATATTATAAAATAAAATAAAACAATAAATAGAAATATGTTGTTGGATATCATGTCTTATTTCAGTGTACAAATAGGTAGAAATACCTGAGAAACTATGTATAAACATTGTGAACTTTTCAGTGTGATGACCTGCTATGTGAGAAATGTTCAAAGTAACAAAATTCTTAAAGAGATCAAAAAAGAACAAAGAGATTCTGTAGAAACAATGGACCAAATGTATCTCAAGGATAACCCCACTGAGATCAGTGGAATTGCACTAGGGATATACTTGGCCCAGTGACTCCAGAACTGATGTTAATGAGGAACCTTAACACTACTGCTAGAGAAATCTCTATTTAAACCATGCTGTGGCAGTTCATGTGAAAAAGTAAATGGGACCTTCACATGAACTGCACAGCATGAGAGTGTGAATCAACAGGCTATAATAAATTGTTTGGTTTCCTGCTCCCAGACTTAAGCAAATGTATTATATTGTAGCATTTGAGATGTTATAATGAAGGTTATGTCATTATTCCATTATGCTCAAAAAAAAGCCTGATAATTGTCTTCAAAAAAGACTTCATGTTGAAAAATATTTCTTAGTTCTTACAAAAAAGAGACTCTGTAGAACAAATTTAATGAGTGATAAATCCCTATTAAAAATCCCCCGTTTGTCTAAAACTTGAACTGGTAGGTGTCAATAAGTTCTGGATGAGGAAATCTTTTGTAAAATTAAATTCTTTTTTTTTTTTTTTTTTTTCCAAAGGAAAGCAACTCACTGGGTTTCTAGCAAAATTTTCCTTTCTTATAGAAAGAAGCAATGATCTAAAAAGTGTGAAGGAATGTAGTATCTGACGTCCTATGACATGATATATCCTGAAACTACTTAAAATCACAGAACCTGAGCTACCAGAGAAAGAAGTGACTGTTTCAACTTAAATTGCAGATCTTAAAGAAAAAGTAAGACAGGATCAAGTTTATTTTTAACTTAGGGTAAAGTACTCACAAATAACAGAAGCTGAAGCTGCCTGGATTGCTCTGGCCCGCCTCAGACTGAATGCAACTCTCATATAAATCTGTTCACCAGCAGATTTGAAGGCATTTTACATTGGTTTTTCCTATGGACAGATGAGGAAATTGAGATGAGGAAAGATAAGGTGGGCAGCATCCCTGAGATGGGAGATAGTGGTGGAGTCAGGATCTCATCACACTCACTGACATGAGAGGCAGAATCCAGTAACAATATCCCCGTCCCAGGTCACTGTCATAAAATATGACTGATCCTGCCAGCCTTTTTTCTGTTTGAGGCTTCAGTCTCCACCAAAGAGCAAAATCTTGTTTCCTAATCTACTGTCTGTTTGCAGTGAACTGTTCAAACTTTGAAAAAAACCAACATAACAACCAAAACACAAACCCAGAACCAAAAAACCCCAACAGTCTGTGAGCATGTGGAAGAGATTATAAGATGTATGCTAAGCTGAACTCACTGCATCAGACTCCGTGACCCCAGATGTCACAGCCAGTCCTCTAGCCCTCTGAACTGTGATTTCATTCCAGAGATCACTGAAAAAGAAATGCAGCATTTCACAGATTTCATCTTGCACATTCAAAATGATCATGTCCTGACATTTCAACTGTTGAAAAGAGTCAGTATTTACTATCATCTCACATGAAAAAGACCAGAAGGCTAAAATGCATAACAAAGTAAAGCTGTGATATGAGACAGATGAACTCATTTAGATAAAATAAGACAAGACTCAACCTTCGTCTGAACTTCAAATTGAAACTGAGTTAAACCTCTCGCTGAAGGAAGATAAAAAGTTAGACAATTTATCTGTCTTCCTGTTCTCCTTTTTACTTAAGAGAATGCTATTGAAGTGCTGGCTGAGATTTTGGAGAGAACAGTTCCTGCTGCTGGTACAGCTTCCACAGTGATACTGAGCCAGGCACTCAGCCACTCTTGCCTCACTTTTCAGTCACAGTCTGCTGTTCCTCCTCCCTCTCCTTGTTGTCTGATGTATGTACTTTAAACACAAAATTTAGAACAAGAACTACCTTTTATTATGTGATTACACAGTGCCCAAGGCCCTTCTTTCAGCCATTGTGTCCAATGTGTTTGCAGTATAAATGATGATGTTGATGAAAATATTTTTCTCTGCATGTCCCCTAATGTCACCTAGATGGATAAATGTTTTTGATAGAGAGATATTCTTCATGTGCTGTCTCTGGTTTAACGTTCTGAATATAACTCATTTGAATTTAAAAAGTACTAGGAGAAGAGACAGAAATACTGCATGCAATCTTGCCTGCACTATGTGAACCTCATGGTATTATCATGCCTTCATTCAAAAGTTAGAAGCGAGCAAAGGCATTGACTACATTTTAATCCATACTTCATGGTAGGCAATTATCATTCTGCTATGTGTCATTTCCCTCTATATTGTTACAATAACGCTCTGGATTTTTGCATGAATCCTTTTGGGTTATAAATGTCCCACAAAATATAACGGAAAATATTTTTAGAAAAGAAAATGTTATACAACCCAGCATGATCCCACTCCTCATCATTTGTTCTAAGATTATTCAGAAATTTTAATTTCTCTGTGTGGATTTCATAAATAGCTCAAACACCCCCAACTGAGCATAAAAATAACGTTTGATGGAAACTGTCTTTTGAGTCCTTTAACTGTTCTTTCTAAGTTGGCTATTTTGGTCCTGTTTTTGAATTGTCATGTATGGCACAGAAAGGAGTTGGCAAAATACCTCAGTTATTCCTACAAGTCTTCATTTGTGAAACAGTCTTTAATCAAAACCAACAATCTTTACCACAGCTCAAGATATTAGGAAAAGTGAGATCTTGAAGACCTGTCATTAATAGACTTCTTCAAAGGAAGAAAATACTAGTTCAAGATTCTCAGTCTTTTTGTTTGGGCTTAAGGTATCTCTTTGTCTTTCCTTTCCACTGCCAGCATCCTATTTTGTTTCTCACATCCAAGACACTTAAGAAAACCTTTGCATTTATACCTTCTCTTCTTATCTCATTGAACGGATACTAATCTGGTCAATAGACATAACAAGTGGCGTAATAATGTAATGAAGCATTCCAATCAGCAGATTCACTATCAGATTTGTTACTGTTAAATAAGTTTATTTATATTGCAGGAGTACAGCTCATGCCAGTAAACACATAATAACTAACAGAACTTTTCCCAGACTCCTCAGAGTAGAAAGAAGTAAAGAACAAGGTGAGCATATTACCCAGCACTCTTAAAGGACGTTACAATGTTTTAATCACATCTGTTCAACCACACTTCTATTCCCTCATCCTGAACAAAAAAAAAAAGGCAGAGGCAGAATAAAGCCAGGTAAAGACACTGGGGATTGATTTTAGAAGAAATGAAGTAATATTTTGCACCTCCCATCAGTATCTTTAGGAGTAAAACAAAATATACAATAAAATGAGTCTGAAAATCAGCCTGAATATCACTATAAAAAATTTCAGTGCTTGAGGCATTGCTGAAACTGCACAGATAAGGTACAAAAGATCCATTCTACTTAGACTTTTCAGTGAGCAAAAAGATGATCTAATAGCACTCATTACATACTCACATGATATAAATATATCAGTCAGTCATGTTTTCCAGAGGCCTACAAAAAAGCAAGGAGTATCACTGAAGGTCAGTTAGAACAAGTAGTTAAAAAACTAATGTTAAAGAGGAAAAAAAGTAGAAAATGTGAAAGAAAACAGATATCTGGTTTGAGGATCTTCCATAATTAGCGTGTCCAATGGGACATAGTGTTGTCTCTGCTTGCCTGTGAAGTATTTATAGACTTCAGTTGTGCTGAACAATTTTTGAATGTCACCACAATCCAAATATGAGTAGCTATTACAATAACAAAACATTGTGGATTGTTCTGTAATTATTTTCTAGCCTGCTAATAGTAACTATGTAATCATTTAAATGGCTTGCTACATTTCCATGCTTTATGCAGCAGCTTTTAAAACTGTTCCCATCATTCTTGCAAAGCACACTGCAGAGTTTATGTTGCGTCTGTCACTATATGGTTAAATATTAATTTGAAAAACTATCAAAAAATGACTGTAAACTGAGTAGGTCAGTCACAATCATTCTTGGAAAGGCAGGAAATATGTCAAGGCAAGAGAATATAGTTTTTCTGTAAAATTTAGGAAGAGAAACATATAAATCACTGTGTCACAGCATATAAAACCTTACAAAACTGTCTCAGCTGTAACAGGAGGCTGCAGGGCAATATTTACTGCTGATTCTAATTATTGTTATTACAGGTATTCAACTTTGGTATTTTTATTTCCTTAGAACCACCCCCCCCAAATGACTTAAATTACAAATTCCTGTTCTTATATATAATAATTTCACCTTACCACTATTATTAGGATGTCAGCTCTCATTCTTGGTCACTTCTTCAGTTTATAGGTAGTTAGAGGCAAATTAGCCCTCACCTACTACAAGTGTTTTCCCTATCCAGTTGAAACAGTACACTGAAATAGATTCAGTTTCTACTGTAGTGACATTAGGGAGAATACTTTCATTTCAGTTTCTGCTGCATTCTGTACTATATTTTGTTCAATTTTTATTTCTCAGTGGGGCACTCAGTGATGTTGTTCTGAAGCTTCACTCACAAAAGAAGAATCGGGTTTTTACCTTCAGGAAACCTAGGAGAACACTACAATAATCTGTAAAATTAGAGAGCAGCATCCACAAAAGGATGTACCCAGCACCCCTTGTCCTTTCAATGAATATCCCTGAGAAGAGTCTGGCTTCTCTCTTCTTTACACCCTCCCTTTGGGTATCTGTACACATTGAAGAGATTCCCACCCTGATCCTTCTCTTCTCCAGGTTCAACAGTCCCACCTCTCTCAGCCTCTCCTCACATGTCAGATGCACCAGTCCCTTAGTCATCTTTGTTTCCCTTCGCTGGACTATCTGTAAAGATTTTTCACTCAAATACACACTGTTTATGCATATTACCTATATTACCTATAAATATATTACATACATTAAAAAAAAATACTACACCCTACTTTAAGGGGAATGCTCTAAGGACTGCTAGAATTATATATGCTTGTACAACCTCATTAGTTCAATCCATGTGGTATACCTATTACAACTTTTAACCTGTTTTGGGAGGGAGGGGATGTGAGCCATCATCTGCTCAGTCTACAAAGGGACAAGCCATACATGTTTGTTTCCTCTTCACTGTTCAGCCTGTGGCTCAAGGCCTTTTTTTAACATTATAGCCAAACCCTGCTCTGAAAAAAAGATAATTTTTTTTTTCAGAGACTTTTCAGTGTAACTTCTCACTAGTGTAAATAGCTGTGCCATAAATGTTCACAGCACCCCTGTGAGGCAAGTAGTATCTCTACTCCTGTTTTACAGACAGGCTCTGGCCTAAATTTTTAGACAACTTTGCATTTAATTGCACTTTAAATGCCCCCACTGACTTTAGTTGCAGCTGCCAGTGCTCAGCACTTTTGAAAATCCAGGCTTCCAGGGCTGCAGACTGGCTTGTCCGACACAATTAGCTTAATCATAAAGCACAATGTTTTTATGTAGTGAGATAACAGTTTGGAACAAGGGAAAACCCTATTCAGTGGAATCTTTATGGTTACAGCTCCCCTGAATAACTGTCCTTTCCACACTCCTTCATTTCTTAACCACTGTATGAGATATACAGCACGTGGTAATGAAATATGAAATGCATGCATTTTACTGAGCAAATATCTCACTTGAAATGTGAGGTCCTCTGTTTGAAAATAAACATGATTCAGGGCTCAGCTGAGGAAGTGTATTTGCTTCTCTGACAGCCAGATCCTGCTATCCTTGCTCAGTCAGCTCTTTTGCACAGCATTAGCCTAATCTTACACATTCCCTGGGACAAGTTTCCAGAAGTAAGTGTGAAAAGGCAGATCACTTTCCACTACCCACAGGAAACGAAATGACCCTTCTGTTGTCGGTTGGATGATATATGAGCTGTATCCCATGCAGAAGCCAAAGCTAGTATGGACTTGCTCTCATTAAACAAAGCTAAATATTGGAAGCACATTTAAACTGCAGCATAGGAGCTGCATAGACTCCAGCTGAACTTCCAGAATTAATTCTGTTGGCTTTAAGCTATTCAGCCTTAAGGCTGAGATGCTCGATGGTGCCATTACAGGCTTTACGTCTAATTCGTAAAAAGGGAAGGGGGGAGGCTAAAGTAGCCATCAACTACACTTGCTTCTTCCTCATCTTGAGGCAGCTCAGGATTTTAATGGCCTAATGTAACAGCTCTAGAGAGTGGTTTGCATTATGGCAGCCTTAACGCAGCTGCCCACTGTTCAGAAAGTCCCCAGTCTATCACACTGCCTCTGCCACATGCTCTGAAGCCCCTGCCTCTGCTGTGCCAGCAAACTGCGGATCTCTAGCCACATTTAGCTGTAGGCTCTTTGTGCAGCCCCATCTCCTGAAGAACAACAGTTCAGGGGGCAGATATCCACCCCATGAAACTCAGGACCTGTTGTTTCAGAGGCTACATCTTTCCTGGCTATCACAGCTGAAATCCAGACCAAAGTAGTGCTTCCAACAGACCTTTCCAGAGATGGGAGGAAAGGAAGGAAAAGGTGGCTTTCATATTGCTCCATGGATGTCCTACCTCAGGCAGAATCTTTGACTTCCTAGGCACATGGCAAAAGCCATCTCTGTCCTCATTCATGCTCTCCCTGTGCTGCTTTGTTCAAATTATGCCTAGAGATGGTATATTAATAGGTCACCCTCTGTGTACATTTAATTTCCAAAGCTGATGACCCAAACATGATATGAGCACTGGCAGACACTGTAATTGTATAAACTTAGGGGGTAAAATTAAATAATCATAACAAAACCAATTGTCAAGAATAATAAGATTTTCCTTTTAGTGTAATAATAGTGTCACTAATTATTAAAGAAGAAAAAATAACAATGAATCATCAAGGCTAAAAAGTAAATGAGCCTGGAGACTGCTATTCCTTCCTATATAGGAGTGCCCTCTGCAGTCTGGTTGCTGGGGAGTGATGCTGTGCCAGCTCAGGCAGTGCTTGTGCCGGAGGAAATCAGGAGTAACTTGGTCAAAGCTGGTGCAGTAGGTCGGGATGTGGAGCCACAGCGAACACTGTGAGTATGGGATTCACAGTACTAATACACCATTCCCTAGACTGAACGTTAACCCCTTTTTCTCTGACGGACAATCTGAAAGACCTGTGCACACTTCAGCGGTGGTTTTTCAGATGTAAATGTTGGAGCTAAGAAGTAACAACTTTCATCATTGCTGCTTAGACATGGGGCATTTTATTCTGTGTTTTAAAGCTTAGCAGAAACTGTAAAGTGATCTTCAGGAATGTTCTTCAAAGGGGACATTGTCTGTGTCCTTTCAAGATTTTGAGCTCTAAAGCTGGTCACATGCTGCCATAATATTTTAATGTCATTCCTAGCTGGCAGGTAGCAACTTGCTTTTCATCAGTGCCTTATGTAAGTAACCCAAGCGTTAAGATGTGACCTAATTTCTAAACACTCATTTCTCCATCAAATGCAAACTTTACAGGAGCATCATTTCTGCTTTTATGATGCTTCACAAAAATAATAATTTTTAATGAAAAAAAAAAAAAGTGTGTGCAAAAGAATATTTAATTTGGGAGGGAAAAAAAACCTAAGCCTCTGAAAGTTTATACCGCCTCCAATTACTTTTCATGCTTGACTATGTGGCAGGGAATACTTCATTATACCAGGTCACCAACTTTGACATCTCTAACCTCACAATAATAGTCCTTTTTGTAATGTACCAAAATTGAAAATCAGTTTAGTTTATGTTCTCACTAGGTTCATGGCTCCAGTGCCTAATATATTGCTGACATGTATGCCAGCATTACTCCCTGGTGAGGAATATTAAATAGCCACAGCATATATTAGAAGGGGTGAAAAGGTCCAGCTCGAGTCTGCTATATAGTTCACATTCGTTAGTGCTTTAAAAACTCAATAAGTTGCATAATGTTTCCATTTATCCGTGAAATTGTGGTATGATTCATATCATAGGCATCTTTAAACGATTTGTAGTCCACTATTTAAGTATGCATTCCACATAAATAAATACTTCCTGGGTTTGTATACATGACTTGCACTAGTCACTATCATAAAAGAGGCATGATAGTGCCTGACCTTTATTACTATGGCAAGAAGTTTGTACATCTAATGAAAAACCCCCAAATGGCCAACAGGAATGGCGTAATACAAAGCACCTCTGTTTGGAAAATGGTTTTTTGGAGCTTATTGAAATGTGAACGCTATTTCCCTCCATCGAAAACTTCTGTTCTTTCCACTCTCAGTGTTCTCCCTGGGACTGTTGTCCCTGGGACAATTTAGGGACTGTGTCATTAAAATTAACATTAGTATGTCAGATACAGTGCTTGACTGCTGCTAGCTGGATTGCTCTTTAGCTCTGTTTCTAAAACAAATTGGACTAGAGCCCCCTCTCTTCAGGGGACTTCCTTTATCAGTGAGCATACTTGCCTTCAGTACTGCTTTTGGGGGTAGGGGGGGGCCGGTGGTGCTTGTGTGGAGCAATTTTGCAAAAGCGAGGATATTAATAGCTTTCTGGAGGCTGAAGGATCATAGTTGTTCAGAGAAACCCCTGTTCTTTCCTCCACTATGATGTATTTCCAATGTGTGGTAAATTATTTGAAAGAAAACCAAGGATGCTAAGTTGACGAGAATAGAAGAAAAGCTGCAGCAGACCCAACAGTAGATGGGCTCAGTCAACAGCCTTCTAAAATAATCTGGCCTGTAGCTTCGGGCTGTTCCTGAGGAGTCCTTTGGGAATCACTTATTCTTCCTGTCAAAGTTTTGGAAGTGCCAAATTAAGTTTCACTGAACTACCATTAATCAGAGAATTCAGTAACAACCACGTTCTCCTCTCAGGACTTCAACCGACTTTCTGGAGCAAAGCGTCCTTAACACTCTTTGTTATTGCATGTTTGTGCAATCATGGCCACTGCTGGCAAACATGTGTGTGCACTTAGCATGTAACCATAAAATATGAAATATGGCATGAAACGTAGTGAAACATTAACACCATCTTTTTTATAAAGAAGTACAAGACGCAGAATTGTCCAATATCAGGCTCTTGCAAAAAAAAGATTCAGATTCACTGTCTTAGTGTATGTACATTTGTGGTGGATGCTACTGTTATACCATGGGGGTCTGTGAATTCTCCATGTAGGCCTGAGGAATAGAGCACCACTGCTGTGGTGGCACCTGTGGCACAAGCCATGTGCTCCATGATACACCATTCTGCACGACAGTCAGTGAGGATCCTCTGAGTGCTCTCTGTAGGCAGACTGTGCGCTTGCATGGGGCATTTTTGTCTTCTGCATAGCACAGGTAGGGCATTTCAAGGCAGCTCTTGTGCCTGGTGTTGCTCCCAGTCCTGCCAGCCAAGCACTAGTTGAGGTCTGTTTTTCTCATTGCATGAGTGGGTGAACGAAGGTCTGGGCAGGGTGGGAGCTGCTGGCTGCCAGGGATGTCCAACCACCTGCGGAGTAGGGAGACAGCTGCAGAAGGGGACAAAGGAAAGGACCATGCCTTCACCTCCAAGACCCCATCTCCAGTCCCAAATCCTTGCAGATTTGTGATAGTAGTTTCATCATGCTTTTGTTATCAGTACACTGTAAGATTCATGTGGTATTTTTCATCCTAATGTGGGTCTGACTAGTTCTTTTAAAGTCATTGAGACTCTTAGCATAGTGAAAACACTAACTATCAGATCACAACCTTTAATTATCAGTACATTGTTATAATCTTGGTAAAGGAATTATTGAGTGAAATTATACAAGCTGATCTACGTGAATCAGATGAGACAGTGATCATAACAGAATGTTGGTCTCGATGTCTACGAATCTGTGTGAGTCTCAATTAAATAAGAGAATAAGATCTTTTTAAATTCTAATTTATCTGATGTCTTTTGAAAAGAAAAAATACCTACACTTAAAGAACAGGTACTTTCTGCAGAAAAAACCCTTTGCGTACTGTGGGTTATTTCTTTGCACAATAAAGTTTCTTCTTTTTTTGTCCTTTAACCATTTTGTCTTTTGTTTCCAAAAGACGGAAAACAAAGCAACAGCCAATCCACATACATCACTATTTTGTTTTATCATAGTGATGGTGGACATTTTCAGTTTGTTTCAAAACACTGAATTATTTGTTGGAACTTATTATTTAAACAAAACCAATGTTCTTTCACTGAAAAAGACAGCCTAATTTGTCATATTGATATGGATATTTATATTGATATAAACTGCATTATGTTCTTGAATTTTGATTCCAGGGTAAATATACTGTTTCTTTTTACTGTCTACTCCTTTTTTTTTAAAAAAAAATAAATCTGTTTCCCCTATGCACTGTTGTCCGTACCAAATCATCTAAAGGATGTACAAGCCATTAGCATGCATGGAGGTCTCAACTGTGCAAAACAAGTTGCCTTGTTTTGCCCTCAAACATCTGAATTAAATCTCCTCTGTGACACTGTGTAGGCAAATCCTGAAGTCCTGGAGCACGTTCCTCATGCAGTATCCTGTGCAGATGACCTTGTTCACCACAGCTGGGCCCAACTGCACTTCCCTTACAGTCTGATTGCCTCACATGTTCTGGGCTGATGGCATGCAGCTCTGGCCTCACCTCTTTCATGGGAAAGTATGTTAACTCTTCCTGTGGAAAAAAACTGCCATTTGGTCCAAGTATCCTGACCCAATTCTGACTTCCCTACACATCTGTCAGAATAATATTGTTGAAAACTGTTGTTTTCTGGGTAAGCAAGGTGAGGATATGGTCATCTTTCTCCCCTTCTTCACCTCCAAAAACTTACAAATAAGACACATGAAGAATCACAGGCAAGACAGAAGAAACAATGGACTGACTACATGGGCACAGTATTTGCTTATAAATGACACTTACACTGGTTCAGGATATATGACATGGCAGGCAGAAATGTTCAGATAAAACTATAAACAAAAAATCAAAATCATTATTGCAATTTGAGAACCGGCTGGAGAGTACTTGGACATAAATCACTTTGTGTGAGCAAAAACACAAAGGAAATATTGCTGAAATGTTGAATGTTGGCTGGCAGCCATCTTAAGAAAGGTCAGATTTTTATTTTTTAGGTGAACCATATGTAAAGACACGACGCTTCTGGCTAACATCTTTTTTTCCCCTGAAAATTGTAATATTTTCAGTTAACAGTGTGGTTTTTCTACATATTAAAATGTGTATTTATGAGATAGATAACAGCTCAAATCCTCATTATTCTTCATCATTTCACCAATATAGCTGCCTTATGCAACTTTCCCAGCCACAACATTACACCAATCTGTTAGTGAAAGAGTCCCCCTGTCACAACGGGGCCTGCTGAGCATTCATATAAGGATGTTTTGGTGGGGGAGAAAAGGCTGGATGAGGGGCAGGATTGTTTCCCAGCAGCCTTGGGCTTTGGGGACTGTGCAGAGGATAGTTGATTGAAAGGTTGCCTATTTAAGCTGGGACCAAAAACCCTGTCCTGCTCCAGGTTCACCACCTGTATTGCACTGTGTGCACCATGGCACTTGCATGGTCAGGCTCAGGAGATCTGGTCTGCTGGGATGACTGCAGAAGCAGGATCATTCAACAAAATGTGTTACTTTGCAGAGCTTTACAAAGCTGACAGTTGTATTTTCATTTGTTGGCCTCAGGCGTGACACAGGGTTTTGTAAAGGAGCAGCCCAGGTCATTTGCTGTGGTGGTCACTCAGGGTCACCCTCAGGAAGCTCCAAGGAAAGAGAAGGGCAAGCAGGGGTTGGTGGGGGAAAAGAGGGCAGTGCCTGGGTCACTCATGGCATGGGGGCATTGGACCTAAGCTGTCCATTTTATAGAGCAATTGGAAATGCTGTTCCAGTAGCTGCAAGGATACTTTTCTGTGATTGGCACTCTTTTCTCTGCTCCCTCCTACTTTAAAGGGAGAGAGGGCAAAGCTATCCCCTCTCATCCATCCACCCTTCTCCTAGCACCAGGGCACAGACAGGGACCCTTCCAGGGGTCCGTCCCCCCACACCAAGGCAGAGAGGCGGGGAGCCAGCTCCCAACCCAGTCTGGAGAAGAGGATGTGCCCCAATGCCCCTTTTAGTGGGGGATGGCAAAGCTCCCTCCCAGCTTTCAGTTGTGCCTAATGTGCACAGCCCAGCTCTGTGACTCGTTTGGAGAAGGTGGGAATTTTCCCTTCACGCATTCCTGTAATACACTCAGTACCCTGCAGCAGAATGACGCAAGGTCCAAGAAAGGGCAGCCTTCATGCATTTGTTAAAATTAATGCTAAACTACAAAAAAAAAAGTCCCCTTTCTAAGGATGTGGGTATTCTTGACATTTCTTTAAAGCAAACAGCAATGAAGACTGAACAATGTTCAGAGTCCTGCTGAGGCTTCAGTAACCTAATTATGCTTTATTCTCTTTCTAACCCACCCACACACATGTTTTACCAATTTAAACTTTTTATAGATCCTCCTAAAGCCTTTTCTGCTGTGCTTTGCTCTTAATATCACACTTGTTTTGTTTTTCTTGCTTCAGCCCTTTGCTTGAGTACAGAGTGCCTTCCTATGTCTGCATAATACTGTGCAAGACAGCTTTTGTACCTAAGCGTGAAGCAGAGCTAAAAGAAAGAGTAAGGAGGAGAAACAAATGGACTTGTACTATGTCTGCCTGGCTCTTCTGTATGAAATAAATTACACTGATTTAGGAGCTTCGGTCCTTGTTTGCCAATAAACTACTGGAAGTAGACATAAAAAACAATAATAGAATCATACACCAATGAAATCCAAAGCACTTATAACCTAAGTAACTTGTCACAATGCAAAAATAGTCACAAAGTGCTAATTGTACAATTAGATCCAGGCGTACACTCCAGAAACTGTAAAGAGGTTGTGTTGCCTTCTGATCAGGGTCATATCCTTTGTGTTGGACAGAGAGATTAAATACATATATTAATATGATTATATAATATAGAAACATATATTAAATGAAACACCTAAAACTTCATACCAACTTACCTTTCAAATCAGGAATCATTAGAATCATTTTGTGCCCAATTACTTTCAGCTGCGAGACAACAGCTGATTCCAAGGGGCTCTGTATCACTGAGCCTGTGCAGTGTTTTGCAAGACAATGTTCAGATTCATGCTAAGCTGATACATTCATTCATCTTTGAGAGCTTCTTCCCCAGCTAAAATTCTTTTTTTTTTTTTAATCTGAGTAGTGTAAAAAATACCTCATCAGCTCAAAAATACACTCCCTAGCAAAGCACTGAATTTTGGAACTAACAGCAAAACTTGAAATCTTAGAAAGAAAAAGAAAATGCTGGACTTTCTCAGTTGATAATTGCCACCTTCTTATGTAAGATTCTTGTGCTGAGTTGAGCTGATTGTAGAATAAATGAATGGGTTACCTAGGAAAATGGAAATGCTGTCTTAAAGGAAGATGCTTTCCAGATCTAAAATACAAGAGTTGAATACTATTTTCAAACTGAAATCATAAACTTACAAGATTTACATAGGAAAGAGCAATGTGCAAAATGCGTTAAGTTTTTCTATTAAGGAAAACTACTTCTGGCAGTTGCACCAGTTGAGATAAGGGACAATGGACACGTGAGCAAATATCTTGACATCACTTGGTGTGAGCTTGAAGCTCTGTCTAGCAACGTTTCTAAAAGCAATCAAAGCTCACCTGGCACTCTGCTTAATCTTTAGCTAATGCATACATTGGGGCCTGGGTTTCTCCTATGTATTATGATGTTACCAACATACTAATAACTGTTTCACTTCAGTGTGGCACATAAAGTGGGGAGTATTTGGGAAGTTATACCCACAGGCAGAGTAATGAACATACCTTCACTGAAAGTCATAGGGTGACGCTCTTTTATTTTCATCCTAATCGTGCAATAAGAGATGAGAATATGTTATCATCTTGGGCACAATAAATAAAGCACACTCCACACTCTCTCTACCTGAAATTGTACACACACTCTACAAACTAATTTTCATTAGGGTTTTCTGTATGTTAAGCTGAGGAACATGACAGTAGGTTCTGTCAGAGATGAGTGTTGAATGGAAGATGTGAATGTCCGTTTCTGGATGTTTAAGGTTATAGATGTCTGAACTCCACCCAGGAACACACTGGGATGCAAGGAAGTCAAGCCCCAGAATTAGCTGTATAGTACTGGATGGACTACTTTGTTCAGACAGAGGGCAGATTGTTTTAGAAAATGGCACTAGTTTATTATCTACAAAACAGGAAAGACTTGCTTCAGGCAACTAAAGGAAGCAGCAATTGCCCTTTTTATTCTTTCTTCTCCCTGAGGGGATATATGGCAACGAGTCAACTTTGATTCTCTCCTCAATCCCACTGTCAGAGAGGCTGCCAAGTATATATTGGGTTCCCAAGGGCAAAAGGCCTTCAAGCAGATATTTGTGATACTTATCCCTGTGGCTAGTGCTGAAAATTAGAGACACATGATGTGCAAACCCAAAACAACAAGCATAGCTTTCCAAAGACAACCAGCTGCTTCACTTGGAACTGCCAGAGCAAACAACTAGGAATTCAGCAAGGCTATTCACACGGCCTGCTTCCTCGTTGGATGGTTTGGTATTCTCTGGCATGAGGGGAGACAGCTTTGATATTTCATAGAGGTGATACAAGTTATTATTCATCACTGTCTTTGTCCAGCTGGGGAGGTAAGTATGTGTATCTATTTTGAAAGAAAAAGTAACTGAACCTTCCTCAGTGAGCAAAGCAGTTAATGAAATATACATTTCCTATGAACAATATATGAATTACCTTCTAACTGAGAAATTATCAATAAAGGAAAGCTGTTTAAGAGGTTAACCATCGTTATTAAAACCGAGAGGAACTGACATGCTATGTTTTTTTTCAAATGGTTTTCTAAATGACAGTGAGAGAAATGGACACAATCCAAGTAGCCAAATTCAGTGTCTTCCCACTAAGCTGTGTAGGTCCAGATACCACTTTGCTGCTGTGGTCCAATTGCAAGGAAAAGCCACAGTCTGGTATGCATAACAACTCCATTGCTGTAGTCAAATTAACAGAAAGGCAGACTGTATCTTTTCAGCTTTGGATGCACTTGTACTCTTCTTCTACCACTCTTCTTCTTTTCATACTCTGGCTAGGTAATTGATCATTATTGTCTAAAGTCTACAAAATTTAAATAATCCTAGAGTTCAGCAAATGCACAGTTCTTCACATGTATCAATATCTTAGCAGAAATAATAGAAAATGCTGCAGAAACAAGAACAAAACTAGTTGTTGCGTACAGCTCTATAGCCCCATAAAAGTCTTGCCAGAGCAGTGCCATGCAGGCTGAAAAAGATGATTTTTAAAAATTGAGCACTTAACAAGGTTCGGAACAAGTGAATTGTGTAACAGCTGCATATCAGATGCTCAAACTTTTATCAGCTTTTTCATCTATGGATAACAAAGCATCAGGATGCAAACCTTGCCTAAACCATGTCTAACTCTTGGCCTAGACAGTGCCCAGATCTCAGGAGGGCACAACTTTACACAATTTCTAAATTCCCGCTTCTATCTGGGTTGAACACTCTCAGAAAAAAATAATCCTTTCTGCAAAGTGGTTAAATGCTTCTTGCTATTTCACTGAGTGCTGTCTTATCACCTGAGAAGTCATACTGAGTATTCCACCTCCAGTTTCACTAATTAGCCTAGTTCTTGGAAATGAAAATACTATCTCAGATCTTACTGGAATATTATCACTGAAGCCTAAATGCAAATAAACAAGAAGAGTGCACACCATAAGAGATTCATCAAAACATTTTTTTTTTTTTTTAATTTCTGGCCATTCAAATATTGTTGGTTTGAAAAATAATCTGAGAAGTGAGTATAATGGTATTTGCATTCCTTCAACAGAGATAAAATATTAAAAAAAATAAGCCAAGGGAAGCAAAGAGAGCAAAAATATACAGGACTACTAAAAAAAAAGAGGAAATTATTGTATCTGTATCTATTTATTGCTAATCTATAATTTTATAGCTATATATGCAAAAAGATGAGGGTAAAAAATATATTAATGTTCAAGATAAGAACAGACATTACTGAGTAGCTGATCTTCACAGCTTTTCCTGAAGATCCAGACTGTTGCAGTCTTAGAAAATCAGCATAGGACCAAATAGCCTATCTTTTCTTTTCTAGAGTAGTACCTTCTGAGTAATGGTGGAAAAATATGTAGAGTTTTGTAAGGGATCTTTCCTGAATAGTGCAGAAAGAGTTGTAGGTGCTGTGTTTGTGAGCAGGCAGAGAATGATAGTTTCCAGTAAAGCTTTCCAAAGCATTATAATCATTGTAACAAAACTTCTGAAACTTAGACTTTTCCTGTGAGCATATGATATACATGCCTCAAAAATATAAACCCAAAGAACCCAATCAAAATCAAACCCACAAAACTAATAACAAAAAGCCATTCAGTTGTAGCTATACCGTAACTAGGATCTGTTTCTGGAAAATGAAAACCAGCTTTACGCTCTTTCTCTGTATGCATAGGCTGCTGAAGTATGCGTTTTAGTTGCCTCTGTCTGAATACACCACATTCTAGCAATATGGCAAGAAGCCAATAAGATAAAACGCACCATGAGATCATATTTTGTATATCAGAACTTTCCCAAAGAGTACTAGTGACATAATAGATCTGGAAATTAGTGAAAAATATCAGCAGTTCTCTTCTTTAAAAGCTTGCTTTGTGTCTATTTACCATCATCTGATGCTATATGAAATCCATAAAGGTTGTGAGTGAAACAGTTAAAACAGCACTGAAGACCTGGAGTGGATAACCAGTTTAGGGACATGGATGACTAAAGCATTAGTTCTGAATTCAGATATAAAGGGATAAAATTCTGCCAGTGTTATACAGCTGTAAAACTGGAACAACCCTTCTGAGGCCCCTGGAAATTCTGAGATGTTATAGGAATATAGCAGAGTTCCAAATCTGTCTGAAATCACTGTAATACTCTCATTCATTCCTAAACTACATGAGAATATGTGTATTTGCAGGCACAGGAATGGCAAAATCAGAGGCAGAAATTCATAAAAATAGTAAATTCCTTAATAGAAAAAGAAAACCCAAAGATATTCAAGCTTGAATGCCCTGGAGTCATAAACTGTAACAACAAACCAATTTTCCATTTTCTTTCAAACGTCCCACACATCTAAGCCTCCAAACAGGTTGTGCTCTTAAGTTATCTCCGAATATAATACTCACAGAAAGACACAGGTTGTAAACAACGAAACATAATTAAATTAGTTTGAAAAATGCCTGCCCAAGTACCTATGATTAAATTATTTCATCTTTAGTTTGGGGCAGCAAGTTTCCCAGGATTGTATGTACCTACATTATAACATGGATCAAAGAGTTGGCCATGTAAAATGAGAAACAGGCCGGTGCAAAACTGACAGAGTTAATCCAGGGCATACACTTTTCCATCACAGTAAATGCTGTTGCTGTGCAGCGAGCCATCAGTAATCTCAGTTCTTTTTCCTGTAAGTAATACAGCTCTGGTTAGATCAATTTGCCCTTTCAGGGTTACTGTACTTTAATTTGTCCCATACTTTAGACTTCCTTTGCAAGCTGCAGTTTAACAGATTGTATGAAGATGCAAATATGCTAGAAGAAAAATATCGTTATGTGTTCATAGTGAAATTCCAGAGCCACAGAGCTTTAATCCTCTGTTGGCTATATAGACTAAACTTCACAGTTTCTGTATTGCTTCAGAGCATTGCTGTGACATTTTAAAGTCATCATGAATAAGCGTTCCTTTGTGGCAAATACTTAATCAAGTTAATAATTTTTTTTTTTTAGATTATTGTTACTGTCACTGCAGAGTTCCAAATAAACGATAAGGAAGCAATAAAAATAACTATTGCAATGTCTATCAATACTGAGCTGAAAACTTAGGCCTGTAAATCCTGTGCAAACAACTTATGGAGTAAAGAGAAAAAAATATTTCATGTAGCTTTGACTGGACATACACTACCTGTACAAGCCTGAGCACAAGCTCAAAATCTCATTTTAAAGATTCCAGTTGTCTGGGAGATACTGTACCTGGATTTTCTATTGCTTTCATAGCTTGGCAATCGTTTGGTACAACCGCTTGCACAAGCTGCTGCTGATTCTTCAGCTTACCAACAAGATCTCCTGCTCTTCTGGAGGTGAGAGACTGTCCTGTTTAATGTGTCATTAAAAGGTTGTGATTTACACCGCTCTTTGACACATCACAAGTGCTAAGCATGCTTAATTCTGTGTGTGTGTTAGTACGGGACCTGGGGAACTCGAGGTAATTTTTCAGTGTAAGTAGGCTATTAGGGTGATGTTCACCTGCACGGGTCCTAACTTGGCATAGGGAAAGGGCTATGTGTAAAACAGGGACTGCAATCTGGATTTCGCCATACCCTTCATTATTAGTCAGACACCTCTTTTCTTATTTGTATGAACTGTACACAGCAAACTTGTTTTCTTCAAGGATCTTCTTCAATTAGCCACCTCTTCTCAAGTCAAACCAAAGTTTTAATAAGCTGGCAAGAAAAACAAAGCTATGAACAACATCCTAAAGAAGATAAGGATATTTCTTGCCATCCCTCAGTGAGCTGGAGCTGATTTTGATAACCTGGTTAGCTTCCAGCTTTGCGAGCTACCGAAATATTTTTGGCTCTGGACTATTATCAGACAAAATGAACAAAAGGCAAAACATAGCAGTTTTCTTTCTGGAATTTAAATCATGCCTGCTCCTTCAGTTTTGCAAAATGATGCCTTTTCAGACTTCTTTGTGGTAAAACCTCTTTGCTCTGTTTACAGGGCCGGCAGAATGGCAAATTCCCACCGTGAGAGGAGCAACGAGCAGGCCTCACTGCCCTGCTCCCTCAGCAGACTGCCCGCCTGGCCTGCGAGCCGCCTCGGCAGTTTTGCCTTTGGCTTTGAAGTCTGATCTTTATTGCAGTCTAAACACTCACTAAAGACGGAGAATTTAATCTTGAGGCTGGCAGAGCTGTTCTCATTTCTCCACTGGCTGTGCAGAAAAAAACTATTCTGGCCTTAGCACAAAAGCTCAGCAGCTCTTTTAAAAGGACTTCCTCTTTTTTCGGGGTCATGTGCTTTAAATATATGGAGAAGTAGTCAGGGAGCAAATGAAGGAGACGGAAGAAAAACGTTTGGCCTAGAGCGTAATGACAAAAAAACCAAAATCACATCAGAGAGAGTTTTTTGGACATGGCTTATGTCCCTGTCCTTCTCTGGCCAGTATTCATTCTTCCAACAGCAGCTCAGTGGTCGTTGACACAGACTGTCTGCTCCAGTGCTATTCTCCCAGTGCCCCCAGCCCCGCCTGCAGAAAAGGCTTTAAGTTTGTGAGAATCTGAGCATTTTTGCAAAGATCTGAGGATCCTCACAGACTGGGTGAAGCCAGAGTCTCCTCTCCTGCAATGGCAACAGATTCTGATGTTGCTCAGAGCAGGGAAGGATCAAAAGTATTAATCTAGACTACCTCAGGAAGAGGCAGGCTAGATTGAGAAGATGCCAGTCTCTCTTAAATTTTTAGATCTTTGGGATGTCTTAGAATATTCATAGGGCATATGACATTTTTTTTGCAGACAATACACGTTGCCAGTGCTGTCTTTTGCTGAAGTGTGAAGAATGTGAGGGTAGGTACGTAAAAACACAACATACAAATATGAAAGCAAGTAGATAAAATCTAAAAGAAGAAAGAGAAGTAGTGTGACTTTCTTGGAATCTGGTCAAAGCTGTAAATTGCTTTACTGTTATCTGAATGGGATCAGAAATTGTTGGCATAGTAATATGCAAAAATCATGTCATTCTACACAGACACAATCTGTTTTGCCAGCTAGTACTTTGCAATACTACAAATCATCTTTTCCCCTCCAAAATCTGTCCTAAATAGTGAGCAACCTAAAAGAGGAGCACAGATGAGGAACTAAAGAGGCTTCACGCACATCTTCACTCCCATGTTAAGTGGGAGGGTGCAGTAGAGACACTTGAATAAATTAAAGCTGAAATTGCTTCAGTCCTGTGCAACTCTTTGAGTGGAATTCTTTTATTTTACAGAAATAAATCCAATTTAAAGTGTCCTGAGATATCTAGCAGTAGAGCAAACAAAAACAGTACTTCTGTTTTGCAAAGGTGAGAAGTGAAAATCCGTCAATCGGTGCTATTAACTGACAAAGTTCAAGCTGCTCTCCCATTCCTTTCCCTCTAGTAAACTACTGGAAGACCAGGTAAAAGAGGTATGAGGAATGCATTTGGAAAAGTTACTCACAAACAACAGAGAAACCTAAAGGTAGGCCTAATCTTGTGGACAAGGGCTCCCTCTGTGCAAAGACATTCCTTGTCACAGGACAGAAACAGTGTGCCATAGTGAAAGGTGCCAGCAGTGGGAGGAAGCACATAAAACAAATTAGCACTCTCCCCTTTCCACCATTAAATCTGCCTGGTAACAGCTGTTACCTATCCAGTTTATACAACCTCTTCTCCAAAATCTTTAGTGTCTAGAAGACTGGAAAAATCTAATCGTGTCTTGGGAAAGAGAAAAACAAAAATATTGAGAAAGTAATAAAACCACAAACAATTATCTTCTTGCAATGCTTGCTAAGAAAGAAAGTTCTCCAGATTTGGTTAGTTAGCAAGCTCTTTTATAAACCAGGCATGAATGGATGAAATTTACGATTCATGGTTATGGAAATAAAATTTAAAAAAGGACTTGTTTCGTTCAGTAATCTTGAGAATAGCGATATATTTTCACTTGCTTTGCTAAGGGCAACTGGAAAATGAGAGCATTGAGGCTTCCTCTGAAAGTCTTCAGCTTACACAGGCAGGGCATAGGTTAGCCCATTAGCCCAAGGGCCTGATTCTCCATGACATCCACTCTAATGGAATTACGCTTGTGCAATGAAGACGATAATGAAATAAATAGGTTGCAGTATCTCCAGTTCTACTATACAACCAAAATGGCCAAATACACCACACACAGGGAGGTCTGTGGTAAGGCACCAAACCTGGAGGAACCTGGCTGCTGTCTGCCGTGCCACAGCTTCCCAGCTGGAGAGGCAAGAGACGCATGCCAAACCCAGCCCCATGCTGGGAATGAAGTAACTCCTCTCTTTGGCACTGACGAAAGGGCCTGAGATGTGCTACCCATGACATATGGCCTACAGGAGTTAAATGAGGAATAAGAGTCCTCTTCTGTCCCTTTTGCCCCAGACAAAAAGTGGCAGCATTACACAAACAGGCACTGCTCAGGGCACGTAAGCAGGCTGCAGTGCATCGCCGCTCGCTCACACTGGGTCTACCAGGCTATTTGGGGCTGTGGTCAGGCAGGGCTTGGCCGGCTGCGTGGGAAACAAACAGCAGCTCCTTCTGGAAAACGGAGGAAGGGATCAGCCTCCACACACCTATTGAAACACGATTATAAGACTTAGGTATGGAATGCCAATATGCTTTTCCTGTGCAGATCCTGCAGGCACACCTATTACACCTAGCAGAGATTGCAAAACTTCTCACAGAGGGGACCACTCTCACTGCTGTAAAAAAGGAATAGCACTCACACCAAATCTGATATGCAAAATGAGAGAGAGAATCTGAATTTTAAATATGAATTTTAAACCTCTCCCTGTATCACCGTCCTATTTATCTATAGCTCCTGTACAGACAAATCTCACCAGGCAGGCACGTTGGTTACAGTACCCTCAGACAGTGGGTTTTTTTTTTTTCATATTTGGATATTATTTAGTACAAACTCTCACTAGCTTAATTTTCTTTTAAATCACTACAAAATGTCTCTCTGTTTTTGATGGAGAGGGAAGTAGAAGTGGGGGAGGGCTGATGCATTTTAAATTTTAAGGGAAAGAATCCTTCCAAATCACAAAATCTTTCAAAGAGAGACTTACGTGGTTTGTGAAACTTACTTGTGTGTGGCTGTTCTTTATAACTCATACCACACTCTGCCTCCTTCACCCTCTGACACATAGCAAGAAAACTGGATTCAAAATGAGATTGCACCATGGTGAATTCATTCCTTGAATTGCATCGTACGTTTCAGCAATACACAGCGTGGGAACACGTCGATTAGCTCTCGCTTTGAAGAAATCGGATTTGCAAAGGTCAGCAGTGGCTCGGCCCATTTCTCAGCAGATCTTTGGCTTGCTTTTCATCCCAGGACTAGCAGGGAGGAGGTCAGAGAGGAATGACAAAAAGAGCGAGCTTTTTGAAGCGAGCCCAAAGAATCTGACCGTGCTCTCAGCAGTGTGGAGATTTCTTTTGCTTAGGGCTAATAAATAGGTAGATTTTAAACAAAATTTACAGGAATAGGTTTCTGGGTTTACTTTACACATTAAACAATTCAGTATTTTGGTATAAACGAAGAAATGCTTTCCAGCATAACTTTCAGCCTGGCAAGAGCTGTCTGAAGCTAATCTGTAGAAACAGCCTGCTTGCCCTCCCCCATCCATCCCTCTTTTTGTGCAACAGGGAGCAGTCAGCCTGGAAAAAAGGTGGAAAGAGGCAAAGCTCAGCCCTCAGCAGAAGTGCGAAACCTGGGGAGTTTGTGCTCTGTATTTCTCCTTTGAAACACGTTTCCCAGTTGTTTTGCTTGCTCCTGTGCCAGTGTACTGAGACAGAGGTAGCTTCATTACCCTTTCAAGCCGGAAAACTCACAAGATATTTTGGCCACCCTCCACACCTTATTAACATAAACTGGAGTTTCCCCCCACTGCTGGCAGGGCAGGGTGCTGGGAACATGTGATCATGGCGTTTCGGCGACCATCACTGAGGTTTACCTTGTTCCTGTGGTGAAGGATTATTTCTGGATCCCAAACAGGGTGTTGCTGTAGGCACTTATGCTGGAAAGCCACAGAAGAGGGAAGGAGATGGGGAAAAAAGAAATGAGGGAAGGTTAGAAAGGAATCCAAGAAAACCAGCAAGTCTGAGTTCCTTCACCTATAAATACTGAATATCTCTTGCAGAAATATAGTACATACAGACAGAAATGTGTCTCCTAGAAAACTGGGAATAATTGACTTGTTTGCTCCACTAGCATTTTTCAGCAGGTCCCTTTCATATGCCTCAATTTCCCTAGTTTTAAAGCCTCCTGAAGGCTTGTGGTGTGGGGGAAGAGTAGAGAGACTAGCTCCAGCTGCTGCTGCAGGTTCAGAGCTGCAAAAATTTCCCTTTCCCTGGCTCTTCCAAAACATAACATTGCAGGATTCTGGCATAAAATATAATTTAGGAAGTATCCAAGTCATAGAAGGCCAAATCCTGATGCCCTGCAGGTTCCTGTTAAGTAGCCAGTACCAATCCAGGTGAATTGTCCCTGACATTAACTGAGCAAAAGCTGAGTGCCAGCCTTTGCCCTAAATTATTCGACTCAGAGAATTTCCTTTGGAGTTGGTCCTGGGCACTCCCAGAGGTCTGGCAGCTGCAGGAGGTGCCAGCAGCAATACTGCAGATCTTGGGAAATCTGCTGGAGGGGAGCATTTACGGCTTGTGTAAAAGAGGTGTAGGGCAGAGTGTTTCAGGAAGACAAAGAAGATGAAAAGAGAGTGGCTATCGTCAAAATGACAGATGAGTGATGTTTCTGTGACCTAACAGGAAGTAATAAATACTGGGTTTAAGCTTTTAGTGGGGAAATGGCTTGTTCACCTACTGCTACGTAACTGTGTCAGTCTTCCCCCAACATCTAATCATCTCCATGACAGAATGAGTCTACGGAGGGCTTATAACAACCCTGCCAAGGCGATTGTGCCAGCTCACTTAGCAAGGGTTATGTTACCACGGATCCAGGTGTACTCTGGAGTTTCTTGTTACCTCACGTACCAGCAACTCTTCAGCTGAGCCTTCACTGTCCAGTTACAGATGTGGAGGCAAGTAGGGGATCTGAGTAGGGGTCCACAGCTAAGGGGATCTCTGTTCAGAACTAGCACCTTGTGCTAAATATGAGAACTCATCTAGAGGTTTGGTTAGAGAATCCTTTCTAGGAATATAATTTTTAATTCGATTGATTTAAACAAAATTTGACCTGTAAAAAATTGTCACTTATGGACACGCATATCATTTGCAAATTTTACATCTGTATAGATGCAGGTAAACATGCATCTAACATGCAGAGCTCAGGCATAAGGAAGTGTACTTGGATGACCTGTTCGCAGCCGCTCGCACTCAGCCATCAGATCCCAGAACTAACTTCTTTTTCATATTTACCATCCTTTTGTCTCTGTTTCCATTTTTAGTATACTCTTTTATGTGTGATATTTTAATCAACACTTACTTCAGCTTCCTTCAGTGGAGAAAAGTGTCCTTACTGAACCTTTCATATATCAATAAGCTTTGTAACTGAAAACACAAAGTGCTGGTTTTAGCTTTCTTTTTTTTTCAAAAACAAAACAAAGAAAGTCAGAAGGTTAAACAACTACAGTTGAGGCTACCTTGCTGAGCTGCAATAAAAAAAAAAGGAAAAGATTGGTCTGAACACACATTTTTTAATTGAAAAAGAATGCATATAAATTACAGCTGCTGACCATGCAGTCATTCTTTTTATGAGGTGTTTCCCTATACCTATATATGATTTCCACATATAAATTCCCTGTTGGTCTGAACACTGCTCACATGAAGCTGGTGTTTTTCTTAATAAATTGTCCACAGAACCTGTATTTCATCTTGGATGTAAAAAGTTCATTAGAGAAAAAAAGCATCCCAGTGTCCTGGTGGAAAACAATACCAGACACTATCCAAACTAAAAAAAGACCTACGTGTAGTCTTTTTTCCTGCTTCTTTACTTAATTATTTTCCATAATTTAATAAAATCCAATATAACATAGCATACTACAATGGTGTCTGCAGTAGCAACCATCTAGTGCACAGCAGAGAAAAAAAAGCAATGCTGTTTTGAGTATTTCAGTGTGTTGCATTTTGTTCCCTTTAAAATCCTCTTGGAGAGAGAATAGGCACCTAGCTCTGAAACAGTCTGTCTTTGAGCACAGAAATCTCTAAGTCCTCTTCTCTTGAAAAAGCCTGTTTGATGAGATGTCCTCGAAACACGCAGCAAAGCAGGCTGGGAACTGCTCCAGGTTTGCTTACCAGGGTCTTCTCATCAGGAAAAAATCACTGGAACCAGAATCAGATATTCCATATGGCATGCTCGGTTGTAAATCTGAGAAAGCATTAGAAAGATGAAATTGTGAAAAGATTCCCCAGAGCACACTTGAAAATGAAAATCCACATTCATCATTACCTCTGTTACTCCATGTGGAAAAGAAGCAATGCTAAACTAAACTGGATGGCCACATCTTAAGGGTCATCTACTGCTCTTACTATGGAAGCACAGCTGTCTTACTTCTGAAGAGAGCAGTGAGTTCAGCAGAGACTGGGTGAAGACTGTGCTCCTAAGAGATTCCTCCTTCTAGAGAAAAATGCTTGGTTTGACAAACTGTTGGATGTGCGTCAGAATGTGACAGTCTGGGGACGTTTTTAGCAACACTTCACTGAACTAGTGTAGCAGAGTGTGGTCCCCAAAAGTGCAGTTGCTTTCATTCCCATAATTTACTCTCATCTGTCTTTTTCAAAACCTTCCCTAATTAAGCTTAATTGCCATGCAGTCACACATTAGTGCAACATTCTGTCCGCTTATGGACCACCCATAAAATGTTTCATAGCATTAATCCTGGAAAGTGGTAGATCGCTTGTTTTGTTTTGTTTTCTAATGTGCATAAGTGCCTATAATGCATAGTGATGGCTTTCTGGAACTGATACTTGACTCTGATTATCATGAAAAGATTCTTTAGTTTATATCAGAAAATTAGAGAGGTCAGAAGGGTGTTTGTGTTTTGGGAAAAACAAGCATTTATGATGCTTTGGAATCTGACATCTTTGGTGCAGAATTCAGACACAGGGATTCCCAGCTCTTTGTAATATTTAACTCCTTAGGACAGTTATGTGCCAGACCATAAGAACTTGAATACCCTCAGCTTTTGAGAGTTAGCTAGGTCCTCTGCATCATTTAAGTCTCAGTGATTTAGACTCTAAGACACTAAGCAGTGATCTGATGACCTAACGAAACCTATGAAAACTATCTTTAAAGTTGGACAAAGGTCTAGTCTGGAGGACGCCTCTAAGTAGTTTGTAGGAGCTGATCTATAACAGATCATTTAGAAATATTAAAACACAACAACAGCAGCACAGAATCATAGGGAAGCCAACTGAAATATTATTGTAAGCAGCTGATTATTCAATCTCTACACCTACAGTTTATCTCTATGCAGTAGCTCTCATACTTTTGAAATAAAGAATTTCCCTGAATTTCTAAGATGCTCAAGCAAAAGCAAAGTAACAGGCAGCTCACAAGAAAGCTGGTCCCAAGATGTTTCCAGACAGAAATGCTCAGTCAAGCTGGGTGGGCTCAGAATTCACATGAGTGGAGGGACAATGAGGAAAAAGACAAGTTGAAGGTAGTGTTGGATAACAAAATCAGAATCTTCTTCACAATCAGACGCAATCATCTTTTATAAAACAGAGATATAATGTGAGGGAATTCCAGCCTCGTTAACTTTGGTGAGAGGTAGAGTTCACACAATATGACTAAAAGGTTCATCTACCCCTTACACTGACTACTCTTTCTTATGGTTTCTGGGCACTGTGGTACAATGATAATATTTTTTCCACTTCTAGAAATATTTTTCTTAGTCGAGAAATGACAGAGAGAGAAAGGGAAGAACAAAATTAAGTTCAAAGTTTGTATTTCTAAATTATTAACAAGTGATTAAGTTACATCTAGTCCTTTCCAAAGCTTTCAAGCTTTGCAAGATGTACAAAGGAAAAATACCAAGAACTCTCAAACTAGCAAGGACTAGTTGCAGATGTAATTTATTAGCTAAATTTATCCATACTATACAGTACCAGAGATGTGCATTCTTTGAAAAAATTAGAGCTCTCACATTATGCATGTGAGACAAAAGTAAAATAGAGGACAGGAGAAAGACACATTATTTCCTGTGAGCCCAGAGGCAAGCTCTGATGATGATTTAATATTTTAATGTCACAGAAAAATAATTCTTTTCAGTCACATCTTTATGAATTTCAAAACTGAGCAAACCTCCCCTACTTCCAGATTACTTGATCTGAATAAAACTGCAAAAAATGTGTTTTGTTTAATAAAAGCTAGAAAACTTTAAATGACAGAAGATTTTTTCAAAAAATTCTTTCTTAAAAGCTACACACAACAAAACTCATTGTTGCCTATGTTGATGCTATCTTTGCCTGTTATTTACCACCCAGTCCTAGCATTATTTCTGGGTGGGAATAGCACAAGGCAAATGCTTATGGGCAAACTGAAGTGATAAAGTGTAAGCAAGAAAAACAGAGTAAAGAAAATGAAAAGTGTGTACTTGCCCTGCCAACTATGCTGCAGGATACTGAGGATATCAGAGCTGCATTGAGTTCATCCTAGAATTTTAATAGGTCATTACAGAGGAAATCCGACATTACTAAATAGAAAATGTCAGCTCAGAAATGCTAAAATAAATTAACATGTTGCAATTCTTCTAACACCAACAGCATCAATTCCAGGGAGAAACTGCCGTCGTCTTTTGTTTTGTCAAGTAGGATTAATTCCTTCAATTTTGAATTCTCTTTCAAATGTTAACATGTCTAGATGGCATAAACATGGCAATCCTGGAGGCTACCATACAAAGGAGGCAGGCTTGTTCACTACAGGGCTTCTGCACTTTGGGTCCTCAGAGTCTTGGCTGCAGCCTAATCCAAGGGGATTAGGGCAATAGGGTTAGGATAAGTACTCTATGGAATACGGCAAACTGGAATGGCCTTGTGGCTGTTTACTCAAAGAAAGTGTGGTACCAGCTCTCTGTGATTGTTTCTGTGTATCTTTTTACTTGCTTTTACAAATAAGCAAAATATCCAATCTCTAAAAATATCCACTACTCAAAAATACACAGCTCCTTAGGGAAATGAGGTTACAACATAATTGTGTTGTACAAAAGCTTGCCTGTCATGTCTTTGCTCTTTCCCCCCCAGTTTTAACTCCATTTTACAGAAGGGCAGAGCTCTCAATCAGTGTCAAGTTCTTACAAGTCCTGTGCAGAGGAGGGGACAGCCCTTGACCACGTATGTGGCCGCGCTGCCCTGGCCATGGGTACGATCTTTCCTGCCATGAGGTGGAGGCATGAAGGACAAGGAAAGGTGGTACTTGTGTAGAGCTGGAAAGCAGATTATGAAGCTGAAGAGACAGAAATCCATAGGAAATGAGGCCTCTCTAGGTTGGCTGCCCGTGGGTCAACTTGTTAATTCATTTATACAATTTTTTTCCCCTTAGTTCTTGAGCTCTGCAGAAAATTATTTTTCTGCCAATTATGCTTTCCAGGAAAAGACTGCAGCGCTCGCTTCAAAATTCCTGACAGTATCATTCACATGCTGAAGAAGGGGGTTTAGCAAACAAGCTTTTTCTTATGTTTTGCTTAAACCTCACTGATACTTTTTCAGTGGACTATGAGTCAAATTCTCCGTTTCACTGATTTAACAAGTGTGTAGATACTGACATCCCCAAACCCACTTTTCCAGGCCAAGATCATATTTCGATAGAGACCAACTGAGCCTGCAGACCTCCCAGGTCTATTTTCTGAAAAATGCTGGTCTCACGGATTTTAGTGGGACAACATACGTGGTTGGGGGCTTGGTACCTACCTGTGTATATTAAATACTTATATTTAATTCTGAGATGCAGCTATCCTGATGGTTGTAATCCTGTCCCATAGAAAGCAATATTAAGTACAGAGTCAGTTCCTATAGACCCAGTTTGAATGTGGTTAATCAAAAGAATTCATATTCTGTAGGTTTCAATGCTCCTGAGAGTAACAGAAATCCAGTGACACCAACAAATTGTGATTAAAAATGCAGGAAGCCTCATCAGGGAATGACTGCAGCTTTCCCACTTTGTTTTGATTAATATTTAATTCTGGTGCAGACAGAAACAAGAATACAGTAGAGGCTGAACAAAGCATTTGTTCTAATGAAGGTATTTTGTTCGTTAACGTCATTATCACTCAGTGAATAATGAAAGAACTGTGATGAGCTCCATCGATTAACCCCCTACCCCCAACTATTTAGGAAATCAAATATATGCTTAGGGTCCTAGGCAACAAATATCAGTTACCTGAGGCATCCCGGGACAGAAACACACATCCAAGATTATATACAGGAATACCATTTTATGGTTTATCTGGATTAAAACTGTTGAATAAATTTGTACAGTTGATGCGCAGATCACTGCAATCTAAATACATACAAACCTGAGTAACCTAGTTCAGACAGAGAAGAGCACCTTTCCCACCTGGGAGAAAATAACAAATGCTCTCACCTACCCAGTGGGTGCAGGGGGTGAGAGAGGTGGTTTGAACCCACCAGGTGCAGTCAGCCATCAGGAGCACGGCCCCTGCGGAGCTGGCTGCTCACCCTCCCTGGCAGCGCTAACTTGCTGGAAGCCCCCAGCCCATCTCTGCGCTCTGCTGCTTATGGCATCTAAGAAAGGGAAAAAGGACTGAAGTCGATCCATTAACTATTAATGCATCTCACTATATCTGTAAATTTGTGATTTGCCTGCGATGCAAATCATTAATTTAAGGTAATGATGCCTCAAGCTCAGTAACTGATATTCTGATCTTCTTTCTGACAAAAGTTTGAGTTCACTGCGACAGCCGAGAGACCATTTCTGCCACTGTGCTCAGGCAATCAGGCAGAGTTGCACTCACTGGAGGCAAACTCTGGCTGCTAGTTTCTGAGACAACTGGAAGTTTCTGTGCTTTCTCTGTGTTTCATAAAGGGCCAAGATCAATAAATCCTTTCTGTTTTCTAGTAAGGGAAAAAACATGATGTGCTGCTGTAGCCTGGGAAAATACAAACTTTGAAGACCTACTTCTGATGCCATTTCAGAATTGCTTTAATGGTTTGCCTGCTGTCCTCATTGTAATAGCCTGCATCACCATCCAGGAAAAATATACTGCAGCAGTGCACTTATTCATAATGAAAATCCCACATGAGTTACACTCAGAAATATTAGAACCGACCTAAAGTATATGCAAATTTAGTTAGAATTACAATTTTTAAAACAAAATCATATAAAACCCCCAGTAACTTTGTCTTAAACCTCATAAACACAGCAATGTCACCAGTCTAGAAGTGCATAACTTTGGATATTTAAATACATCTGTATAAATAGTAAACTGAATAATTTTATCTGCCTCAAGAATATAATAATTCTTTGGTCTTTAGACTTCAACAGTTAAAAAAAGCCCAGAATCCAAAACACCACCACAACATCAACAATAACAAACATATTTATTCTTTCTGCTGAAGCCATTGCCCAACTTCCCAGCACTCATCCTGAACTCTGCTTCTTGCTAGCACTGTGCTGTAAGTACGACAAAGGGCAGACAAAAGCACCAGACAATGTAAACTGAAACGCTAGCTTGAGTGTAACTGGAGAACAGAGTTCTGCCAGACCCTGGCAAGCCTGAGCTCGCACAGATTTTACCGGCAGGTCGTTAGAGAAAGCTCAGCTGTGGTTACTGCTCAGGCGGGCAGAGCGAGGGCAGCCCTGGATGGGGGCCAGGACGTCCAGCACGGATCGCTCTGGAGCTGCTGTGCCTCCGTCAGTCTCAGGGGGCCAGATAACGTGGAATAATTATTGTGCTGCATTTGCTGCATTTAGAGGGAGCCCTGACTTATAGAAAAAGTAGGCTCTGTTTTGGGAAGGGACAGATCCTCCGGACCTACGGAGCACTGTGGGAATGGTTCTGTCACTTGTATTCATGCTAAGCAGGCCTGTTCCCCCAAGCAGGCTTACATGAACTCTGTATAAATAAGGTTATAAAGCTACTAATGTTCTTTAGCCATAAAGAGATAATACCGACCATGAAACCTGAGGGGCTTTTTCTTGTCTCCTGCACGTATGAAAGATGGCATTAAAAGAGATTAGTTTTAAACCACTTGCAATTTCCTTTATGTAATAAAAGATTTTCTTTGCTTGGAATTTTCCTATTTATGGTGTGTATTTGGACTCAGTATAACATAATACTTCCCTCAGTATCCCTGCTTTTAATGATGCTAGCAGTATTTGAGCCATTCATCAAACGTGACAATTGGAACAGCTAGGAGTTAATGGGAGCATGAGCAGTTTGACAAACACAGTCTATTTGACAAGGCTGAGGTCAGGACTGAAAGAACTGCTCTTGGTTAAATAAACAGAAAAGCAACAAAGTAAAAGCAAAATCTTTGCAGCCATTTATCAACTTTAAAAGCCTTTTTGTTATAAGAAACATAAAGTGAAGCTGCACATAGAGATGGGAATTAAATGGGGTTGGAAGAATTCAGCTGGCTTCTTTTTTAGGTGAAATTAAAAAGCCCAGTTAAAACTGAAGGATTACATCCATAAAACTAACACACAGCTACATAATACCTAAACCTACACTTTAGAGCTATCTGCTTCTGAACTGACTTACTATTTTAAAGAATCCAGTCTTTTCCAAGATAACAGACTGATTCAGGTGCCATTGAAAGGAGAATGATATGACAAGAGATGACTTTTCTGACATCTGCAAATCAGGGGAGCGCTGTGTAGGCATGTTCAGGACCACAGCTGAGACTCCATCCATTCATTGCTGCATCAATTACAAATTTACCTGATATTAATCTGGGCAGGGACACTTCCAAAGAGTCTTTGCAAAATATCAGAATTTTGCATTTAGACACAATATTGGCTGTCGGAAATTCCTGGATGTCAGATGACTCCTGGAAGGTAAATTAGCACACCCACTAATTTCCTCCCTTTACTTGGTTCATGGAACATCTTTTTTTTTTTTTGACTTGGGGAGATTAGTTTGGGCTCATTGTTTTTTTCCTCTGTTCAAGTCCCTAGAGAGCCTCGAAGAGGTAGAAGCACTGAATCCATTCTTGTGCTCCCTGAGTAAAGTGGCTTTCAGAGCATGCAACAGATGTAAAAATAAAGGATAATTTCTCTACCCTTTCAAGTGCATATAGGCATACAAAATCAAATCTTTACTATCCTGGGTTTGGTCTTGCATCCTATATACAAAAAACAGTCCTCAGGCATTATGGTGTTGACTTCAATGGGAACAAGACTGACTTTTCCTGTGATTCAGCTTTCTTGCAGTTTAAATTTGGCAGTGATGATATTCTCATGACTAGATAAGACAATACAGATTTAGGCACTCAAAAATTCTTGGATATCATAGCTGTTCTGAGTACTTTTTGATCATCTGCCTACCATCACCTTGTGTAATCATTTATATCACTGTCCAGAAACCACTTGTACCATTAGGGAATTTCCATCCGAAGCAAGTAATCTGGCAAAACTCAGTAAGCTTTTGCAATCCTAAAGTTTCAGGAAAGGCCTTTATGGCTTTTGGGCTGTACACATTGCCGGATGAAAAATCCCTTTTCTTTTGAGACTTCTCCATCCTTTCTATTGCTTTCATGCTTTTATGGCTGTTGGCAGTTTAGAGACAATAAAGAAAAAAGGCATGTATCGAGGCACAAAGACAGCAGAACAACTACGAATAGTTATACATTTACAGATTAATTTTGTCCATCTTACTTGTTTCTCTAATAGCTTTTCATTTTTTCTTTCATAAGCCAATTTGTACAACTAACTAATACATTTAACAACTCCTATTGCTGCTGGAAAATCATGAAAGATTTATTTTCCTGGAAGTGATTGATTATAGTCTGGACAAATGAAATCATTTTCCCTCTTCTCTTCTCATTATGCCTTGAGCAAAACACCCATTACAGGAGCACTGTGCAGCCATTTGGAGCTAGGATATGTATTCCATTTAGCCCGTCAAACACAGTTTAACTGCTGTCTTAAGTCTGCCTCTTTTCCAAACCTCCTTTTCAAGACTACACTAATATAATCTAATTTTGACAGAGCATTCTGGACTCTGGGCAGCTCTGGCTCTTGAGCTCTTTTCCATCTGGAAAGGGCTTTTCATCTGCCTAATCCCAGAGCTTTCTGGTTAGTTTCGTTCAGTTGTTTTGTAATATACAACCTACAGTCATCTTATAAAATAATTTATAGCACTCATTTGGACTCCTTTTTGGAACTTTCTACTTGGAAAAAAAAAAACCCAAAAAATCAACCAAAGCTCAATCCTAGTTTTTCTTTTCAATAAAAATGTTTTTATCCAAAATACTGACATGGATGTCTGAAGATTGCATTCTCCTTTCCAATGTCAACAATACGAATGTCTTTTCTAATAGACATAATAGTTACTTTGTGTCATGGTTACATTGTCTTTGGGGTATTTTCTGTATTCAAAACCATATAATAATACATTAAAAATGTTCAGAGTGAAAAAAAATTAATGATATGATTGTATCTAACCTTCTGTAAAGAAGAATCCTGGAACAGAGCACAAGACTAACGCTAATTTTAAGACGAAACTTCATGAGTTCACACAACGTATATACAAATTACATTACTAACATATTTTTTACTAATACCCTCACATAATAGCGAGGGCTGGATTAAGAAGATCCTTCACAGTCTCATGTCTCTTGTAAATGTTTTATGGATGGAATTATTTCTTAGTGCTATACAAAGAAAATCCCATTTCACAAAGGCGGGTTTGTTACCTACTTGAATATTGGTTAGCTTTTTTTTTTTGACTTCTGTGATCAGCAGTGTGCTAAACTGCTTAAGGAAATCAACCCTATTCATGCTTTCACCCTCTTTTCTTAACCAAATTGAGTTGGAGCTGAGAGATTTTCACTGCACAATGGTAAAAGTCTTCTCTTTAGTCTAGTCCTGGGGAGGTAAAGGTTAGGATCAAGATTCTATTTTCACTTTACAATATTATTGCAATTAAACAACAATAACAAAGCTATTATTATTATTGTATAGAAAAATGCTTATGCACTGACAGCCTATCAAAATCCTTCCCAGAATTCATCTTCGCAGCTTCTCTGTAGCTGGTTCCCAAGAAAGACTCCTGAATAAAAAGCAGTATGCATGAGACTCGGTGAGTAACAGGGGCAGGAGGAGAGAGCAGTTTAGGAGAGCCTTGCTCTGGCTAACCCCAGGGCAGGACTGTAAGGTGCTAATCACCAGGCTTTAATCACTCCCCAAATCAAGAACTAAGAAAAGATATTTACTACAAAATATGCAGCGCGTCTTTCTGGTTCTCAGGAAGTACTATTCCAATTTTTGTTGTATTTTACTTTAATAATAGTCATTCAGTACAAACCACACATGGGTACTTGCTACCTCTATAATTAAGTTCATGCATTAATAGAAAATACTAGTTTTGTGCCACATCAGGTTATGTTGCAGATCACTAAGAAATATTCTTTTTTAAGCTATGTGTCTATATGTACCCTTTTTCACTGAAACAGTAAATTTACCAGATTGTTATTGATCTTGTAACAACTACACAAACTGCTACATAGAAGTTTTCACTATCCATGCTATACAGGACATAGACCTGTGTTCAAATCAGTCACCTCTCTTGTCATAATTAGTATTATTTATTATTAGTCAAGTACCAGCAATGTGCTAGGTCTTGTAACACCAGTAACAGCGTCAGCCCTGTCTCACATTTCTGAAGCCTTGTGAGCTTCAATTTTACTAAAACGCCTAAGTAACACACAACAGGTAATGACAGGCACATCACTAGCTAAATACCTTTAAACTTGGGGTGTGGATGTCGGGTAAGGATATGAAGAGACACAATTTAATAGGGAAAAAGAGAAGGGAAATACTTTGTTTCTTTCTTTCTTTTTTGGTTTATTTGGGTATTATTTCCTGCAGGACAGGCCACAGAGTAGGAATTTACTCAGATAGAATAATATCCACCCCTTCTTACTGCCCCTCATTGTCTCTGGGCAGCACAGATGGACTGAGTCTTTAAATGGGATGGGAATAGATAGAACAATATGCCACATACAAATGAGAGGGATCACATACACATGGTTTCTCTGAAATTGTCACTGAGAAGAGATTATTCTACGTATGTAAGGATGTATGATTACAGATATAGGCAGAAAGATATTGGGCAGTGCCTTGAAGACTGCAAGCAAACTAATGGAAGGCTTTCCTGATGAAACTGTCTTTCAGTCCAGTTTTTCTGGTTTCTACAGCAAGTTATACTATGAATCTCTCATTTTTCATCAAAACATTATTGGAGCAGGTTCATTATTTGACTCATCTGGATGTTGACAACATTTCAGTATTGTCCACTGGAAAATGAAATTGTCTAGATTCAAATGACGGAATGAAATTTGAAGTGCAAAAACTCTGATTTGGCTTGCTTTTTGATAATGACAGCAGGCAGAGAAAGTTTTTTTTTATCAGGATTGCTACACAGTCACAATAAATCATTTGCTTTAACTTCAAAATACTTTGTGGATAGAAATTTTCTTTTTACTCAGACTTCTATAATTTTATAACTTAATTACTGTTGCCTTCATAAAATAAGAAACATTTATTAAATGATCTAGATGTTGACCTAGACTCATTTTATATAAAAATTTACATAGGAAATAGTGATTTGAAATGGTAATCACCTCTCCCTTCTATATCCATTCTGTTGAGTCAATTAATATGATTATTGGAGACTACTTGCCCTTTAAGCCAACTCTGAGAAAGACCAGAGCAAAACGAGGCTGCGGTAAAAGATATTCTGCAAGGATGCTGGGCGCTTGGGTCATCTGTTAGAGCTCCAAAACCTTTCTTAATGTACTGCAGATGTTGCTAAGCTTTGACTCTTTTTAGCTATGTTTTCATTTACTATTTAGGTGGTCACTGTGTTACAGCGCTGCCAACAGAGATTTTGAATCAGCTTAAGATGGGAATTAATTGTATTAATTCATACAGAAGTAATTGAAAAGACTGAAAGGGTCAAAATATTAATTACAGGCCTTCTGGCCTAAAACTGGTAGCTAAACCAACAGCACAGTTCATCCACCTTAGCATACAGTTTTTATTTGTGCATTGAAATTGTCACTACTGGTTAACTCATTGAGATTTTTTTTCTGGAAGAAAAGAATTGATGCAACTGGAGTCTTTAGAGTCAGTGTCAAAACAGATGTTCCAGAGAGCCTAAAAAATAGTAGCTTCCAGTAAAGGCTCATAAACGCTTCATTTACCTTGTCCCCAAGCCTTTCCAGTCTGAGAAAACTTTCTGCTTACTGTGGCATTTCTACTTACATTCATATTTTTTAAATTCAGCTCTCAGCCTTCAAAATGGTGTTATCCTTAGGAGGAGAAGGGAACTGAATAGTTGCATGCTTAAAGGCAGAAAACACTGGGTCAAAGATTTCACCAAACACTGCTCTTGCTCTCGGTGTTAGATGTATGATTGGATTTTGCCTGTAACAGCAAACACAGCCACAAAATCTTAAACTTCAGTTAAATGGAACCTTTTACTTATTTGCCAGGACACAACTGATGTTCAGCCTAGTATGGCTGTTCTTTTGTACTGCCAAGCCAGTCCCCGGAGGTTATGGCTACTTTTGCCTAAATCAGGCTCGTTTGAGAGGAACTAATTCAAACAGAGATAAACTGAGCAAACACTGAATGAAGTCTTAGAAAACTAACATCCAGAAAGAGAAGCTGCTGGAAGTTTATTGCTTCTAATCCTGTTAATAAACTAGGCTACTAGGTTCATTCTTCAGAATATTTAATTTTTCTTTCAAGGGAGAGGAGTAGAAGGGAGAAAAGGGGGATGCTCCAACCCACATGAATGTCCCAGCAAACACATGTTCCTCTGAAGAATTTGACTATTAGTATGAATGGGGATATCCTTCAGACAATGACACAGATGTAAGTCTTCAGATCTGCTGCACCACAAGCTCTGCCTTCAATTTTATCCAATTAAAAGTAGTAACATTTTACCTACAATCCAGCTCTGGTTTTGTGTAAATGGCTGTACAACCTGCAAACCAGGAAGAAAGCAAGTCCTGATGTTGTAAATGGCAACAAAGCACCCTTCATGTCAACAACATAAGAGGACTTAATCTTAAATATTTTTTGCCTGTTCAATAGGAAATTCAGAATAAGTTCTGCATTAATAAACTAGATAGCTACAGTCCAAATCAATATTATTCATATATGGGAGAAAGATCGTGTATATCATGCACATAGACTATAAATATATTCAGCAAACTGTTTGTAGGCAGGCCTTCAATCTATTGCCATATATGAAAGTTAGATCAGCGTTAACGCAATGGCTAAAACTGTGTTGGAAGAGAAAATACTAGGTTTTCTAACAACAATTATCTGCCTTGCCCATGTAAGTTCACCACAGTACTACAGCTGAAAGAAATACCAATACAAGAGTGTTTTATGTCAAATCTCAAGCCACTAATACAAAAGAGTGTAATTTATCAGATCCAAAGGAAAACACTATCTGACAGTGTCCAAAGTACTACTATTCATTACATATCTAAAGGCTACTGATCAATAGACAGCACCATGCTCTTTCGTTCAATAGGTTTAAGCTTAACTGATTTTCATGGCTTCTTGAATGCTTTTATGACTAACAAGGCATGATCCACATAGTGCTTTGTCACTGATTTGCACATAATCTAATAAAGTGACAGTAATACATCACAAGTATCATTGATAAATCACCAACAAACAAAGCAGCACAGTGGAAGCAATGGGGAAAATGCACAGATATTCCTCCAACTACTTAGGTGAGTCAACAAGCTAAATACACAGTATTACTTAAGAGCTGCAAGTTCAATTCATAGTAAATATATACCTCTGAGCTTTTAGAGGTTTTCTATTGTAGTTAGCAAACATTGCTTCTATGTTTCTTCAGGGCAGGCTCTTAGAGAAAAAAAAAAAGATAAAAAAAAAAAAGAAAAGAGCTGAGAGAAAACAAAACTCAAATTGAGCAAACAAATGCTTGGAATGCAAGAATATAATCCAGTTTGGTGATGCTTATATGCTGTTAAAATCATATTTTATGCTTATTTACTTTATCATTTTTACCTCATAAATACCTACAGTAACTAAAATTGTCAGTGGTGCCACTTCAAAGAGCAGGGCCCCTAGGAACAAGATCTTTGAGGTTTAGACTAGCCACAGCACGGTTAAGGTTATCACAATGTCTCTTTAAATCTAGAATCTAGTTGGCATAAATCCATGAAAAGCACACATACCTTCAAATGCGAAATTCAGGATTCATTTACTCGCCCTTCAGGTTTGGATTTAGTGAAAGCTGGGCATTTAACATGGTAACAAGCTTTCACAGACTTCATAGAAAAATCCAGCTCCAAGATATAGCAGAAGCAAAGCAGTCATTTTGACTCCATCATCACTACAAAAAATGCATATGCTTAGCAAGTATTTACTGGAGGTGGAATTCTAGAAACACAAATTTGCAGCTTCCACACAAGTTGTCTGGTTGAGGTTAACACTAGACCTCTGTAACACTTTCTTCTATAGTGAATAGAAAGCCAAATTACTTAGTTTTGGACCATTTTGAATTAAAAGCCAAAAGGTTTAAGTCGTTTCTTTCGCATTTAGTTCCTAAATTTAACATAGAAATGGTAAAATTACAAGTGGAAGTCAGCTTCCCTGGAATTTTTGCCCTGACCAAAAACTTTTGTAAATACCACAAGAAAGCTTTTTCCTACAATATTTTCAATTCAATACTTAAAAGCTTTACTTGTTCTGATAAAAGGATCATCTGAATTTTCTTGAACATAAATGTGAATCAAATTCCAAGTAAAACCTTTAGGTGCTTTTCAACCACTTCTCTGGTCACCCTTGAGCAAATACATGTTTGTGTCAGTGGCTTGAGGCAAAATACATAATTAGAGCCAATACTAAAACCATCTTTCCTCTCGCTCAACCTCAGAAACAAAGTTTGATTCAATATTAATAACCATGGAAAAGAAATAAATAAGGTAGTGGCTAATACCAGAGTGAATAAAGGTTTCCCTCTGAAGACTAGAGGAGAACTAAACCTTGGTTTGTTACAGGAAAGGAGACAGGTATTAAGGATGGTTATTTACAGGCAAATCTTCTGGACTCTGAGGTAAATAATTCCCTTTTCATCTGTTCTTGAGAAATACAGGTTCTTAAGAAACACTCAGTATTTTCCCTTTAAGGTGGTGAGTAAAACTGGTGAGGCAGAACCGAGGAGCTAATGATGGTAAGGAAGCCACCAAGCTGCAGTTAGAAGAGGAGGAGTGAGGTGCATTCCCAGCAAGTACCGCTGGCACGTCAGAAAGCCCCGCTTCCTCTCTGCAAAGTCAACAGCCTTTCTGTAGCAGCCTGAAACAGCAGCCAATGTCCCCAGCAGCTACCATATCCAAATGTTGAGGTTTGGGAGTTTTAAATGGATGTCTGTGGAACTCTCTTCAGAATATCAAAACACTGAAACAGCGGTGGGAAAGGGACTTACCCCCTCCCAGGAAAATGCTGTGGGTAACATGTGGAACATGTTCCCACAGCCATCAATCAGACCTCAGTACCTTGGCACTTATATAAGAAAAGCAAAACACTTTTGCAAAATTTAACATGCTTCAACGTACTGTAAGTTTTACAAAAAAAAAAAAAATTATTGGACAAAAAACTTTTTCTTGAGAGAAAAATTAATTAATATGAGAAGAAATCTCATTTAAAAGAAAGAGACACCTTTAGGAAGTTAACGTTAACAAAAACAATCCTGAGGCTTAAAGCCATGAAGTGTGAACATGACTTTCTCCTCTTCTCAAGCATGTGACTGTTATTTTTGATCCAGAGGTCACTGCTTACTTTAAATGTGACTTTGCCTTTTGGGTAGAGATGGCATTGGGGGCCAGATATTCAGTTGAGCCACAGATAGATACACATGAAAGTGAGTATTTATAAAACTGCTAAAATGTCTAAAAACTTTTGAAGGTAGAGTTAGGTTGCCTGCTGACATTTGCCCTGCATGTACTTCCTATAAAATCATTTGTTTTGAAGTGTTGTCCTTCATTATTTTAATTACTCACTTAAGCCACAGAACTACTGCCTTTTTTAATGCTTATTCTCGTAACAGTAAAGAAGCCCCAAAGCCTTAGCATCTGTCTTCTCAGAAGCAAACCCTTCACAAATGCTAACGTTTCTCTCTCCTTTTTCCCACCCTCCTATACTTGTCCTTTTTCCTTTAACAAAGGTTTAAAACAGCAGATGTCTTTGCCCTCACTACTCTAAGACAGCCCTTCCAGGCAGGCCCAAAATATAAAAAGAAAATTTTTCCTCCTACACAAAAGACAATATAGGTGTAAGGTCTAATTTAAACAATACCATCTCCTTTCCCTGCCTCTATTCCAGTACTGCCCTTTGATTTTTCTCACCCCTGAGATGTTTAGTCATGACATCTCCCCCGATGTCCACGCAAACACGAAGCGAGAGTGCACTTAACAGCTGAAGCGGGAAAAGGGTCAGACCCAGAAGATGCAGTGCAGCAACACAGCACTGCCCTCTTTGATGTCCTTCTCCTGCCCCACCATCCAGCCCGAGGCTTGGTTTGCTCTCAGGGGGAAGCTTGCCCCATGCGGAGGGGCCCACACAAGGTTTGCTATGCTGTCTAACCCCACAGAGAGAGAGTGAATGGCGGGGACCTGGAAGAATCAGCAGCACGGCCGAGCCCCTGATATCCCCCACCGTGATGCACTGCTTGGTGGTGTCTGCTCTGGCTCCAATTAGGTCAGCATGGAGGGGGATCTGAGAGGAGGTTAGGGGAGGGTCTGCTGGACCCACACTCCCGCGGCTATATTGGAATTGAATTTCCACATACGGGGTGCAGATGGGCCGCAATGCCTTTTCCAGGCTGCAGCCTGCAAATAAACTTCATAGCAGCTGGGGAGGGGAACCACCAGAGCCTCATCTGCTTTAATGGTCTCTGTGTTTCTGCATATGGGAGTATTCCCTCCCCTCGCTAACCCATGCAAATCCTTCTGTAAAGTCCCATAAACAAAGCCGTGAATATAATTTTGAATGAGAAACTTGCCACCGGGTAAAACGGCGGTCAGGAAAAACACAACATACCTTTTTCTCCAAGAAGGGTGTTTTGGTGTGTTTTCATGGATTAAAACCAGATTTTGCTGGTTTGAGCAAGCAGGCAAACTTCTGACCTTTTTTCACATAATACCCACCCCCCCAGTACTGGTCCCTAACCTGTCCTAAAATAGCCGAGCAGAGCAGGGAGCCTGTAAGTGAAGCTGGCCTCGTTGCCAGGTGTGGATGTTTGTCAGTGCAGCACAGCTACGTCCCTCTCCGAGACCTCATGCCCTGGTCTCGATCCAATAAAGCAGTTGAATGTGTGATTAGCCTTATGTTTTCAGGAACTGGTCCTCAACAGGTCTGAAATCAAACATTTACGTGAATGCTTTTCTGGATCAGCCCTGCGGAGCTCAGTACTTGCTGGTTTGAGATGCCAGTAAGCACCAAAAAAAAAAAAGTTTGTGGCTGAGAGCAAAGATCTTTTAAGGCAAAGTATGATTTGTACAGCTCCGTACAGAGTTCAAAGTTAGGTGAATCTGCATAATTACTTTTAGTTTAGCCATGCGAAATCAAGTTGAGGAAACCTTCCTACTTCCAAACCTGTGTCCATATGCAATCTGAGTGCCATTTTCATTAGTGAAATAAATGTAATGAGATAAATGTGCTGACTTCTTTTCCGAGGCTTGTGTGTTCAGTAATCTTTGAACTTGGAGTTAAATGGGGGATGCAAAAAATTAGATATACTGAGTATCTCAATTATATCTGAGAAATCATTTTTAGACAAAATGGCAGCGCTGTAGCCATGGGCTCTAACAATACATGTGAGCAGCAAGATAGGACCATGCACATGTCTGCAGATATGAACAGATAGGAACAGAAGACAGCAGATTGATGCTGCACTGTCAGTCTTTGTGAGAAACTACTTTTTTTTTTTCTTCTGAATGCATTAAATTCTCAGTGACAGCCAGCACATGCATAGATTTTATGTGGTTTGTACATGGTTGCCAAATAGATCTCATTTCAGGTTTTATTCAAGTGAGGAGACAAATCCACAAGCATCTTTCTACTATTCTAGATCCAGGTAACAGCCTTAACTTCAACTTTTTGTTTCTTTTTTTTCTGGAGGTAAATATAGTAAAGAGGTTATTGCTAGAAATGTTGAGAGAATAGTAAAACCAGAATTCATTTTTGTCAAGATTGTCTCAGAAAATAATGAATCACAGTAAATTTGAGATATTTAATCAAGCAGCAGCCTAATACTCTCCCTGACAATTATGATGCTGCTGGAAAAATCACATCATTGCCCACATTAATTCTGGTTGTTTTCTCTTTTAGCACTAAAATGAGAAGCCAAAAATTCATTTAATTTGGATAGCTTCTCTTAGTGGTCTATAAAATAGACTAAGAGAAAACTGATGATCTGACTTTTTGTTTGGTAGATTGGAAAAGTTAGACAAAAGAATAAGAAAGGATGAAACAAAACACAACTCCCCTTCCCAAATTGAACAAACGTAGAAAAAAGCAACAGAAAAAACAAAACATGTGAAGGTAGTACAGAATCTAGGGCCAAGCAGCTGCCTCTGATCCATAAGGCTTTTGTTTTTCTTTTCTAGGTTAGTTTCAAAACCCATTTGGGGTTTGCTATGTACATGGGCCAGTGTCTGTGAGGATGCCAGTGAAATATGAAAAGGACTGAGGAACAAGCTATTTGAAGCTATAAATACTGAGCTCTTTTTGGTTTGCTTTGGCTGGTGGAGTTGTGGTAGGTGTTTCCCATTTTTAGCCTTCATACCTTTATTTCTTTATTATATTTGGGTTCCACATTAGAAATGTTCCAGATGCTGTGGATGGAGATTTCCTTTTGGCCCAAGGAAGAAAAGCTTTCAGTCTCCTATGGATTTCCCCTCTATGATCAGGAGGCTTCACCTACTGTTATAAGGGCTGAACTTTGTGGTACTGGTGTCAATGGCTGCTGTAGCCTGGAACCAGCATCCCATGAGCCCAAGTCTTCTAAGCCGTCTTGAAGGAAAAAAAAAAAAAAGCTGATCTTCTAATTTAGACCTATAAAAACTGCCCTTCTCCTGGCCACTGCCTCTTAGAAGTCAAAGTCAACTCATTCTCAGAATAAAATGAATCCATGCTTTGGCCCTTCCTTAGGCTGCAGGCGTGACTAACACAAATCTGTGAAGCACTCTGCTCCACCTACACCAGGAAAACCTACCACTGGCAGACCCCACCGTCTGTCCTCATCACTTCAGGACAAGAGTCTAATTGTAACACATTTCGGCACAGAATTTGCTCACCAGCTCACATTCACTGGAGAGCTTGCAATTCACATTTTAAAATATTACTCATTAAAACTGCCTACAGAAAATACTTTGAAGCAGTGACCACAGCAATGCTTACTTCTTACATTATACTCATCCTTGGCTAAAAAGCCTTGAACAATGTTTAAGAAATGGGGAAAAAAACACCCATGGACCCTCTATTTCCTTCCTGTCATCCTAACAGGCATGACTGCCCTGTGTCTACTTCCCTCCAATGCAAGGTAGCAACATACGTTAATTCCATACCACTATATCTTGCTTCTTTCGACATTTTCCTGTTACCTGTCTTTAGATCTCCTTCCATCTCCTGTTTTTATTTCATTTTATGTCCTTTTATGTTCTCATTCACTTCTGCCTATGATTATTCTTCCATCTTTTTCTCTTTGTTATTATCTTTTTGACCCTTCTTCACAATATTCTCTTTATTGCTACTTCATCTTAACTGCCCATCAGCTCTTTCATTATGCTCTCTCCTTTCATTTTTCTTTTCTCTCACTCTTTTATTTTCTCTCTGACTTTTTAAATGGCCTTATTTCTTTCCCACTTTCCTATTTTCCCATTCTGTTTTCACTAATGTGTTTCAGAAAACAGTATTTCCCTCTCAAATTCTTCCCTTTTTCTCTGCAGCAGACTAGGTTACACTCCTGCTCTTTTTCTGGAAAAAAAAACCAAACCAAAAAACCAGTGGAAAGATGAAGAATGTAGAGATGACACATCAATGAAAAATACTAGGTTACCTCACTATTCACCTAGATATTTTGAGCCAGTCAGCAGCTATGCTTACAGAATCCTAAAACCACATTATAATTTATAGATATAACAATGGTGTTTTCTCTGGGGGTTTCCTGCCATTTCAACTGTAAGTGAAGACTGAATTTGGAAGCACCGTTTGTGGAATACAGTTATCTAGAGTGGAAGTTTTTTTTAGGACAGTGATAACTCTTAAGTACACTTTGTAGGAATTATGAACTAACTTAGCTATGATTTATAGCTATTTTCCTTCCTAAATAGAACAGTAAATTGTTTCTGTGACTGCTACAAACTCCAGAATACAAGAGGCAGCACAGAATCACTAATGCGTCTTTGATATACTGTCTTTCCCCCTCTCACAGTGCCAAGCTATTTTGGCTCCATGCCGTTCTCTTCAATAACATTTCACAGATACTTGTGTTTGAGCAGGGATGGGTAATCTTCAAAAGTTTTAACTTAGGGTAGCATTAGCACTGCAAATGTGACTATAGCCACTTCCCTGCAATCTACTTGCTTGAAAGACTGCTAGTTCAACTTAGGCATCAGAGAAGATAATGCAAGAAGCCGCAATTCCTACAGGATCTTGCCCCTCTGGGACACTTCTATGCCTGTCTCCTTGGGGTACCTGTCCTTTCTTTCCAAGGTGATACCTCATTGTAGTATTTCACTGGGTTTCATGGGGAAGCATGCTAAAAGTGACCATGGAAATTCAATAGCTTTAAAATGCTACTCAAAGCAGGGACCACCAAGGGCAGTTTTGTCTGGTTTAGTACAGCTGGCTTGTAAAATCACAGCCATTTCCCAAATCAACTGTTAAACCCACAGACAGCAAATTCTGCTCTGCATTACATTGCCTTCCTTAGTGGGTGCTGCACTGCCTGTGCCTGGCATGAAAAATGCTTCTGCCTCCTCCTCTGTTTATTTAAAATTTCAAAGTACAAAACCTCCCATGTGAATGTGTGCACAGGGAGAAGACAACAGGCTAACCTGCTGGGTCTCCATTCCTGACCTGCCTCCATGTCCTCTGGCCCCACACTTGACAACAGCTGATAGGTCTTGGGCAGCAGTACTCCCAGCCAAACTAAGGTATTTCAAAGCTGCAGAGAGGCTGGAGACAATAAATTTTTGAACTTGCCTGTTCACTTGTTGGTCGCAAGTGCAAGCAATAACAAAACATCTTCAGGGCTTTTTCAGCTCCCACTGAACTCCCAGCTTTGATGTTAACTAGTCTGAGATTAGAATTTAACATTAGTTTACAAATATGTAATAATTCAATTCCTTTCTCCTTCCCTGCTTCATCACAACATGCATCTAATTGCAGTACTTGATAGACTGCAATTAAAAATACAGTTATAGGCACAAATTCATAGGCACTTGACTTTGGGAAATAGAAAATTTTCACTGATATAATTTCTGAAGTATAACACAGAACAAAATGACTATCAGTTCTTCTGGGTGCTCTTGTTTAGGCAGGTTAGGAATGACATACCATTGTGAAGTTTTCCAGAGGAACTTGTAGCGCTAGATTTGAGAGCAGACTTGCTTTTCTAGTTAATAGACATTTGTCTTTTAAATTTTACCCTCTGATGTGCATTACCAACTGATACATGAAGCAGAAATATTTCCAATTAATTTTCTTTTAATCTACTTATCTCCTAGAAATAAGTTCAGATCAAACATGGTGTTGAGGCACAGAAACATAATAAAGCATTGCCAAGCATAACAGTCTGTCTTTTAAGGTACATTTTTCTTTAGCGATTTTTCTGCAGCCAAGAATAAAATTAAAAGAATGGGAGGAAGATAGAGAAGTGGAATTAGTACATTTGACTCAAATATAAATAACCCACAAAATATGTTGCTAATCGGGCAGATTCCCATCATCCTACTTATCATCTTGGGCCAGACTCTATACAGTTTCTCCACAGATGTGCAGGATAGAGAGGAAGCTGTTCTAGGTCTACACACAAGGGTAATTCTTTGAGGACATAAAAACAGGACATAAGAACCATCCCGGCAAAGGCTGTGACGCTTAGCATGCTGCATTTTGCACAGCACACAATTAAATTGTGGTACTCACTGACACCGGATGCTGTAGAAACCAAAGTGGACTCAGAGAAGGATTAGACAATTTGGAGACGATAGATTCATTACCGGTTATTACCTGCAATGGTCAAGAAAAATCTATTTCAGAAACTCCCACAACTGCTGACACAATCTGGAAGGAAACTCTGGGGAAGAGACACACATTATATGGTCTGGTCTTAAATTTTTTCCAAAGTACCATGCAACATCAGTGAGAGAATATGGGGCCAGATGGGTTGTTGGTCAGACATAGCTCTGTGTTTAGGTAAAATAAATCAATTAGTCTTTTGTTTGTTTGTTGTCTCCCTTTATTCACTGCCATTTAAGATTGCACTCCCTTCTTGCTCTGGATGTGGGAAAGGTTTTGCTATCAGTAAGAGGTTATCAGTTCTCTATCAGTTAGCTATCAGAGGTTATTGTTTATGGGCCAGAACCTTGGATGGAGGCAATGGAGTTTTACCAGCAAAGCATGTGAAATAATAGTGATAAACACAGGTTGGACCCAATTTTTTTTTTTTTTTTTTGAGATGCAGATGTCAGTGACTTTATTTAAAAAATTGCTACATGTTTTTCCTCCTAAATGTAAAGAAATAAAGTTACTGGACAGCACTGATTTTAAATTCCCAACATTGAAAGGACTGAAAGCTTTTGCAGAAGCTCTTAAAAGTTTATGTTGTTCTCCATTATAACTGCTAATACTACATGATTGGCTTGTTAATACAGCTAACTCACCGGCAGCATTCACATTAATTTTCACCTTTTACTATGTAAAGGTAGTGCTATTTATTAGCCAGACAGACCATTTTTAGTAATGTTACAGGAACAGAGTGTGCATTACACAACAGAACCAGGTTACACCTGCAGCTGACCATTTCTATATTTATGGCTGTCTGACATCTGTAATGAATGGCAAATGGAAAATATTTGTTTTTTCTTTAGCTTAGTAATTTTTTTTTTCAGGTTTTAAAAATAAAAGCGAAGTGAAATACCTGGCATTAATTATGGGTTTTAAATATCTACATGTCTTTTGCCAAGGTGCCCTGGAGAAACAGAACTGATCCTTAGGGCAGTGCACAGGAAAGAAATCGTTAGCCAACCTCAACTTTCACTGGAAAACTTGACTGGAATAGCCCAGATTACATTACAGCTCAATTTGTAATCACATCCAGCTCCTTTCACTTCAAGTCTCAAGTACTACAGCCCTTCATTGTATGGGTATAACTTCAAGATGGGGAATTTACCATGTATTCCTAACAGATGATCGAATGTTTTGCAAACTTTATAACAATCTGGTGGACTTCAAAGTCGAATGAAGTTAGGTAATTCATGCTGTAATGTTTCATCTCACAGATGTCATCTAATTATTACTAACATGCAGAACTTATTTTTTTTTCTTTTCGCTTCCTCCCACCAATCATGCAACAGTTTCAGTCACCATACAAATAAATCCTTTGAAAAACAAATGAAATTCAGGCTGAAACTGTTCCAAGTGGTCCATAGTACAGAACTCTTATCACTTTGAGATTTGAGAATTTCTCTTTAATTGTGGCAGTATTTATGTAGCTAGTCAGTGATAGACCTGACTGAAAAGATGCAATGATAAAGAAGAGAATTAAAAAAAAAATCAGATCAAATTGCCTGCAGCACACTCATAGATAAAGAAAATACATATTGAGATATGTTTTTTGGAGCATGTAACAATCAGAGTCAAAAAAGCCATTGAAAACGGAGCTGGAGACATGGACAGTAAATAGTCTGAGAACAACAAACCTATTACACAGACCATGGTCTCCTTCTGACTTGGAATTGTGTATTTTTATTTTATGTTAAGGACGCCTTGATCAGGTACAAACAAAATGATGCCTGGATTTTAAGCAAAAATCATGCTGACTCAATTTGCTTGATATTCTTTTCTTATATTTAGTCAGAGACTTTCTATCAAAATTTGGCCTGTGGGCTCTTCTCTGTCCCAGGGAAGGGGAAAATCTCACTGAGAAAAAAAAAAGCCTTAGTGAACATGGCTTTCACGAGGAGAAATGCAAAGGATCTTTATAAAGAAATCTGTTCTTTCTGTGGTACTGCCTCTGGTCAGCTGCAGGTAAATGCATTTCAGGGAGGCCAGAAGGAAGTTTCTCCATTGTGCTGGAGGGAAAGGACCCAAAACACTTGAATTTAATGGAATTTCACATCAGCTCTCCAGTATCAGCTCTTAAAACAAATCTTCCAAATGTCTCTGCTCGGTTTCACTGCTTGAAATTACCAAGATATATTCTTCCCAGAGGCAAAACTAGGGGGATTTCCCATTCCCACATTCTTCTGATATTCAGCAAAGAGCTTTGTGACCTACTGACAGAGCATACATCATCCTCTGTATAGATGCCGATACTACAGAGATGGTAGGTTAATGTAAGCATCAGAATCTTTCAGTCACACAGTGATTTGGAAATACGTGAAATGAAAAAGAACAGAGCAAAATCTAACTACAAATCCAGATTAATTGCTCCTCAAAGTTAGTGAATATTGTGTTTGTCCTCATGCTCTTCATTTTAATGAAAGACATTAACTGACAATGTCTTGACTGGATTTTAATTTCAGCTGTTTATAATTTGCATTTTTAATGACTGTTTTAGTGTGCACCTTCGTCTGAAGGATTTTATTGTCATTCTAATATGTGGGAAAAGTATCACTTTCCATCAACTTCCTTTTCAAAACATCACATATGTGCTTCCCTTTGGTGTGTTTGCAGCATGATATGGGGATTTTATAGACAAGGTATTAGCAAGGCTAATCATAATTTAATGAATGGAAATTCTGCCTTCGGCTCATCCTGATGGAGTTGGTAGTAGGGGTGGTTCTTTTGTTACTACTTTCTGTTGTTGTTGAGGACATTCTTGTGGGTGCAACTAAATTGGTGCCAAATTACCTGAAATAATTTGTGGTTATTAAACAAACCAGTCTCTGATACAGAAAGCATATTGTTCCCTGGTATTCCAGAAGCTTGTTTTTGTTTTGTTTTGTTTTTTTTTCCACAAGAGATTGTAGTAACTGATCTCTGACAATAAGGCTTTGGTATGTTGCCTCTTAGGTGTTGGAAGAAAAGACTAAGCTGTGTCACAAAACTGCATGTATGATCTACAGCTGGCATGCCACTCACATTATAACCAAGCAAAAACAATCTCATGACTTACAAAAGCTCTTTAAGGAGGCATCACTTGCAAGGTTAACTGCAGCAGTTGACAAAAAAAAAAGACAAAGTGCAAACTATTCTCCTGTTTTCCTGACATTGAATAATGTAAAAGCACTATGTTTTCTTAATGTGATTTTTCATTGTGCGTTTATTTATATTTACCTTATTTCTAGAACTGGACTTCTAAAATTGCTAATAACTACTATTTTTTATTTCACTGGATCATGAAACCTTTGCAACTTCACTATCTGTGCATACAGGTGTTTGACAAACCATTTATTTTTTTTTTTTGTAACATGGGAAGGGTTCATTTGTCCAAAACCATGGTTTTTTTATAAATGGAGAGTTGAACAAATACATTATCCTACCCTTTTCTCACAAAATCTGCCTTTCTTGGTCTTTCAGTGCATAAGGATTCTGTATCTGTACTCATAAGTATTCTTCATCAGTTATGTATGACAGTTGCTTATGGTTCCTACTGCTTGGTCTTTCGAGGTTATTTAGCTATCAGATTTCTTATTCCCAAGAGTCTTATCCCTTCCAATGTATTCAACTGAAGGAATTCTATACTCACCAATTTACATTACTTAGGGCAAACCGAGGCATGTCTACATTGGCTAGTCATCCTATATATCAGGACTCATGTCTTTTCTCATTTGTATTGGTCTGAGCCACAAGTAACTTGACCAGTATCAGTGGCATGAAATCAACATAAAATGGACATAAATGACAGAAGAACCAAAAGCCTCTGTTATCCTGTGGTATTTCTGGGGCAACTCCATTAGCAACAGTTATTTTAATCAGGTTTACACTAGTGCAAAAGAAAATTTTAAAAATGCCTCACTCTAACACATTTGACTGCTTGACAAAATTAACTGGAAAATCCTAGCTAGTCTGTCAGGGTTTTCTGACATTTCCCATAGGAAGTATCCATTTTAACACAGTCAATACCTTTCCTAGACACCTGTCAATCTGTTTGGCCAAACAACATTTACACAGTCAGCAAATTAAGACGTAAAAGAAGCTAATCAGGATCTCTCCAGGTACTTTCTTTCCACAAACAATGTACAATGCTTAATTTCCTGGTAGGAAATTATAGCGTCTACTAAGATTTCAAGATCTGATTAGTTTCAGAGGCTTGGTTTTTTTAAAAACCTGTAATTCAAAATAAAGATATAAACATTACAGCCACCTTATGCCTGAAATCTGGAAAAACCTGGTTACTGCAGCCCCTTTGGGGAAAGAACAGGACCCTTTAGATTTTTTACTGATAAGGTATGAATAACATTCTCATAAAGCTCAAAGATTGCCCAGATATACACATTTAAAATAATTATGGTAATTAAATAGAGTTGCAAGCAGCTATAGCTCCAGGCAACACCAGTTAAATGTAAAGAGAAAACATCTTCTGCATATGTTTGTGATTTACGTAATTACATGCTTCTACAAGCTACACACTATTCACTGGCAAACAGCCATCTCTTCTTTCATTACAATTTAGCCACAGTAAGTAACTTACTTCATCTGTTTGAAAAGCTCCACTTAATAATGCCACCGAGGATGTATACAACAACACTGGGGAGTGTATGTGAAAAAATTAAATGTCATTTGGTTGTGTGTGTTAAAAATAGCCTTTCTAGGCCTGTTTCTGACGTAAATCATGAGTGACTCCATTTTAGACAACTAAATTACACCTTATGTCAGCGAGAAATGAATAAAACCCGAGGTGTGTTTCATGTATGAGATTATGTGTTTGCTCTTGAGAATTACTGTTTGTCTGAATGTAGTAATTTTTAAAAATCAATCTGTGCTGGGCCATTCTGAGGCAAGTCTTTACCAAATCCAGTAAGATGAGAGCAAATAAAATTTTACCTGAAAAAAACTGGACTCAAAACTCAAGAAACCTCCCTAGTACACAGGCTTCCCTCTGCCAACAGAAGCACAGCTAACCAGAAACTTTTAGACAAGTTTCAATTAGCATTTTCAAAGAGTTTAAAAGAAAAAATGAAAATAAAAGGTATATGTTTTTTTCACATTTCATCAGACTTTCAGATTTCTTACCACTCATGATCACACAATGCATGGGGTTACTTATCAAGTATGTTTTTCTTCAGAATAAAAGGCATGAGACTTTTGTTCTTTTATATATGGTATTTCCCCAGTGAAACTAGTTTCACCAGACAGAACTGATTTTGCAGTTGTCCATAGAGCCTAGTTTATTTGTTTGCATGAAAGGGATACACTAATGTCAAAACACTCTTCCAATAGAACAATGGCTGCGCAAATGGGAGAAAATATGTTTGGTTACTAGAAATGTGGAAAATCTGTTATACTTGTAAAATTGCATATAATTTCTAATAAATATGATATTCTGCTCATGCAGGTTTTTTTTTTTCCATTTATATGTGCAATTGTGTCTTGAGCTATTTCACATTTTAAGTCACATAAAATGTCAAAGTTACCATTATGGAAAATATTTCTAAAGTATGCTTTGCTGCCCATTAAATAGTGTCTAAGTACATAGTTAAGGTCTATACGTGAAATTTACTGTATACATACTCTATACTACAGTGTGATATCTGAGACCAAGTTGAAAACACATTTCTGCTGAGCTAGAAAATACATGATTCATCAATATTTTCCTTTCCACATTTTTTTTTCATTCCAATGCCAATACGCTATTACTTGTGATGTACTTTCTGGATCTTTACTCTATCTGTAAAGGATTCCAGACTAAAATTCTTTGATTTTTTAAAATTTCATTCTCTGCCGACTGCTGGAAGTGAGGAAGCTTAGTGCTTAGGGCATTGAAAGGCAGGGGGCTCCCTGCCCCTCTTGAAAGACAGCGACATGAACCCAGCCCTCTGAAAACCCTGTTTTGTTCTCACCGCTAAACTCCAAAACACCTCTAGAGAGTCAATCTGCCCCTTCTGTTCATGCAATAAATAATTATGCTTTTACAAAGTATAGCATCTTCAACAGAGAATAACATGAAAACTTCCCCACGCAATCATCAGTAGTCTCCAGGTTAGGACATTTACCTATGACAGGAAGAACCAAGCCTGCTCCAAATCACCCCGACCCAAGACCTGCAGCTGAATCTTGCATATACTGGGACTACGCACTTCTCACTAGAATTTACACATTACCATGGAGAGAAAAACAAACTAAACCCAAACTAACAAAAAAAACCCCAATACACAAGACAAAACCACCTTTACTTAAGGTAATTTCTTAATAGACTTCCTTATTCCTATGGCTCCTAGATACCATCCCAAAACTGGACTGAGCTGGAGGGAAAAGATCCAACACAAATTTGATGCTACCTTCCTTATTTCAGATGACAACTGCATGCACAGCAGCCCAGAGGGAAAAGCAGAAAAAGAAGCAATAATCCAGCCTCAGAGACGGCATGTTTTAGGAAGATGCTGAAAGCCGTGTGAAGGCAGCAGTGAAGGGGTGTGCTGTAGCTCGCAGGCCACAGGCCACCTGATAAAGCCGAAACTGTGCAGACACAAACTTTTCCTTGAAGTGCTCAGGATCAGCTGTAGACGTACGAGCCACTGTTACAGTCATGTCCCCATCCTGTGATGGTCTCAGAAAGGTAGACCAGAAGCAAACTACATGATTCCGCACATTTTACATCAAAATCATAAGCTATAAGAGAGGTGACCCAAGGCTAAACCATTTGGTAGCAAGAATTGTTTTTTCCTCTATATGTTTGTACATTACAATACAGCTTTAGTCTGTGACTGAGCTCTTAAGGCACTGATACAATAAAAGAGCAATTGAAAATCACAACAAATTTAATTGCAGTCAAGTCTGTTACATGTATGCTTGGAGTGTTTGTGCTCCTTACCTGCTAGCCCACAGAACATGATCTGCTGCTTAAAATTTCTGGCACTGTGCAAGGGCTCTGATGTACCAACAACACCAATTCTTTCCTGTGGTACTGCAAGACACCACTTTTGCTAGAAGGACAGAAGGATCTGGTGTACCCAGAAACTGTGGCAGTATTATGCAGCATGGTCTGCAAATTGCCACCTTAAAATCTGTGAAAAAAGAATGGAGGATGTGATTCTCAAAACCAAGAAAATTATTAGGAATTGAGTAAGATTTAGATGCTTAACGCTCTTAAGCCCTTATGAAAACTATAGCTAAGAATAAAGCCTTGTGACACCTTCCTCTAGATTTCTCAGAGAGGAGAAAATGATGAAGCACCATAAAATCATGACAAGCCAATGCATCCATGAATAGCCTAGGCACTTGCTAACACAACCATCTCTACTTCCAACTTGAGGGGAAGTTTCTGGATGAGGAGACTGGAGCCTGTAAGGTGAAGTAACACTTGATGTGTCTCAGCTGGCTTCCAACTTGCAGGCGCTCACCGCAAAGAGTCCCAAGGCTAGAGCTCATAGACATCAAGTGACCTATTGTTTTCTTAGTGGAGACCATCCGCTTCAGGCTTTTGACTCCAGGAGAGAATAAGGGTCTGCTAGCCTTGAGAGCACATTGCCATGGTTTTGTCCCTGTTGTGGCAAGAGAAAAGCAGTACTTTATTTTTCCTTTTCTTTTTGACTTTGGTCTGCTATACCTTTTTACCAAATCTCTAGGGATCTAAGTAATGAGGGACTTTTTGTAAATTAAGAAAGTAGATAAAGAAAGGCTTTTAAAAAGGCATTTCCTCATCACTCTTTCTAAAGGAAAGCAGGTGTTTGGCTCAAAGGGACTTGCTCTCTTGATAGCGCAGTAAGAGAGTAAAACTGCATTGTCCCCTAAAGCAAAAATAAATAACTTCAGAAAACATGAGAACCAAGCCCTTGGTGAGGAGGTGAAATGGGTGTCCACCCTCTTGAATCAATTTATAATACTGAAGATGTCAAGTGACACGCTGAATGAAGAAATGATTTGTGGCTGAGAAAAGCTTTACAGAGACCCTGGAGGCTTGGCCAAAGGCAACGGTGTCTTGATAGAAGTGATCGACTGCCAAACTAAGGAGTACTGTTAAGAATCTCATCTGGAAAAGGGGGCAGAGCTGCACTTTCCAACTGTGGACCCATTTATCCATAGCCTTTGCCAGATTGTGCAGCCAGGATGAAAGCATGCCAAGCGTTTAGCCTATTCACTGTGTGCCCTTTGGAAGGACACATAAATCTTAAGGAAAGGTTTCAGTACTTTAAATACATCACAAACAAAACAGTATCAGTAGTCCAGCTTTAGCAAGCATGCACCAAACTGGCATCCAGCTCTTCAGGCACTTGGCACAACGTGAAGTTTTATACAGAGGTTGTTTAATACTTGTACCCATGTGCTCACTTATCTGCAAAGCTTCTTTAGCTTCTTATTCTTCTAAGAACTCTAGTTTGCATGATCAGAGCTTGTAATTCTCATGGCAAGGACAATGCCAGAGCCATTCCACATGTTATATCAAGTATGCCAGCCTACAGATTCCAGTTTAGACCAGTGGTTACTACTCACAATGAGGTTGTCACATAGGGGACCAGATCCACAGAGCACATGATTAGGCAGCTAGGCTGCTTTATGTCAGCGGTGGATCAGCCTGTTGGGTCAAGGCTGTGTGATGCTTTGTGTCATGCGCATGTCCTCCTGCAATTAGAAAAGTAAAGAGGCATTGCAACACAGGACAGAAACACATCCTGCAATTCAGGTTGTAAGGCGTGGGCAAAAGATGTCAGTAGTGATATAAAATTGACAGATGGGTGATGTGGTGATTCTCTATCTGTTGCAAAAAATAAATTAACAAGTTAATATTCCAAAGTTAAGGATCTAACCATTCTGGTTTACAGGGCTGTAATTCAGCCTAGGGTAACATGTTGCACACCGGAGGAATTTAGCCTCTGACCTGATTAGATGCTGGAATCATCCAGTTCCATTCTACGTGTGAAACTTCACACAGCTGTAATTATTGAAGCCCTGAAGAAAAAGGCCAGAGGTGCTACAGAGCTGGCAGGTGTTAAAAAAACTCAGAGGTATCTGCTCCTTATATTACTCTCCGCCTCCTGAGAAACAATAGGTCAGAAATCTTGTACACTTTCATGGGAAGACTTTCTAAAGGTGAAAGGCAGAGGAAAGAGATAGATTTGATGCCTAAATCCTATCTGTGACTATGAAAATTCCCCCTTTGTCTAGAGTTAACAAAGCACCTGAGAACCTAATGAAACATAGATTTTAATTATGGTATTTGGGAAATTACTCACAAAGATCTTGTTATTGCTGTTGAGAGCAGCTCATTTTCTAATGAAGTTGAACAATAGTGCACAAAAGGTGATTAATATGAATGTTAATACAGGAATGAAAGAAAAGCTCAGAGTTAAATGCATGCAAATGAAAAAGTACCAAGCAATCTCTATACAAAAATGCCAAATGTCTCATATCTCTGCATTGGTACTACATAATTAGAGAATAACAAATGTAGTCCCTGTATTTCAGAATAGGAAAAGAGTGATCTGAGCAATCACAGGTCCCATCCTGGGCTGTTACTCAATAACAAACGAGAACCTAGGAAAAAGTAGCAAAGTTAAAGTAAAGACCATTCAAGATAAAAAGAAAACCGAATAAAATATACCTGAGATCTGCCAAAGGTATGCTGCACACTACTACATCAAGTAGGAAATTATCTGGCTTTCAGAAAATCATCAGATATGTTTCCAAGGGAAGAAATTAGTTTATTATGGAAAAGGCAAATATAAGGTATATTTCAATGGGTATAACAACCGATCATATCAAAAAGGCAACTGAAAGCCTGGAAAGTTATTAGATGGGCACCTAAAAGACCAGTAGTCTGGAGCAGAATGTATTAAATACTTTCATTAATGACTTTAGCAAGAATCAATAGAAGTGCTCTAATGAAAGTTAGCAATCACATGAAGTGGGGGAGCCCTGCCTGTGCTGAAGACAGGATTATTGCACAGGAATGATGTTAATAGAATTCAGCTGCATAGACTGCAATGCTGTATCAGCAAGGAAAAAAACCAGAATTTCACTTACAAGCTCAGAGACCATCATTTACTCCACAAAGGAGGAAAATGAGCATGGTATTTTATTTGATCACAGTCAGCACTTAAAAAGGCAAATGCAACCTCACAAGGCTTCAGGCAAAGTAGAAAAGGGAATTACTGAAACTACGCACCATGCCCTAGTACTAATTCACCTGAGGCTGTGAATATAAATTCTAATAACTGACATTCAATAAAGGTAAAAGAATGCAAAATGTAGAGAGGAGGACTATTTAGATGATAAGAGGAATAGGTAGCCTCTCTTATGAGAGAAAATTAAGGGAACTTAGCTTATTAACTTAGCAAAATGTAGGCCAAAAGTGAACGTGCTCAATTATTTTATCTGTGCTAGACAGCACAGGCAGCAAAGAGTTAGGCACAGCCAACAGTGTGACTGAAAACTTGAGAAAATTTGCAATTGTCATAGCAATGTGCTTCTGGTACAGTTTTCTAGTAGGACTGCAAAGGCAAAAAGTTGCCTGGCTTAAGAGGAAGAGCATTAGATTTATAAATAGGATTACAGTGATGCAGTTGTCTGCCATAGCAAGTGAGCCCAAACTCTCACTTTTGTTCGAGTTTTCTGATAATCAGATTCTCAAACTGCACACAGTGCTGTGGTCTGCGATCAGCAGCTATGGCACCGACTGTCACTGTAGCTACCCAATGTGCCAGGACAGATGCAGCAGAAGTCCAGAAATGGAGAAATGGAGCAGATCTCTGATGTAACTCAATACACATCACAGCATCTGATACCAGACCCCCAACTGTACTTGTTGAATCAAATTGAATACAAATAGTTCTCATGGACTTTGGCTGCACTGTAAAGATTTGTGCAAAACTGTCTCCTTCACTGATTTTGATTTATTTTCCTTTCCTTGTTTTCTCTTTTCATCATTTTAGCCAGATATTTTAATTCCATATTTTAATCATATTGTCAGTAGCATCAGTTTTTCTTTTGATTTAATGATAGAGGTCATCATTTCCCTCTGACATAAGAGATTAAAAACGATAAAGGACAAAAGAAGAAAGTTTAATATTGAAACCAATACGCAGAGCAAACATTTAAGCAATGTAACTTGTCAAATGTTAAGGCTGACTCAAACTGCGTTGTTGAGCATTGTGAGGGGGTGCACTGAAAGATGTTCTGATACTAGGAATTATTCTCCATATTGATATGTGAAAAATGTTGTTATATTATTTTAAAGTGTTCATCTTACTAAACTGTTGTTACATGGCCTAATTGGAACAAATCTCTGAATTCCAGCTCTATTTTTCCCCGTCTACCCTTGCAGGCATACAAACTCATTGAAGAAAATAACAGATATAAAATGCAGTGCCATGACCTTCATTACAAACAGAGCAGACTGAATATTTTTGTTCTCTCCTACTTTTTCCAGGACCTAAAAAGCCCTGCTGAAAGGAGCTGATGCATTGTGCTGCCTGTGCTTTTCATAAAACTTCCTAGCAGGGATGAATGAGGGAAAAGAATGTTCAGGGCTGGTTTGGTTCGAAGTATGAACCAGAGGTCTTGCTAAACTCGAGGCACAAATCTTGATCCAGTTATTCGCTTTAACCATTGGTTACATATGATCCCACAGAATTAGTATGATGCAAAGTTAAAGGGGCTTAGCCTAATTATGTTTTCAAAACTGTCACAGCCTTTGAAATGACACTGTTTTTCACAAAGAGAGGATTAAGAAAAAGTTACTATTCTTTGTACTCTTTTAAATACACTGGAAAGCTGCCTTAAAGCATCAAACCCCTGCCTCAAGCCCCCTGCTCTGTTTTATATCCCACAGAACTATCCTAAGGTCCTTTGTAAATACTTAGATTTTGTATGATAGAGAATGAGCAATGAAATAAGACACTTGTTCCCAACAATATCCTTTGCTATTTAGAAGTGGGGCATTATTACTTTTACAATTTACATATCCTTTGCAGAGAAGTGGGTTTCCTTTAATTTCCTAAGGATGACAAGTGAAGATAGAGAGAGCAATCAACAGAAATGGGAGATTATTTGGAAGTTGTTTTAAAATAAGCTTTCTGTTAATTATCATGGGACCCTAGGTTAAATTGATGTTTCCTATAGCATGTTCTCAGTGATCTGATTTCACTAGTTAACAAAAACATCATAAACATTATATCTGGCTTATGATGATCTAGTAACTTGCTGCTTACATCTTCAGAACAAAATAGGAAGACAGCATACGGGGTAAAACAAAATGCAAGTTGAGTTATAAGCAGCGAACAAGTCAAGTTGTATTTTCAGGACTTATATTTCTAGAAAAAAGTGTAGAATTTTCTACCATCTAGCCAATTAAGAAAATGTTACATTTTGCCATTAAACTACAAAAAAGAGACCAGCTGAAAAAAGTACTATATGCACATCATCACCAATCCAAAAAGTCAAAATAGAGATATGTAATATACTGCATATTCATTCACATATTCTGAATATAAAAACTCAGACATGAATGATCTTTCTGAAAAAAAATCCCTTTTATTTTCCACATTTTTCTGACAAACCAGACCCATTTCTGTCACTCTAAAGAAGTGAAAATAAGAAACCATGTCGGGGGCTCACACTAATTTCAGTATGTCTTCTCCTGCAGTTTCCTCTACTGATAACATATTCTAGAAATAAAAATACAAGTTGTAGAACTATGATAAACATCAAACAGAAACACTCTGCAATGATATTTGTAATTTTCTTTGTATTTTGTCAGTGCTTCAGTTTACAGTGGTTCCTTAAAAGTCTTCAGCAACACACATGTGAAAGGTTTTAGTTTTAGCTTTAAGCCCTTCTTAGTTTTAAGATGGATAAAAAAAAAAATCTATCCAGATGAGGTGTTCTTTTTTTTTTTTTTTTTTTTTTTTTATTTT